>JANFCV010000119.1:1017500-1558132 GCA_024500475.1 Phthorimaea operculella
GAGAGCAGTCGGAGATTTTTCACGCTCAAATATAAGTTTTCACGCTGGTTTACTCGACCCAGTTTGGGCGCCAAATTTCATATTCCTATCCTAGTTGTTGCTCTATTTGCTTGAAAAAGACTCGCGATATCCAAGCGTAGTTAACCTTCGCGCTAGCTTGGGTACCTTATATGTCACACATAAGACGTAAGACATGACACGGGAGACGTGAGATATTGCATGCTGGCACCCGTTTTCATACCTATATCCTACTAATATTATAAAGGCGGATGTTTGTGTGTGTGTTTGTTACGACATCACGCTAAAACGGCTGATTAGATTGACATGAAATTTTGCACAAATATAGAAGAGTATCTAGAATAACACATAGGCTACTTTTTACCACGGGAAAATGTCTTATTCCTACGGGATCACGCATATTCCAATATTTTTGCAAAGGTGGCGTGACTGAGCCGATTCACGTTTTAAACGTTTTCGCCGAAAACTAACAGCGACATCTCTTGGCGAGTAATGCTATTTTCCCACGGAATAAAAGGTTGCAGCGGGTGAAACCGCTGACGGGCAGCTAGTAATTTATGAAATCGAAGCGACACCGCCGTCTAGTCACAAATTAGGGAGACACTCGTGAGACGCGCGTCTTATCACTGTCGGTCGACGATCACTTATCTGACAAACGTCATCGTACGTCTCGAATCTAACGTCTAATGTGTGATTATACCGCCATGCAGTGTATAATATGTGTTTGTGACGTAACAGGTCGGATCGGTTCCGACCGGAGATCGGCTGGTCGCCCGAGCGGACCAGAAAATCAGATCGCTGGCGCCGACGCCGGACGTCGTGTAATCAACCTCTTTAGGAAAATAGTCGATTTAGTTTAGTGACAGAAACATCGATGGCTGAACGAGGGCTAAAGTAACGGGTTGGAAATGGCCGTCCTTGTTTTATCTCGAAAGTTTTTCCGATTTTTCGCGTCCTCGGCGGAACTTGTTTTGCCCTGATAGGGTTTTCCGCTGAGTCTTGTTGTAATATTTCGTGCCTTTGAATAATAAATAAGGTGGGTAACCCCATCAAAGAAAACGTGTCGATGTTTACGTCTGTATTTTGTTTACATCAAGAAGGGAAACATTCGTGCGTGTCATACATGGTATAGTGCCTTTACGTAATAAACTCATCAGCTTTCAAGAAGTATGTGAGGGTAATTTAAATTATTCATGGCATGTAGATGTAACGAAAATTGGATACCTACCTCCTTAATAGTGGAGAGTGTACACCAGTGACAATCGAAAAATACGGTATTTATACCAATAAGTATTATTCCTACCATTGGCAAAGGGCAACGTTGATAATCCAATGTTTTGTCGTTAATGCAATCTCAAAGATCTACACTCTTTTTTTCAACAGTATCATTATCAATTTAAGTTATTACATAAAACAACCGGTATTTTTTTACCATTTTGAAGACACAATGGCACGTCTGCGGATGACGTCGCGCCGAGAGCTGTCCACAGATAATAGGCGCCTTTTCTATGCAACCAGTGTCCAAACGATCCAAACAAATGTAGGTTACCTATCTTATCACTTGCCAGTTTTGTTACATTGTTTTCAAATTGTGAGTTATGTTACTTTGTTTTCAAAATGTGGGGTTCATTACTATTTTTCAAGTTTCCTCTTCCTTGTTTTAGCATTTACAAGTATCAATAATTGTACTCTCCTTACACGATTTAGATTATCTTATCACTTGCCAGTTATGTTACATTGTTTTCAAATTGTGTGGTTCACTAATATTTTTTAAGTTTCCTCTTCTTTGTTTGAGCATTTACGAGTGTCAATAATTGTAGTCACCTTACACGATTCGTCTACTATTTTCAAAGAAAATTAATCTTACATTTGAAAAAAGTAGAGAAAAATAAACTTAAACTAAATAAGACCTCCTAGAGCGTATAATTAGACACTTTAGAGGTTAACTTTTTGTAAGTCTCAAAATTAATTTCATTTTAGCCTACGTAAATAGGTTTTTAGCTCCCTAGATAGATGTTAACTAGAATTTTGCCAAAACCGTTTCACGCAAAATAGCGACACGGCGTTGGCTGTAACGAAATATTACACTTTTGAAGGTACATAATTTGGGTAAGCCATAGCTTATAACGCTTTGTGAAATCCTTCCTGAAGCCGCGGTGGCTTCTCCGTATTTCATCATCTTACGTGTACAGCCCAAACTGAAATAAATAATGCGCGGGAAATTTTGTTACCTGCTCAAGAAGTATGAACAAACGTGACAGGGTTACACAATATTTTTAATTTAGGTTTGGACTTGTTACATCCGGGTAAAGCAAAAATATAAAAATATACTTATTAATTAATACTTCATTTTTTGAATGGGTCGTTGGATGACTCGGTCTCGGAAAGAAAGAGAGGTTTTTAGAATAGCTGGTAGATACATAGGTATTAGGATAAATTCGGTCCTTTATTAAGTAGGTATTTTATTTACTGTAGTTCTACTTGAAAACGTATTCGTCTATTGAAATAACATGTAACTTCTCTGCGGTTTTACTGAAGGCCCATGTAGCTTGCATTATGGCTTCTAAGGAATTGTGGAAATTTTTGCATTAGCGACGCCATCATTTGGCGACAAATTTTTTACTTTATTACACAGAGAGAAAGTAGTGAGGCACAGTGAGGCACAATATTTAAGATATTAAATTTAAACCGTGTAGTGCTGGTTCAGAATAGCATCAACCTATATTCTTTCGTGAATGTCGTAAGAAGCGACTAAAGGATTTGAGAGTTCTAGATAGACACCATTTTTCAAAAAACTAGGTTTATTTAATATATCGTTTTTGTTCTAGCGTACGGCAACTTAGGCAGCGTGCTGACGGCCCAGGGCCGGACCGCGGAGGCCGAGGTGGCGTTCGAGAGGGCGCTCAAACACCGCCCCAACATGGCCGACGTCCACTACAATCTGTGAGTATAATTTATCTGATTCTTTCCTTCCTGATAATGACAGGGTCGGGTTCGTTTTCCTTGTTATCTCTAGTCAGATTTCAGCCTTCGTGATTTAGTTTCGTTCAACGGAATATTGAGTACCTAACTGTAATTTAACTATAAACAATAACTTACCAGATTCAAGATATTTATTATATTGCCTACTGACTCATTCCCATCAAAAAGTCACAACACCAACTATTTGCCTCGAAATTTTCCGCAATAAATATTCTGGACAGCCGATATCGATATCGTTCAGTTATTAAGTAGGCGTACAGAGCGGTGTCACATTCCACGCTCAAAGCGATCATATTGGATCGGGCCGCGCGCCGCCTTGTGCTCCTGACATATTTTTGGCTATAATAATGCGCGTCCACGGTAACGACCCGTCAACCCAATACGTCTCTGTGTGCAATAAATACGCCTTTGTTTCCTCGATATAATCTGATAAAATGGACAAACAGAATAGCAAACGAAAATAAATTAGTAATTCGTCTCTTGAAATAAAAATAATGCACGAGAACACAAACCCTAAACGTGATCCTTCTCAAGTATTTACAAAAGACATTACGAAACGACTCACAACAATACGACGATAAAAAGAGTCAAAGATTTGATGCGGGGCTCGTATTATTCTAATCCTGATAACAACAAAAGTTTAATAACACATTCAAAAGGTTTCCGAATTCACCCTTGGTAAAGAGAGAAATAATATTCGGTGTGTCTTTCCTCGGGGATTCAAAAGGCAAAAGGTCCGATCCCTATTAGGGACATCGGGAAAAATATTACAATGCTATATACCTATAAATTTTATTATGATATCTTTCTTAAACCTGTGCCACAGACAGCACATTTTGGCGACAGAAATGTCGAAAATATACTCTACAAACGGAAGAAATGAAACTTAATTAAAGTAAGTACGAAATGTAATTAATTAAACGCTTTGTCTGTTTTGGAGACAGACGGAGGATGATCGTAACGCAATTATAAAAAGTTTTATGTTTCGTTCTCGTGAATACTGAACCTTAATTAGGAAAAATAAGGTAATTACCGTTTTGTTAACGATAACAAGGAAGATATCATTTTTTATTATCGAAGCATGAAGGCTGCTAAATTATACGCTTTTTGTGACTCCAGCGTTGCTTCTGAAATGAAAAATGAAGATTTTTTTGACTTTAGGTAAATGGCTCCCAAAGGTTTACCTATCTTCCGCTTGTTTATGACCATGATGAACAAACAGTCGGGGTCAATATTCCATGGGTTCAGCCCGGCTCAGCTCAATCAATAGGCACACGACGCAGCCCCGGTCTGTCCCATTAATTCACCGAGGCTCCAGTTCTTGAATTAATCGGGTGCGCTACTCTCTGTCCCGCCACCTAAGCGTTGGGTTTCCGTGCAGTTTCACAAATTAACGTCAAGCCATGTCCTACTAATATAATTACTGGAAGAGCCAGAACTTCTTTCCACTTTTATTGAGGATAATAATCTTCGGTTGCTGCGAAATCCGTGGAACTAATGAGATTTTTCGCAGACGCGCGTGACCTTATTACCTTGATGAGAAGTTAAACGATTCTGTTATTTAATTTGCCCCGAGACGCGAACACGGCATGTGTGAAATAAATTTCCGTACGTGCTGGCGTGTACCGTCACGTTACTGTCGACACCTCGTTTGTGTAATGAATACCAAGACGATACCATTAAACTTCACATAGATCCACACAAAATGTGACATAATAATATTACGTGTATAGTTGTGAAACTATATTATTTAGACAGATTTAGGAATGCAAACTCAACAATCTCAATACACACGTACCTACAAAGGCATGCAAACGAACTTAGCATGCAAATGATAAACTATTCCAATATCACAAACAGATCTAGTTCGTGTCAAAGACGATGATTGCAAATAACAATGTGCCAAAACGTCATCGAATTATGTAGATGGATGCGACGTTGTTCGACAGATAGGTGGTTATTACGCTATAAACTTGCTCGCAGCTCATCTAGCAGCTTAGTATGCGTGTTTGGTATCCGGCTGTCGTATTTATGAGCCGAGTCGTTTCAATCTCGCCCATACGTACCCATGCGGCAGAGATGTGACTTTAGTAACGAAAAAATCTATTATTTTTAAAAACGATCTTTATTGATAAAAAGTAAATTGACTTTATCTAAAGAAAACATAACTTTTTAAAATGATGAAATATTTCTTGCATTTTATACTTAAATTTATGAAATGATCATTTTATATCGTTTTATTTTCAACAGAAGGAAAGTTAACATCATGCCGCTGAAAAAATATAACAAAGGACCTTTAATAAGGTGTCGTGTATTTTAACAGATGTTAGACAATACTCAAAACAATTCCTTGACGCAAACAAGTGCCGCAAAAAAAAAAAATCCTACACTCGGAAATTTGAGAATATGATTTACTAATATTTAAACCCATTTGTTACGAAAAAGCATCGATTGTTTTTAATCGATTATTATTTCACATCCCTAGTATACGGTATTGTTCGATCCTCCATTTTGTCCTGTCAGCTTCTTCCCTTGTTTGAATAAAATTGTAATAATGGATGTGTATTCGCTTAGTCTTCATACACAGGTGTTGGGTGGCTGCATGACATTCGAAGAATATTGCTCGGGTTACTTATGCGAGTATCGCCGTGTGATGAAAGCTTAGATAAGCATCACCCCATTGTGTGGATGCCTTTTGCGTAGATTTCGTTGAGAATTGATGTGCAAGCAATTTCATGTGACAGGCTGACAACCTGTCACTATGACGATACACAGTCTTCTGACTTTCAAATTTTTGTAAGACGTGATGTGATTGGCAGTTTTTTACAACTTTTCTTACCCCGCTAGGGATATAGGCGTGATATAAAATTATGTATGTACCTATGTAGGTATGTGTGTAGGTGCGAGTGTCAGCTGGCACACAGCCAAATTAGATAACCTTAGAAATACTAATGCGTTGATCATAATCTATGTTGAATTATATTAAGCTTTGTGGCACGTTTGTGTCTCTCATTTTCATATTTTAGTCGGGTTTGCTACTTTTATAGCAAGAAAATACCTGTATAAACAGAATATAGTGTAAAATTTTACTCGCTGTCCGTCATAGCCAAAACTCAAAACCGGCTGGTGAGATGATAAGGAACAACTTTCCCTAAGGAACATAGGTCGAAATAAGTAAAAAAAAAATAGAACCTCCCATACAAAGTTGCCGATCAGCTGATTGAATACCAAACCTGCAATCACTTCCCGTGTGAACGTCGTAGGTTCAAATACTGCCTGCTGCAGCGTTTTTTTTTTAGAACAACTCGTAAGCCCTTGGGGCGAGATGGGGCTGGTTGTTTGAACAACCACCAAAAAATATCCGGGTGAGCCCTCGCTCCCCACCAAATAGTCAGGTGTAGTTATTAGCGGTCCCGGGACCGATTAATGTAGAGTCCAGCAGTAAAATAAAAAAAAAGTTTTTTTTTTTCAAAAATCATTTTATTTTTTATGTTTTGACCTATGTTCCTAAAAGTTGCATTTTCGCTATTGGTTACTAGTAAAATTTTATACGATTTGGTACCTATAATACTAAAATATCATGACTATTCAGCGTAAGTTTGGTATTCGATGGGCAGATTTGATCGTATTTTTGAGTCACTCAGTTTTAATAGAGAACTAATTTGATAACCAACTAACATCCAAGCTCCATTAATAGTTCTACCAAATTATGCATAGTTTGCGATGCTTCAGTGGTTCTCAAAGGTATATTTAAGACATAAACCATCTATAGCCCTAGTCAACATGCTCGACGTGCTCATACTAAGACCTAAGATATGCCGTAGGCGTGACTTAGGCTAGGCACACAGATAATTCTGTGACTGTTTCAAAGCTACCTGACGTCTCGGCCGTACAAAGGAGGTGTACTAGAGGGTCCTAAGTCAACACTACGGGGATCAAAGCTATCACCTGCTAGCAGTGTTGATGGAGGTCATGGAACAGGCCCCTTGTCGTCAATGTATATTGCTTCTATTATGATTTTGTGAGGGAGAGCTTTTTCCACAAAAGAAAAATCTAAATTTGACATCGGCTTCTTACTGGGAAAATGGAATTAGCAGTTCTACGTATATATTTTTCTTGTTTAATACCTACCCAATAAAGATGTATTTTCTTATTCTGTAAGTATTTTCTTTACTTATTCAATTGCAAATACTGAAAAAGTTATTTAGATATTTTCCCTCTGAAGCTATTAAATAGAGTGCTTCATGATTTGCTTCTGCATTAACATACATACATACATATATATATCACGCCTCTTTCCCGGAGGGGTAGGCAGAGACTACGTCCTTCCACTTGCTACGATCCTGACATACCTCTTTCGCTTCTTCAACATTCATCAATCTTTTCATGCACGCTCGTCGGTTTAGGGTACTTTTGACCTGACCTTTCTTTAAAACGTCCCCGATTTGGTCCAGGTACGTTCGTCTAGGTCTTCCCCTTCCAACGTTCCCATCCACACTCGCCATATATACTTTTTTCGTTAATCTTCTTTCATTCATCCTCTCAACGTGACCAAACCATCTAAGCATTCCTTTTTCTATACCAGTCACTATGTCTTCTTTTATACCACAACGTTCCCTTATCACGCTATTCCTAATCCTGTCACTCAATTTTACTCCAATCATACTTCTTAACGCTCTCATTTCTACTGCATTTATTCTACTTTCATGTTTTTTCTGCCATACCCAGCTTTCACTCCCATACATCAGTGTTGGAACTAACACCCCTCTATGCACAGCCAAGCGCGCCTTATTCGACACTTTTTGGCTGTTCATAAAGGCATGCAACGCTCCATTCACCATATTACCGGCATTCACTCTCCTTTCAATATCACTTTCACACTTCCCATCTGAAGTAAATTTAGATCCCAAATATACAAACTCTTTCACTTGCTCCACTCTCTCCTCTTCTATCATAATAGTACACTCTGTCATACTATCCTCTTTTTCAAGCACCATTGCTTTCGTCTTACTAACATTCAGTTTCATTCCTTTCTTTTTCAAAGCTTCATTCATAATATTTACCATCACCTGTAACTCTTCAGCCGACGAAGCAAGAATAACTTGATCGTCAGCATAGAGCAGACATTTGACGAGTAAATCGTTCATTCTTAGTCCACATACACTCTCTTTCAAATCTGTCAAACAACTATCCATGAATAGATTAAACAGCCACGGTGACGCAACACAGCCCTGTCTAACACCTTTCTCGATATTAAACAGTTCAGTGTATGCTCCGTTGATCCTGACACAAGCACTGGAATCCTTATATAAGGATTTCAGTGCTCGTATCAAGCTACTGCTTACACCATGCATGGATAGAGCCGACCACAATTCATTCCTCACCACTCTGTCATAGGCCTTTTCCAAATCCACGAATGCGCAATAAACTTTCTGGTTTTTAGCCAGGAACTTTTCAGCTATGCATCGCAAGGAAAAGACCTGATCCGTGCATCCCATCCCCTTACGAAACCCTGCCTGAGCATCCCATACTTTCTCATCCGTTTCTTTCACCACTCTTTCAATCAATACCTTTGCATACAATTTGCCGACGACACTAAGGAGGCTTAAAGGGAAGTAAAACATAAAAGAGGTTACCTATTTCTTTTCAAATCGAATTGGTGTCCTAAAACCTTACCTTACTTTAACCTTAGTTACTTTTATAGAGTTCAGTGAGATGCCAGTAAACTTATTGTATATATGATGATGAAAAAGCGATATACCGCGCCTTTTTAAGTATGAAGGAAGGCACTATTACGAACACAACCTCTCTGTCCATCAGTAGCAAAAAGATAGTGCTATCACTTTTGTACTATTGCTTTCGCTTGATAGTACTATCGCCGGGCGATACGCGCACTCTATGGCTTGCTTGTACATATCTTAGCCAGTGACCAAAATTTTATTCGTCATCTTCAAAAACTTGTTGTTTCATTTTTTTCCTTTTTACTCGTTCCATTTCCGTATTTCTTCAGGTACTTTCATAATCCGTATGTTTTGTAACATGATGAAGATTAGAAAGTGAAATCTGATGTCACGTTTGCATATACCTGCCGTTCCTTTGCTTAATACATCGCCAGTAATCCAACAATGTCTCGTTCCGTTCATATATAGCTCGTACGTGATTATAGCAGCATGCGTAGCTTTACAGTCAGCTACAAGTCAAGTTTAACTTTAATCGACCTTATTTCAATGGCCTATGGTACTGTATTTGCAGGTAAAAGCCACAGTCATAGTGCTAATGGCTGTACATACGACGGAGACGGTATGTATGATATTACTCGCATCTCCGTATTCTATTAGGGGCGGCAAATTTGAACGTGCCTGATAATCATCTGAAATATTGGCTAGGAATAATCGAATGAACATAATGCGAACTGTAAACAATATACGAGGTTGTTTTACCGTATCTTTCGAATAGGAAATTGAATCGGTTTTCAAGGGAATACCTACTTGTGCCGTATACAATAATTATGATAGGAAATTTGTGAAATTATTCTGTGATTATATAAATCAGAAACTTTTCGTATTAAAAGCTGTTTTCTAAGGTCATCCTTCATTAAGCTTAATATTTTAATCACTAAGCCCTTGAAGATTATAGAAGACGGCGTTTAAGTACCAAAGTGTACTTAGCGAAATTGTTTTTAAGCATATTTTCCGAGGGCGTAAAATTGTATCTATGAGGGGCGTAATGGCGGCTAAGCTGCGATTCAAGTAAGATTAGATTATTCCAATTCTGGCGGCAAGAAATCACTTGAGCACGTTCGTGTGTCGTGTCGCGTCGTGGGAATTCGTGTGCATACTGGGACTTGGCTGTACATTGCTCGTTTGATACTCGAGTCTGTTTAGGAATGTTGCTATGCTAGCGATTGCATAGTGCACCTATGCATCGAGGTCGATACATATACATACATATTAAACACTTGTTCTTTGTTGTTACCTAGGACAAATTATTGCGTTATGCCGGTTCTACTTAATATTCTTTTTCATAATAAGTAGGTACACAAAATTCTTTGTCGTTCTAATTATCTACCCCTAAAGGAATAAATTAGGAATTAAAGCCACAACACAGCAAACTGTGTGTTTACCTAGTTTTGCAGAATTTAACTTTGACACCGATTCTTAAACGAAATAAAACCACGTACCTTCTATAACTACCTACTTATAGTTCAGTTGCGGAAGCTATGGATTCAAATTTGTTAATTAGACGAAAATTTCACAAGTTAGTATCTCATTACTGTACCTACTTCAGACAAGATTACGTGCCGTGAGAAAGAACAGTAAATATCGCAGGTGAATAAAATGAGTCTACATTCTAGTAGAAATCAGGCTGCGTGGAACAGCCGGGACACTTGACACGATTTACAAATTGCAGTACCGACGGGGAACGATGTAGTGACATCCTCCACTGTCTACTTGTACTGCTACGGTTCGGAGGACTTGAAACTATCGACATTCTTTTTTTGTACCAAGTTTTTTGCATATTCAGCATGTGTTTTTTTGTCGTGATCTAACTAAAGCTTTGCGTAGTCATATAAAACTAGTCGTTGCCGGTCGGCACACATCTATTTCCACCTCTGCCAGAAAGTAAGTCGTATCTAGCACAGGTGCTAGATAGGTATGAGGACTTTGATAAAAACCTAATAAAATATAACGTTTGTCTTACTTTAATAGCGACACTCGATGTAAGTAGTACTTAGAGAAAATTAGTAGAGTAATAATATGATTTGCAAGAGTAAATACGATTCAAACTACGACGAGCCTTATTTCACAACTCCGGAATGAAGGAGCGACGAGAACAATCTTAATGCAATTCCCCAACTACGTGCATAACTCGCGGAATTATGCAGCCTTCCGGAAAAACTCCCAACAGTAAAGTGGAGCAAGTATACAGCTACTTAGCAAGTGGCAATATGCAGTAGGGAGCAGTGTACTAGCTACTAGAACAGTAATGCTGGCTGAACACCTAATATCGTGCCGGCAAGGCGTCGAGGAGCCGTCGTATAGCACGTCGCACGATAAGGCGTAGATTAAACTCGTGTTTACACACACACCCGTATTCAACATTCCCTGGCTGAGTAGCGACAACATTGGCCGTTGGTAGTTGTGTCGCATGAAAATGGAGGAACTGGAGTTTTGCCGGAATGCCTAAGAACCACTAAGCACGGAATGTGCTATTGTCTATTCTAAAATAACAGTAACCTTTTAGATAGATTTATCTATAGCATTTGTAGAGACGTACTGCATTCGTATGTTCTAGTGACCTGAACTTGGTCTCAAGACTCTGAGAACTCTGGTTTTATTATCAGAGAAGAAGTTAACTTTGTGAAATCGTTTCCCTATTAGTTACGTGTGTTACGACGTAGCCAACTGAACCGCCTGATTGCCCAAAAGCAAATATTCGGATCGAAACATGATCAAGATCTTTGAATTTCAATATTTTGTTAATTGAAATTGTTTGAGAGGGCATTTTAACCAGTCGATCCTAGCTGCTGTCTATTCTTAGACTGCAGCCATTACACTATCGGGTCAAAGACCTGAAAATTCTTAGTTACCTCAAGGTTCACGGGGTTATTTGGCTGCTATGTGTACCACACGACTAGAGAATAAACTTTACATGTGCTCTTATCAAATTACATTATTTCGCTCTTAGGTTCATTAAATTAATTCCAGATGAATGCAATGGAGGTACATTTTCATTTTGATATTTTGAAATTATTTCGGTTTCTCCATTTAAGTAAATACAAACCAGTCTAGTGCTAGTGTCTATATGTAATACTCCGTTAATGAATCTCCTACACGTGCAGATAGTATAAATAACATCAATTTGGTTCATAGTAATGAGGTAGCAAACTTTAAAACGAATGGCGCCAGTTTTCCTTTCCGTCCCTTTTTCTGTGCCGGGTCAAAATATTTCAATCTGTGTCACCGTCCAAGTTCAATTACTTCTCAGTCACGTCTTCTACCATCTGCTATAATCCAATGGGCTTCCCCTTATCGGAGGGTATTGCAGGCGGTTTGGCGAGCGCAGTGCAAGATGTTGCATTTACAGAGAACGTTGCTGCCCATTCCCTGGATAATTACTTTCCATTAATTACTTTTTACGATAACCACGAGTAGGTTTGGGGTGATGCTACTCCAAACACACAGCTTTCCTTTCAGAACTTCCTTAGGGGTGACAGATGGTGGGAGGGGGCGAGGTAGCCAAGATGTCAGCGGGCAGTGGGAGATGTAGCGGGGAAGTGACACGCGTGCATCCGCGCCGCGTGTCACTTCCCCGTCATGTTAGAATGACGTGGTTGCTCGCCCTCCACCGTCTGTACCCCGCAGGAAGGTCGCACACGAAGTTGTCGAATTATAGTAAAATCACAGACTTGTTGTCCTGCAACGTTTGCGTAGCATGTTTGTGAAACGATTCTGCCTGGACGTACTCGTGTAGAGCCAGTGTGTACTAAGCGCCGCACAGCAGATATACTGCGGGAAAACAAATCTTTCCAGGTGCAGCTCAGACCAAGAAATATGGTCGAATAAGAGCCACAACCATAAAGTGAATTTACAAATAATTAACTATTTATATGTTTCCCCACGTCTTTAATCAATATGTCCACAAAAATGCTCTATCAATACCTTCATTTTTTAAGTTAGGTTAGTTGGCGCTTCTCACCGTTTCTGTTTATTTTTCTGTGATTAGTTAAAAGTTCATTTATATATCATTGGTGCCTTTCGATATAGCCAAATCTGCTACCATCTTAATTTAAGCTATATGTATTCCTTCCCTTTAGTATACCTAGGAATTTAGTAAAATCACAGATTTGTTGTCTTGCAACGTTTGCGTAGGTTGTTTGTGAAACGATTCTGCCTGGACGTACTCGTGTAGAGCCAGTGTGTACTGAGCGCCGCACAGCAGATACACTGCGGGAAAACAAATCTTTACAGGTGCAGCTCAGACCAAGAAATATGGTCGAATGAGAGCTGCAACCGTAACGTAGATTTACAAATAAATTACTATTAATAGGTATTACAGACGTTGTACGTCTTGGCGTCCCTTTCGAAAAAGAAGAAGAATAGGTATTATTACCCACGTGTTTATTCAATATGTCCACCAAAAATGCTCACTCAATATCTACAATTTTAAGTCAGGATTTTCCTGTTCATTTTTATTACATTGTTTTGTGGTTAAAAGTTCAGTTACGTGTCATTTGTGCATCTTGACACTGCCACATCAGCTACCATTTACAATAAGCTATCAGTTTTCCTTCCTTTCATACACTAGGAATTTAGTAAAATCACAGATTTGTTGTCCTGCAACGTGTGCGTAGTTTGTTTGTGTAACGATTCTGCCTGGACGTACTCGTGTAGAGCCAGTGTGTACTGAGCGCCGCACAGCAGATCACTGCGGGAAAACAAATCTTTACAGGTGCAGCTCAGACCAAGAAATATGGTCGCCCGACAGCTGCAACTATACTTGGCTATAATATTCTTATTCACGGACTATTGTGTTCTTTCATTTTACATACACAGTATAGTAGTATGTAGAGATGATCTCTTAATTTTTGAATTGTTCATGTTATTAGTCGTAGAATTGTCCAGTCGATCGAGTCAATTTGTACTGGAGGTGCAATTTCTTTTTCATATTTAAACCTATGTTCCTTAGGGAAAGTTGTTCAGTTTCACGAGTAGAACACACCCTTAAAATATTTGTACTGAATTTAAATAGGGCCTTATATAGTGTCGATTTTTGACTTTGTTTACAAAGCCCCGTCTAAGTTATTTTCAATCTGAGTGTGCCAATGGCTCGGTTTTCTCGTTCACTTGAAAACGCAAATGTTTTAGCCTTCTAAAACTAACTACATCCTCCGCTGTCGCCGCTTGGACACAGACTGGAACTAATGGTAGCTTTAAAGTTTTCTGTTCAGATTGAGATAAAACCAGTTTCGTTCGGTCGCAATTCTAAAATTTGAATTTGCCATGATTTTCAAATCAAGCTGGAATATGTTGCTGTCTTATGTGACTGAACCATAAAAATTGCATCATCTGGGCAAAGAAAAAGATGTTCACATGGATATGGACTAAGTTGATGTATTAAGTATAGGTACTATCAGTGGCAGATAACCTAGGGTAGGTTATTTGTTAGCTGCTGATGCCTGGTATGTACTATCGCAAGTACATCGACCAATATATTACCAACTTGAACTAGATTTTTATACAAATACTAAGAAAAGCATTACAAGTTGTGCCTTTACCAGCTGATCCTTTAAACGGGTAGATTAATGTGCTGGCGATAGTACTTACCTTAAATTCTACGAATTTGTTGCGACTTGTAGCCAGATGAAGTTTGAGCACTTTTAAGCTTTTCAACGTCAGCTTAAATTAATAAAATCTTTTACTTCTCAGCCTAAGTAAAAGTAGAAAACGTTCGTTTTAAAATAAATTAAATTAGTTTTCTTCTCGCTGATTAACAAGATGGTCTCTTTTGAAGTTGATTTTTTTTTGTTAAAGGAATGCTGAATTTACAATTTTGATAAAAATAAACCATGAATTTCTAGGTATTTTCATGTTCGTTCATAGGATCCGTATTTTTTTTAAATGGGATCTCTTCTTTGCGACACAGCTATTTGACAAATTGTTAGGTGGGCCACGTGTGTAGTCAAAAAATGATCCAAAATGGCTATCAGCCAATATTTTTACTCAAATATTTGTGTTTTACCGACCATAGCATTTTTTCATATTTTTAATATCCAATACAATACAAACGATCTGAGAATTCAATTATTTCTTATAAACAAACTTGGAAAATTGTTTTCCAAACACAAAGGCATGATTGATTGCCTAATTCACTTGGTTTGTTTGTTTGCTCCCCAGATATAAACCGCATTAAAGTTGAAGGTGGATGAATTTGATTTGCAAGTGGAGAGAAACACCCAAAATACTCGATTTATCATTCTTATTTTGAAAACTGACTAAGCATTTGGGTTTTGAGGTCATCCGTCTTACAGTGTGTGTACCGTTAAACACAATCAAATCCCGTAGGAGTAATAAAGAAAATTTCTGTGCCAAGAAGATGTAAGAAACATTCTGTTAGCACATTCGTACATATTTTTATATCAGACTTAAAATGGTCAAATGAAAAGAAAATGCGTACATACATACCTACGTAGTGATAGAAAATAGGTAATTAATACACCAGAAGATTTTACGTTTTTTGATTGTAAAAGGGTTTTGTAAAATAATATTTCCGTAGAACTAGGTCGCTGTTTGTTTAAAAACTTTCGAACAAACCTGACTTACTGTAAAGGAACGTCGAAGTTAAACAACTAACATTTGGTTAACATTATAATTTGTTATTTAGTTTGTTAGTACGGTCATAAACATCATCCAAATGGCCTAGCATTTACTTATCTAATTAACTTAATTCAGAACATATCAAAATAACGTGTCGGTTATAACTCTGGCGCGATAGTATACATTAATTCAATTCACAATTTGTCACCTCAGCTGGCTCGGGAATGTCGCGATCGCGTGACTCGTATCGCCTGACGCGGCATCCCCGCCATTCGTGAGCATTCGCTGCATAAATTACTAACAATTTATCCGACTACGAATTCGGGAACGCGACGAATTAAACCTATATTTCGTCACCGCTATTTATCGTACCTGTATCTAATTAAAGCGCAAGCGCCCGGAAAACGCGGCAACCGAAACCGAAACCTTCCCACTGAACTGAGCTTTCGTTCTATCTGGGGACCGTAATCTTTTCGAGAGTGCCCACCTTGTTTGACTTCACTGTTTGCTCCGGGTCGGTGATGCCGGTCAAATGTCAGGGGTATCAGGATTCGCTTAGCAAATACGAAATAACTCTACATAAACCAAAATACGAGCGCCCAGCCACTGAGCGATTGATCGCCACAAGTCGCAAGTCATTTAATATCGCTTTCACCACGACAAACTTTGTGCCGGTCGGACCACAAAATGTGATACGTCACCCAACTTTGAAATGAACATAAAGTTCTAGCACTCTCATTTTCGCTTTATAAAATTGAAAATAACTTGGAGCAATTCCAGAATGGAAAGTCGTTCTTTGTCGCCTGATGAATGGAACCATAAAATCCCTTCTGCATTGTATAGTGTCTCGAGATACACCACCGTGGTGGTGAAATTGTTTCTCATTTGTTACTTGAGCGCACAAAATTGCACAGTGTATCTTCTTCAAGGCGTTTAGCGTCAGCAGTATGGCGTCGCGTCGGGTAGTGGTTTCAGAGTTTTTTAAACTGTGGAATCGGTGGTTTAACTTTACGGAACGCTCATTGGGCGATGTTTATTTCGAGAGACATAGAGGGAAATAAGAGGATTACCAAAGTGAAAAGTACTTAAAGTTCATCCGCGGTCGGTGTTCATTCGGCCGCGCAGTTTCAGTCGCTGGCCGTCTGCCTCCCCCCCTCCCCCCTCTGCCCCCTTCCCCCCTCTGACCGTGGCTTTGTCGCCATCGTGGTTCCACAACTAATTCCGCGATTTTAAACTAGAAAGTGGTAGTTGCTGTTACAGTCAAAGTTGAAGTTGGAGCTATTTTCTTGGGATTGCCATTTTCTTGAAATCGAACTACGGGTACAGCTCTATCTACTCTCCGTTTGATAGTGTTATTCGTTCGAACTTTTCTTGTTTGATGCTTGTTTACAGGAAGAATATAATACCGTTTGAAGATGCCTTTTGTACTTAAAAAGTATCATTGTACTACAAACATACAATAAGTGTATATTATTTGTAAAGTTGAAATTAATATTGTTATAACGTAATACAAAACACTGAAATACTATCTATTATTCAACTAGCGGTTATTTGCTCACGTTTCTGCTACCTATTATCATTTCAATTTTCCGCTGCATCCATAAATTAGACTTTAATTATTATACATGCAGCAGTCGTAACTCGTAATTACGCCAAATGTACTAATTATTGTCGGGCTACGTGTTATGCAACAGAGGGAGTCAAAAATACTAAACAATATTTTAGTAGGTAACATTTTTAGTACTTTATGATGACTATAATTTGCACTGCTTTTATTATGCTGGTACTTATGGTGCGCGTTTGATCGTTCGCACACTTTAAAACAGAAAACAGAATAGGTGGGTACTTTAATTTAATGTCATTCTGCGAAAAATAGCATTTCAATTGTTGGATAGCTTATAAAGTCGTATTTTGCTACGTCGTAGCCGTCGTAGCAAATAGCTACAAATGCTGCGATGATACAAAAGAGTTCTTTGAAAAATGACAGCTCAAATTGGTTATGGAAGTGACAGTCAAGTAAAATATGACTCCTGAGTCATGATGATATCTCACGTATTCACGATACGTTTAGTTGTAGGTATAAGTATATCTTTGAATAGTATTAGTCTTTGTACGAAATACCAAATACCTACAGCAAACCAAACAGATATTTTGTAACAGTAATTCAATGTAAATTACAAACACCATGTATGCAAACTGTAAGCGCTGATAAAGCGGATAGTAATGTATAGTTAAAGCCCAGTTTTACATTACCGTGCCGTGATCCACGCTCCGTAACGATAATGATAACGTCACAGAGATACACGGAACCGCTTTTTGGAATTCACTTACACAATTTATCACTTACTATTATGTTGGTGTGGTCACGGACACAGAAGTAGCGGATGGTGGTCTAAATTCGAAATTGAATTTGTTCAAATCACAAATTGATGTGGAATTTTTTTGTGCCGGTTTAAAAATTGTATAACCAGAATCATGAACGTATAATGGCCTAAAGAATTAAAATCCTGAGAAACGTTCCCCGAGATTGCAACATATTGCGCTGCACCCACCAATCCGTCTGCTAAGCGTCACATGAGTATGAGTAGAGCAATACCTCTTAATAAGACCATGCTCAACCCATGACCAGTAGTTGACTGTCGTGGCTGTTAAGGTAAGGTTTATTGGCGTCAATTGTGATCATCATCACTACTCGCTGTCTCCCAGGCTGCGTCCTTAAGTCTGATAAGGGTAAAACACTAATCGTGTTAGGGGTTCTATCAGAATCCTATTGTCCTATCTCAGGTCATATTTTAGCGAAATGACATTTTATCTACTTGTTTTTGTCCGAAAATAGGACAAAACCAAGTAGATAATATATCCTCTGTAATATACTAGTAATGTGTGCCTAGATAACTATTAGGCACACATATTGGAAAAAGTTGTTTCACTAGGTTTGTGGTTCACAATGAAACCATTATGAATCTCATGTGATTTTGCAAATGTTTTATTTCAAATATTCATGAGCTTTCACTATTTGTCTGTCTATTGCATTGCATGTGACCTCTCAAGAGCATACTTAACAAACAGTGTAGACATAGGGCATTCGTAATGTAGTTGTTAATTAGGTACACCTGCGCCGCATCAAGACGGATTACTCTCAATCTCAGCTTGACATGCACTGAGCTCAGACTAAATTATGCAAAAACCTACTAATGCTCACACACACACACACAACTCAAGTACGTACACACACATTAAACGCGTGCAAAGATACACACCCCAAAAACATTAGAGGACGAGCTGTACTGAATACACAATGAAAGTAAACTCTCCTTGAGGATATTAGAAAAATTAGAATGGGACCATTCCCTCACGTAATGAGCACTTCACGTGCTTTAAAAAAAGTAATCTCCTGAAACCATACTTAATGCGGGAAATGAGTCCCATTAAGGTATACTACCTTTGCAATCATCCACAGTACCTGGTAACAAGCGAGTTGCGAATTTGTGACGAAAAAGTTTCATGCTTTGCTCACCTAGATCTGTACCATATATTTGTTTGGCTGGTTGTGACTGGATAGTGTGAACGGGATATCGTGCCTTATAGCGTACCCTAGGGGACGCTTGTGTTCCGTAGTAGACTGCTATGGGCAGTTGTGATGTGATTTGTTTGAGAAAACAACCGCATTTAAGACTCTTTTTCACAAGATTCGTCCTTTTACTATCGCTAAAAGAGACAAAGTAGAAATACTGTGCGTAAGCAGACGATAAATGTAAAAACAGTGGACTCCTAAAATATTTCGTTAACAAAATTTCTTGTGCTAAAAACAAGACAAAGCGTAGTATCACTCACAAGGAGGACGTTACAATAATTAGAAGGGAATTAGTAACAAATTATTACAGGCACAGAGGAGGTATAATGGCACGGTCGGCGGACGGGCTCATTAGTGTTGCCAGCCCCAAGCCTCGGTGTGGCCCTGCATTATTCATGCGGACAATATTGCACCGCACATCTATACTAACACAGCTTTTATCAGATTGTATTGTACCTAACCTATATTGCTGAGGACGCTACTCTAACTCATAATTTATGAGGTCAAAGAGAACAAAATCGTGGCAATTATTGAAGAAAATGTGACGTACTATAGCAAAATATTTATAATGGCATTGCAGGGCATCAGAAAGAGCTTTGCTGTAAGAAATTCCTTCTTAGAAATAAGCAGTGCTTTTTGTGAACGTTTTCTGTATATAACTGTCATGTGTCTCTTATTGTGTAAAATAATCTGTTACAAAAATAAATAATGAGCAACATAACACCGTTAGTGCTAGAAAATAGTGACGGCGAGAGATGAATTTATTGTTCTTGTAATATAAATTTATCTCAAAGGATTTGAGAAACGATCCCCTAGTGAACCGTTAGCTCTCAGCCTCTTTTTTAACACAATCCCACAAAAAACCTACCTTTTTATTTGACGGAGAGGTAAATAATTTTTTATACAGTATTTTTTCCAACGTAAAATGTTTTAAATCTCTCTCCCTCCGTGTGGGACACTAGGTCATCTAAGGACCCGATGAGCCCAGGTGTCACAGTTTTATAATCGCCTGCTACTATTTAGACTGCGCCGTCTAAGTAATCATAATTATAGACAACGACTGTGACCATCAACGCGCCCTCTGAAGCACGGAACCATCTTTCTTTCGGACAATTAGTTCGTTAGGTCTGTCCTAACCTGACTGGAAACAAATTCACAAATTAGGTAATAAATATTATTCACTTTTTGAGTTACCCACCGAGAATCGAGCCGGGAACCTTCTGCGTCGCAGGCAATCGCACTATCACTAAACCATACTGGTACCTATTTAATGACAGTAAAATTTCGGCCACTTTAATCACTGATGGAAATAGTACGGTGACCGTTACACGATGTTAACTAATATTTAATGACGCCGCAACGCGCTGTCATACCACGCTAATCAAACACTGAATAATACAAAGATTATGCTGCTAGCTGTGGCTGTGATAACGTTGTGACAACGCATTTGAAATATTTGCGGCAATGATATCATTTTATAATCAGCTGGTTCTATTTTGTTCGTTGAAAATGATGTCTTGATGAATGGGTACTTACAGATGCATTTCGTAATTAATGTTGAGTTAATGTTTAACAATAATAAAGACTCGCTGAAAAAGTTTGTCTTTTTTAAGAGGTTGGGTATCGTCAGTGGCAATTTTTTTAGAGATTAACGTAAGATTTAAAAATGTGTTTTTTTTTTATAATTTTACAGTTAAACCGAGATGTAGCACCTAATTTAGCTTTTAATGCAGCACAGATATTTTGCAGAGAGAACATGCTTCGCAATATTAGACCTCGAATACCTACCAATAGCATTATCTAACACTGAATACTACCTATCTAACACACTATTGTTCGTCATAAAGATTTAGGCCGGATTTTGTAGATTCTGAGAATTTTACATCAAAGACTTTCTTAGACCATAATTTCTTCTTAGGCATTATGAAAATCATTTTACCAAGCCAACGTTTTACTAAATATAATGCCTTACAATTTGTTTGACCTCGAAAAGTCTGTGTACCTAAACCTTCGTTTTGTTTGTTTCAGAGGAATACTCCTCCAGAACCAGAGACGCTACGGAGAAGCCATCAAGAGTTTCGAGAGAGCAATCTACTTTAGGCCTTCAATGGCGCGTAAGTACTACAAACCTTTAAAGTAAAGACCGTTTCATTGTACTTTACAAGTTTAATTTAAGTATAATAATGATGGAATTATTCACAACAAGGTATGATTTTCTCTAGGGCTTTGAATCAAAAAGATTTTTGATACCTACAATCACCTGATCTCCTACAGTTTTTGCGTATTAGGCGGTTTTCATACGCTTTGCATACTTTTTTGATGTAAGAAATTTAACCTATGTCTATATAAGTCCCAAAACCGTGGCACTTGTTGACACATCAAATTGCGTCTATCCGAGACTGTCATTGTATTGTGTCTATCACAAACCACAACGCAATATCGTGCCGATTCCTATAAACTGTAAAGTATGCCGAGATTATAGCTCAAAACTTAATATAAACTTTCGCCACAAATGGACAGTGGTCAGCCCGGGTTTGCATAAGTTTTAACACTGCTAAAGTTTCCCAGCAAACTGGCGGAAGAACTAAAGGAAGCCAGCCAAGAGTGCTTTCTAAAGTCAATATTTGTGGTCAGATGGCGGCACTACTAAGTATTTTAAAACTGGGAAAATTGTCGGCCAATGCGCTCTTGTTTGACTTCCATTAGTGCTCTGCATCTCTCGCATACTTCTCTATTAATAGTTCAGATGTTAAGTGGCGGTTTGCCATTAAAAGAATTTACCTCTAGAATCTTTTATAAATAGAATTTTAATGGAAAGCTTCCTTTTATCAGTTTTATAAAAATGAGAATAAGGAAACTATAAACGTGGAGTTAATTGAGAACAACCTCAAGTAGTTACTCGTAGCTTTGAATAAAAGCAGGGAAGTTTTCATTGTGATTGTATTTGTTGTATTTTATTAAGCTTTTATGTAAGAAAATGTTTTAAAACAGAGAAAAGTCTTTCTATTTTTATATTAGGTATATTGATATTTCACTTCAAAGCGTCGGTTGGATCGAATCTTTTTAAATTGGGTTCGGTTTGTAATATCCATGCATAGTAACAATTCTATCATCTCCTACGGAACTATATCCGAAACCTCTTCGTACTAAAAAACGTAGCGAATAAGCATTAATATTCGCTACGTCATTGTTTACGAAGCGTTTTTAACCGACTGACTCAGAAGGAGGGTTATGTTTTTCGAGAGTATGTACTATGTGGACAAGATATTATTTTTACGGGTTACAGCCCAAACTAGGCGACTAGGCGAATCTTGATATATAAGATGACGTTAGGTTCGTCTTAACAGCGCGAATGACACTGGTTATATAAAAAAATCATAAATTCATGATGGCTGATTTGAATCGCAAAATATGACTTTAAAATTACCGCAGTCAAGTTTTTGTTTTTTAATACATCTGCTTGTTTTGTGTAGTGGCATACGTGAATCTCGGAGCATCCTTGATGGCGGACGGCCGGCTGGCGGAGGCGGCGAGCGCGCTGCGGGCAGGCTCCCGCGCAGAAGGCGTCCGAGTCCGAGACAGGCGGGAGCATGACGCAGCCAGGGTGTCAGCACTGGTGCAGCTGGCAGCCTTGCATTCGCAGAGGGGGCACTGGCACAAAGCTCTCACGGCGTACAAAGACGCGCTGCAGATCTTGCCGCACAGTAACGCGCCTTTAGTAGGCTGGACCAGACATGTAAGTAAATTCCAATTCTTCTCATGTTCTAGATAACTTTTGGTACCTATCATAAAATGGTAATATATCAACATAAAGTAAACATAAAGTAGTTTTTATATGACAATTCAGAACTAAACTTTTATGTTGGAAATCGCTGATACCATCTCTACAAAGTAAAAGTAAACATTTTCTTAGTCGAAGTGTGTTTGTATAACTCTTAATTTTTATCTCGCCGCGCCAGCGAGTTTAGTTTTCTTATCAAACTTGAACTTAGGTCTGAGCATGATGAAAGTTCTTGGCTGAGCGAAACAGATAAAACCAACAAGAAAGTTAGTGGATTATTTGATTTGTTGTTCGCAGAGCGTGTTGTCTATGGCCGGGGAGATATACGTACAGCTGCAGCAGTGGCCTCAGGCGGAAAATAGCATATTATCGGCTTTGGCCATCGCACCATATAATGTAGGCACGCACATCACATTAGCGCAAATTCTCGCTAGAAATGTAAGTATCATTGAACTGAACTTTATATTGAGTAAGTGCCTAGTGATTGGTATTATACTTAACGGGTGTAGGGGACAGTGTAACGAAAACTATGAAAGCATGATAGCATGCAAGCATGATCACACTTTGGAACAGAACAACTTTTCTTTTAGAGCCAATAGTGGGAATGGACAAAAATTTGTCGTCCGCCCATAAGAATTCACGACCAGCTGTCCGACTTTGTATTTTTCACAAAATATTATGCTTCCTAAGGAAAGTAATTTTGTTTCATGGACTGATTACGCCTGTAAAGATTTTGTTACCTACACTCACCCGTACAGATACATTACTGTGTAGATATCTCCTAAAAGCAAAAATGTTATTGTTATTCTACATACGCAGCTTGCTTCGCGCACTCGTGTAGAAAGTAATGGAAAAACACAACGATGACTGATGACCGCCATTTTGTTTCAGGCAAGTAGAGCTATAGAAGCTGAAATGTGGTTCAAGAAGGCACTAACGTTAGCACCAAACGACCCTTCAGTGAGGGATCAATTTGGTGAGTTTATAGTCTTTTTTGCGTGCGTGTGTGTAGTTTTATTACGCTATCTATCATTAAATTACTCCCCTGATATTACTTTCTAGATTCTAATCAAAAAAGTGTTATTGTTAGAATAAAAAAATGAGTTATCAAGTTTACGTGTTGAGCGTCACGGAGTATTCTAAGTTATTAGTAAGTTGCATGCAGCTATCAAATAAAGAATCTGTAACAAATTATTATTTAGGCCTAGGTAGGCATGTAAGTTCTCTACCTAGTATTTGTTTTTGGGTCTTCTTCTTTATAATTAAAAAGAAACGTATGGAAAATATTTGTTATTTTATAACCGCAATGTTGTTCTGCAGGTATGTTCCTAAGGTCGCAACGAAGGCTACGAGAGTCAGCTGAGCAGTTAGTGGCAGCAGCTCGATTGACTCCAAAAGACGGTGCGAGAGCGGCGTCGGCGGCGCGCGCGCTTCGTGACGCGCGACGTTGCCGTTCCGCCGAGCGGTGGTACGCCAGGGCTGTGCAGCTCAATCCTGAGGTAGCTAGCAGTTAGATGTAAGGACTTGGTTGACTCCAAAAGACTGCTCGAGAGCAGCGTTGGCGGCGCGCGCGCTGCGTGACGCGCGACGTTGCCGTTCCGCCGAGCGGTGGTACGCCAGGGCTGTGCAGCTCAATCCTGAGGTAATTACTGGAAGCAGTTAGATGTAGGAACTCGGTTGACTGCTAAAGACGGTGCAAGAGCATCGTCAGCAGCGCGCGCGCTGCGAGACGCGCGACGTTGCCATTCCGCCGCGCGACTGTACGCCAGGGCTGTTCAGGTCAATCCTGAGGTAACTACAGGAAAGGAAGCAGTTTAGATGTAAGGCAGAGCGAGAGCAGCGACGTTGCTATCCTGCCAAGCGGTGGTAAGTATATCAGGGCTGTGCAGCTTAATTCTAAGCTACATAGATACCTACTAGAAATAACTGCGTGACGCGCGACGTTGCCGTTCGGCAGAAGAGTGGTACGCCAGGGCCGTGCAGTTCAATCCTGAGCTGAGGTAAGATGCTAGAGTATACTTGTATTTTGGAAAATAGTTGGTAGCAGTGGCATGATTGTGGTCAAAAGACGTTGCTGGTCATGCAGAAATGAACCCATCGTTTTGCCAGTCTACCGAACGGAGGAATGCCATTCACAAGCTATGAAGATTTAAAACGCACAAAAGTCAGCGTCAAAATTTAAAGCACAAAAGTCAAGCGTCGATTTTTCCAAAGTTAGCAAGCCTTCTTCTGACGCTTGCCAAAAAAAGACGAATAAACCCTCATTCAGAGTTATCTAAGCTCACATTTTGAGCTAGGTTTATCTTAGCCAAACCACACTGAACGCGTTCCAGGAAAAAAGTTCTTTCATGTATTATCTACACCGAACATACTTTATACTTAGACCAAGCTCCTGACTAGAGTAAAAAGTAACTTTTTTCATGTGCTAAACCTTTAGAACAACTTTATAATAAAGTAACTGGAGAGCTTGCCAATATCTACCACAGACAGAGAGATCCATAACCTTGTTGAATATTCAAAACATCTACCTTTACAAGTTTACAACTATACAGTTATTTTGTACATAAACATGGCTTTGTATACTCACGACACAGTTTACTTGGCAAGTATCCTAACAAAACCAATGAGAGCTAGTTTGTGTGTTATTGTTATTGTGAATAACTGTTGTTGTTTACCTCTGCCGAACCAACGGCCCTGAGGTCCTTCTCGCTAGCTATACAAACAATCTTGCTTCAATAACATTGAATACCTAGATATGTACTTCATATTACAGAAGGTGCCTCAGCTCTACCTTCATATCAACATATTATCTTAATATCCCAGCTGCTGATGCAATTTCTTTGACACTCCTGATAATAGATGTCAATCCATATTACGTACATCACATAAATTATCATGCCATTAAATGTAGGTATGATTTGATTCTAATTCTAAATATGACAAGAATTGACAGATATTTGATTTGATAGAGCTTTGATGGCATTGATGGGCAATTAATGGTCTGGGAAAAGCATCAATCGCGTTTATATTTTCTGTATCAAAAAATTAACTTCATTAGGTAGAGATATTTTATAGCACTTTGAGATGTCAATCTGCAATGATTTTCAAAAAATACAGAAAAGCTGGTGTTAGTAGATATTTGAACTATTAAAAAAATACAGTGAACATTTTGTAGTGATGATGATGAGCTCTCCGCATTTTACACATTTTGTCATATACTTGGGTTAATTAAAAACAACCTATTAGTTTTACTAATGACTTCCGGTTCAACATTTGACAAGTGAACAGTGTCGTTAGTTTCGTCTGCAATTTTAACAAGAATTTGCGTCAAATTCCGAACAAATTTGTGTAAAAACTGCCTAAAAGTGATCATCCAGTGCCAAAGTACAGAAATCAATAAGAGATTCAGCCTAAAAAGTGCGAACAAGACGTAAAATTGAACAAAACGTGTCGAAATTATAGAAGTGTATAGGTATAACTATCTATAACAGTGATTAAGCACAGATTGCATAGATAGTCGATTTAACCTATCAGTCACGAGTACTTCCGGGCGCGAGATTTGAATTTGACATTTGTCAACTGCACCAGTGTTGCCATTACACAAAAACACCCGAATCTGGGGAAATTCGAGATGGAGTTGTCGGTATCGGCTATTGAAAGAATTAACCAAAAAGTAAAGCCGCAGTGCAAGTAGAAATGGAGAAACAAGCAGAAATTATAACAAGAAATATACTTGTCACTTTAAACCAAGAACTAGACACCATATTCGAACAGTTGAAAGAATGCAAATCAAAAATAGGAACATTAGAAGAAAAAGTTAGTAATCTAGAGAGAAAAGCGAAACCACAATCTAGTCTTCCATGGTATAGGCGAAACAAGCGGGAAAAGAGAAGAAAAGATCCTGGAAATAGTGAAAAATGAGCTGGAGGTTAACCTAGAATTAGAGGACATAGACATAGTCAGGAAAATGGGAAAAACCGACAAAGCACCACTCATGATAAGACTAACAACTCAGAAGAAAAAGCAAGAAATACTAAAAAAACAAGAAGAAGCTAAAGGGAACATCTATATCTATAACCGAAGACTACCCAAAGGAAGTATTAGAACTGCGGAAAGCTTTACGCGTGAAACAGGAGGAGGAGAGAAAAGAAGGAAACTTTGCATACATAAAATACGACAAGCTGATAGTCAAGAAAAACACCAGAACAGAAAATAATAATAAGAGAAAGGAAGCACCATCCCCAGACAAAAACATCGACAACCAGAAGACACCAAAAACAAATGAAGGTCATGGGCCACATGGACCATCCTCCGCAAAAAACTAAAACCGAACCGAAGACCTCTCCCAAGCCGGGTGGTCGCCGCGGGAGAAGTAGACCGTCACCCTCTACAACCACAAACAAAACATAGAACAAATGATGAAAATCAAATGGAAATAAAAAAAACAAAAGCGAATCTATATATGTATGCACACTTAACACACTCACATTGAGGACCGAAGAATCCCTTCAAGAACTGGAAATGGCTATCGAAAACCTAAAGTGGGACATAATAGGCATAAGCGAAATGAGACGTAAAGGAGAAGGCATAGAAGAACGTGAAAAATATATCCTGTACTACAAAGGTGGAGAAGTTGGGCACTATGGAGTAGGCTTTCTAATAAGTAAGAACCACAAAAATAAAATCAAAGAATTCGAAGGTATATCGGATAGGATAGCTATTCTCCATATAAGTTTGCCTAATTATAAGAAAGACTGGACAATTATACAGGTATATGCGCCTACCGAGAAGGCCATCAAGGCTGATACCGAAGAATTCTACAACACCTTGTCAGATATTGTGAACAAGTACTCTAAAAATCACCTCATACTCATGGGGGACCTAAACGCCCAGGTTGGGACTAGAGAAGCTGGCGAGGAATTTATAATGGGAAAATTTGGTCATGGAAAGCGAAGCAGCAATGGACAAATGCTCATCAACTTCTTACTAGAA
Source organism: Phthorimaea operculella (assembly GCA_024500475.1). Lineage (NCBI taxonomy): Eukaryota > Metazoa > Arthropoda > Insecta > Lepidoptera > Gelechiidae > Phthorimaea > Phthorimaea operculella. The sequence continues at coordinate 1,045,165 of JANFCV010000119.1, forward strand.
AATAATCTTACACTACTGAACTCAGTCTTCAAGAAAAAACCGAAGTCAAAATGGACGTGGATATCCCCAGGTGGAGATTACAAGAACGAAATTGACTATATTATCACCAACAAGTCTAATTCCTTCACCGATGCCCATGTGGTACAAAGCCTGAACTTCAACACAAATCACCGGATGGTGCGCAGCTGCCTTCGTCTGGACCCAGCAAAGCCATCTAGAAAACACATAGCCAACAAGCATATGCCAACTTCTGATCTATACTACAATGAAGCAGGCCTTACCCACATGAACCCCCTAGTAGACATTGTCAGCTCTGATAAAAATCTAGTGGAGAAGTACAACTTAGTAGAAACAAATTTAAAAGCAATTATTAGAAGCAACCCCAAGAACACTAAACCATGTTATCATAGCGAAGAGACCCTGGCTCTGCTTGAAGAAAGAAAATTACTACTATCTGGAGAAGAAAACAAAGTAAATCACAAGAAAATATCAAAACTCAACAAAAATATCAGAGAAAACATGAAGAAAGATAGGAAAACAAGGAGACTACAAACACTCGAAAAACATATCCAAAGGACAGGAGGTATCAAAAAAGCACTAAAAGAATTAAGGGAAGATGGCAAAGAGTGGATCCCTAAGCTGAAGAACAAGCAGAAAAACTTCACCAAACGGAAAGAAATCCAAAAATTGGCAACAGACTTCTATAAAACACTCTACTCAAATGAAACCCCCAACACAGAAGAGCAAGTATACAACACACCTTCAGCTGCTGAGGTGCCAAGTAGTAACGAGAAAGAACCTGACTTTTGGTATCAGAGGTCACCAAAGCCATAAATTCGCAGAAACTTGAAAAAGCACCAGGACCCGACCACATCCCTAATGAACTAATGCGAGGCACTGTCAAAGAGTTAAGCCCAATCTTAACAAAAATATTTAATGACATTCTCCATACTGGAGAAGTACCAAACCAATGGGGAGAGTCACATATCATCCTTCTTCACAAAAAAGGACCTAAAGATGAGATTGACAACTACAGGCCCATCAGCTTAATATCTAATGTCTACAAAGTGTTTGCAAAAGTGATATTGGAAAGAATCTCCAAAGTTCTGGACGAGAACCAACCAATTGAGCAAGCAGGCTTCCGGAAGAACTTCAGTACAATCGACCATATCCATACTGTCAAACAACTGTTACAGAAGTATAACGAGTACCAGAAACCCATCTATCTCGCATTTATCGACTACTCCAAAGCATTCGACAGCCTAAATCACAACTATATCTGGTCAAGTTTGAGGGAGCAAGGAGTTAGTCGCATATTCGTTGACATTATAAAGAACATCTATAGCAAAAGCGAAAGCCGCATCAAACTGGAATCGACGGGAAACCCTTTTCCAATAAACAGGGGAGTAAGACAAGGAGACCCGCTATCCCCAAAAATATTTTCAGCAGTGCTAGAGAGCATTTTTAGAAAAATGGATTGGGAGGAATTCGGTCTCAACATAAATGGAAAACGCCTCAATCATCTCCGGTTTGCTGACGACCTAATCCTACTAGAAGAAGATCCAAATAAACTAGAAATTATGATAACACAGCTAGCACAGCGAAGTGATGAAGTAGGACTGGAAATGAATCCAAAAAAGACTAAATTGATGACCAACTCACAAGCCGTGGACATAAGTCTAAACAGAATCCCATTTGAATATGTTAACGAGTTTGTTTACCTTGGACAAATTATTTCCCCTGAGGACCAAATGTCAAAGGAAATAGAAAAGAGAGTGGCAAATGGTTGGAAAAAATATTGGTCTCTCAAGGAAATTATGAAAAGCAAAGACTTAAGCATACAGATCAAAAGTAAAACCTTCGCTACATGCATACTTCCTTGCATCACCTACGGATGCGAGACATGGGCCCTCACCCTGCAGCACAGAGAAAAACTGGCAGTATGCCAACGTAGAATGGAGAGGAGTATGTTGGGAATAAAACTTAAAGATAAAATCCGAAACGCTGAAATCAGGCAGAAAACCAAAGTCCCAGACATATTGACTCGAATTGACCAACAGAAATGGAGATGGGCAGGTCATATGTTGCGCTGTAACCTGGAGAAATGGTCAAAGCAGGTCACTCTCTGGTACCCTCGAGATGCAAAGAGGAAACGCGGCAGACCCCTAAGACGATAGGAAGATGAGATTCGACACACTCTGGGGCCTTTTTGGACAAGAGTGGCACTAGACCGAACACACTGGAAAGAGTTGGAGGAGGCCTTTGCCGAAAGGCACTCTGAAATAAGAGACATAATCTAATCTATAATTGTAATGTAGTTCAATGTATTTTATTTTATTAAATTTAATGTATCTAATGTATTTAACTTCAATGTAATGAAATTTTAATTTATTTAATAATAATTGTCGTGTAATGTAAATGAATTTAAATTTAAAACTGCATGTAAAATTCAGAGAAATAAAGGCTATTTTTATTTTATTTTATTTTTATTTTATTAGTTTTACTAATATCCAATATTATTTGTCTACAGGACGCGGAATATCACTCAAATCTTGGGGCTATTCTACATCTCAACGGCAAATACGCTGCAGCAGCGACGTCGTATCGCCGAGCGTTACAACTGCAACCTAATGATGACGTCACCCTTACAAACCTCAAGAGGGTCCGAGCACTAATGAGCCAACACAGGAAATAACATGTAACGTATACATACACATCAGAATAGCGAATATAGAATGTCAATTGCCAAATATGTAGGTAGTTCAAAGCACCATCCTAATTTTGGTTTGAATGTGCCCGGTACTTATGTTACGATTTATCAAACATTAAAACAAGATTAAACGTACGTTTTCTTACTAATGACTGCCCTATAAACCGAATTTTATCCTTCATTTTACGTGTACCTATTCAGGTTGTCGTTAGAAGCATGTAAAGTTTGGAAAATGAGCGATGAAAATCGTTGACGGGCATCTATAAAATGCTGCAAGAACTAATAAATGACCATGCATAATACCATGTTGTATTTATTAAAGAATGCAGCTTTAAGGTTTCTGTCTACTGTCTACTTAATAATACTGAACATTATATATCCAATGCGAAAACAAGTAAATCACGTACGCACAACCGTTTTTCATTACCTACGTTACGGGCTGTATTTACCTTCCATAAATTTTTAAGAATTACATCGTTTTGTTGTTAAGGATGTTTTTGTCATTTAACTATTCTCTTTAAATTCAATTGAATCATTATTAAAGTACCTACTTATGATTGACAAGATTGTAAGCACGTCATGAGTATTTAGGTACAATATTTTCATACACAGAAGAATTTTCAATTAGGAATAATGATAAATGGACTTATTATCATGGATATCATTATTGAAGTATAAGTGCATGAAGGATTCAATTTAACGTTTATTCAAATTCAGGTTAGGCACAGTGATGAATTTATAAACTATTTGATTATTGCTTATTACTGAGAATTACACAATAAAGTTTATTAAGATACTTTTTGAGTCGCGATATGGGGATTCATGGAGGGATGGTCGTTGAACGACTCGGTGTCCCACACGAAAAGAAGAAGATGGAGGGATATTATTAGCGTAGATAGATATATGTAAATAGATTTTTAAATATTGTAAAGGCAATTTTATACAATTGTAAATAACCTATTTTAAGCATGTTATCTCCCATGCCCAAGAAATTTTCGAATTTATTGGGAGTCATAAAATGTTTCTTTGTTGTGTTATGTTTTGTCTTCCAATGATTCAAATCATCTTGTTATTTTTTGAACAATTAACCGAAGGCTAGTGTTTGCGTTATGATGTATTTATAATATAGACGATTATAATAGTTCATATTTCAATATTTGAAGATAAGGTACAATCGCACTATGGCAAAATTTCACTAATTGCGGCGCTGCAAAGTAACGCTGATTTCTTTTTCTTAAAATGTTGGCCACGTGACAGTAATGTCGATTTCGATCAAATAGCGTTGTACTCTGTGGATTCAAGTTATAACGATTGTATCTTTAACATTCCAATGATATTTTTATAAAAACAAATTTTGATTTTTAAAATTAAATATGAAAATTAATGCTTGCTACGATTAAAGAAAATCTTTTTGTTTTAATAATTGCTGAAAGTCCACATTTTCGTTATTCAAATATTCATGTTATGGCCTAATATTAACAGTAAGAGTTTATTTCAAATTACACCAATCAAATAGTATTTAAATGTTAAATTAACAACTTCAGGAAAATTAAGTCAATTATTACATTTTTCTTGCATTTTTAAAATAGAATTTTTTGAAGAAATCACACTTTATCCCTGTAATAGGGTAAATTTTGTTTTTATAGCACTATTAGTTCAACAAATTTTGCGATCGATTATTTTATTAAAACTAAAAAGTCTGATACATATCTATTTAATGATTTTGTATATAAAAATATTATTTTGTTATTTCTCGAAACATAACTTTAAGAAACTATTGTTGTTAATACGTATAAATGAATGCTACCTATTTCGATGAGGTGCATTATGTCTCTAAATTACTAAAATATAATTTTTGCTATTATTTCCTCACACCTGTGACAATAAAATATGTAAATTACGCTTTGTAGTAATAGATAAATGCCAAATGAATTGTTTTCTTTTTTTGTTAATGTTTGTACCTTCTTCTTACAGCTGTCATATTTATTTAGAAAGATTGATTTTCTAATTATTTTTAACTGTTGGTAAATGATATATTATGATGTGAATACAGATTTTACAACTTTAATGTGATTCTGGTTCTTGTTTCAAAGCTCTATCAAAATAATTCGCAATTTGTTTAATCCTACATAACTCATTCTATATCTATACGTGAAAAAATATTTATTAATCATTAAGTATTTTGTTTTTTTACTGTAATCTATACAAATATTCCGTACAATTAAATGAAATGCTTTAAATAATTCGTTCAATGCATTAATTAATTTAGCAATCAATTTGTAAGCATGCTAGTATAGGTAATCAATTTCAGGAATTGTATAACCATTATTGTTTTTTAATACAATTAAAATGTAAATATAATATTTATGGCGTTAATGCAAGTGAAACTGCGAATTCCCAAAGTGATATTATATGTTGGTAATTTTGTAAATAAAAGCTTCAATATTTTACTCTGATTTCATTTATTTGTCTACTCTTTGCGGAAGGAAATAAAATAGAATAGGGGTGGAATAACCCGACAATGCGGTTCGTAGAGCCCTCTTAGTTACGAGTGGGGCAATATACTAGGAAAGCGCTTATCCGCCCGAATTAGGCCAGGCGTGGCGAGTTAACGGCCTAAACACTCCCCACCCAAATGGGATATTAGAAACATCGTTAAACTATTCTCATTCGATCTTCCAGTGTAAGTGAAAATAGTTTTTATAGGACCGCGCTAATGTTAAAAGGCATGATGAGAAATGATTGTAGCTTTTTGTGTTTTCTTCCTTTAGATGTGCAGTAAGAGGCGACACGTCAAATAACGTGGAAAAAAGGCACTTAGCCCACACATTCCGCCGCCTCGCCTCCGCCGAGTCGCATCCCCTCGAGTAATTTCCCTTAAGACATTATTTTCCATGCTTCGCGCTCACCCTAACGCCATTTGCTTTATCTTTTGCTTCCTTTTGCATTTTGTTCCCCGCTCGTGTGTTTTGTAACTCGACGACGTTTTGCTTAATCCAGAGGAGGTATTTTGTTTTCTATTCCGTTTTATTTTCCAGCAGATACGCCGCCTCGTGAATTTCTCTAGCACAAAAGAATAGAAAAATCGTCGAGACAAATATTTGTAAGGAGATTACGAAATATCTCATTATATTTCACGATATTTTTTGATCTTTCCGTAAAACATTTTAATGAGATGAAACCTCGTTATTTCTTTTGAAAAGGCCAAGTTGTTTGCCCTGATACTGAATATTAATTGGATAGGAACAAAGTCTAGTGATTTTATCTTGATGTTTTTGCAGATCCATTGGGACATATTTCAAATAATTTACATTTTAATAGGGATAGTCTTCAGAAACAAGCGTCAATTATAAATGAGTAGGCACGTTTGAAGATAGGTTTTGAAGTGAAATTACCGATTAAGATGTGAACAAAGTTTCCTGAAACACAGATACAGGGTTATTTTTTAGTTAAGGCGAGTGTAGCCAGTGCGTGTGGGACACCGAGTCGTTCAACCACCCGATGAACCCTGGTGTCAGAGTTTTTCAACCACTTACGTGCCAATTCACTAAAAAAACATATCTTTACATGCAGACGAATACATCAGAATTAACTTAGTCCGAGTTATTTTGGTATTGTAAGGTGAAATTAAAACCTGTGAATGCAATAAAACATTTATTGAATGATGATCAATGTGCAAAAAACGGTCACATTTGGTACTAATTGTTATAAATTAAAATATTGAAATTTATGAAAAAATACAAAAAACTTCAGAATAGGGCATTCTGATGTGTGGTTTGCATAAGGAGGTATGATATTTTTCTGTAAAGTTGCTGTTGCGGTCACACTCGCCTTAATACGAAAACTTTACGAGGTGAGTCTTAGGTGTTCAATAACATAAACGACATAAAAAATAAAATAAATACCTAGATATTCAACCAAAATGAATGACACGACTGATGTTTCATTAATATAAAAATTCCTTTTATTAAAAATTATTCATACTGATGATCACTGCAAAGTTTGCGCAAGTACTGGTAAAAATTATCCCTATATTATTTATTTTCCGCTCACGTACCTATCACGAAACAAGGGCTGCTCAAAATGCAACAAGTCCATGGATGTACCCGGAATTTGAAATCAAAAGAAATGAAGGCTCGACAACCGTTCGGTGTGTCACAGTTCATTAATATTAATCGGAGACACAGACCAACGTGCCAGCCTCAGACCAAGTACTAAAGTAGATGGAACCCTCTAGGCTACGCTGAAGTGAAGCTATAGCAAAAGTGCCATATTAGCGCACTGATCGAAACGGTAGACGAAGCACATCGAAGGGTAGATGAATCCAAAAGAAAACACAAACTTATTTTTATAAACGCTATGAACAAATTTTATAAAAAACAAGCAGCAAATATTTTAAGGGGTGAACCAGTCTATGAAACCGAACAACTTTCCCTAAAAAGCATATATCGAAAAAATAAATGACCTTCCCATACTGCATGAAGCGACCTATAAACACATTTTTTGTGTAGGAACTCCAAAAGTTTTTTATTTTTCGACCTAAGTTTCTTAAGGAAAATTATTCAGTTTCTTGGACTGGTTCTCCCCAATATCTGCAGTTATTTTTTTTTACTTTATGTTTTACTAATGCAGTCGAAAAACACAATTTAGGTAGGTTTTTTGCAGCAGCAAGATATCATTGGTACGAAGGAGAAAAAATCGACTAACTTATAAGTAAGTACCTACTAATTTTCTATACATCCGATTAATTTAAGTTCCATTTAAGTAGGTTAGGTTTCGGAACATTCTATACAACAACACTCTTAAATACGAATAAAACTGGTCTGTATGCACATACATCGATAGCCGATGTGGTGCCGTGGGCAGTATGACTGCCTGCCGCGCAGAAGGTTCCAGGTATAATTCCCGGTGGTGGGGTCACTCACAAAGTTAATATTTATCACTTTGTGAATTTGTTCCCAGTCTGGTTAGGACATTGCAGGCTAAACCACCTGATTGTCCGAAAGGCAACCGTGCTTGGGGTGGGCGCGTTAAGTCGTCGGTCCCGGTTGCTGTCTATGATGGCGGTCGTTACACAACCACGTCAGAAAAAACTTTGACACTAGGTTTCATCGGGTCGTTAAACGACTCGGTGTCCCACACGAAACGAGATTAGTTTATATTGCTCAGTCCACGTTTTTGCTGACTCAGTTGCACCTACCAGCCAGCCCAGTCGGCGACCACTGCTCTCACTTCATGCATAATTTCTCCCAACTCCGTCCTCGACAAATTTTAATTGCAAGAGTTGTTTAACATTGCAACTTTGTTTGAATCCTGACAAACATAGTCCGTACTCTGTTTGTAGTAATAAGTAAAAAAATGAAACAGTTTTCTGAGGGTTGCATATTTAACCGTGTGAAGTTTCAGTAATTGCTTTGGTTTATTTTGTATGGTTGCGATGTTAAATTTGTTTGAAATATGGCAGAAAAATACGAATGGAACCGTTTAAAATGCGTTTTTCTGTTTCCTGATTTTACAGTTCTGTTTTCCTGTCTATTTACTTTAATAATACGCTACGATTCTTCGATCTTTTTTTGAATAACCTATTACATACATACATAAATCACGACTTTATCCTTTGCGGGGTAGGCCGATCGTAAACGGCTGTAAACACGGCCATTTGAGAGTCACACTGACTTTTACTATTATATTTTCTATGGTAATAACTACAAGATCTTTCTTAACTTGATTGGAGAGGAGGAGGAAAAGGAAGCGGTCATCATCATATCGTATGGCGTTTCTCTGCGCTGGATCCTATATCTTCATATTCAGGTTCTTCAGCCACTCTTCGGCCGCTGGGGTTGGCAATGGCTGATGGAGTGGGCAATCGTTCACAATGTGGGCTAGGGTTTGGGTCAGGCTCTCCACAATCGCAGGACGGTGACTCCCTAAGTCCCCATTTGTGGAGATGGTGGTTGGATCGCCCGTGCCCGGTTCTAAACCTGTTCAGCTTCACCCATGTTGAACGCGCAGCATCAAATCCAGGGGGCTTTTTGTTTAGATCAGTGATCAGATCCTTTTGAGGATGGTCAAAAAACTCCCAGGATGACCGCCACGCCGTTTTAACATCATAATTGGTCTCCAGGCGTTTGTCTGTCCAAATTGGGTGTCGTGATGGTAAGCGGTGTGACGGAAGCGGTGATAAATAATTATGTTTCATTACTTTTTAATTGAGAAACATTAGCACTAAGTTCTAAACTATTTTATCTTTTTTGTCGACAAAATGTCTTAGGCATTTAATGTCGACAACATTACTGATGAAGGGTAAAAATCACATTTTCATTTACCTTGTTTAAAAAAAATATGTTTGACTTGCGTCAGAATAATCTTATATTGCGATTGTAACTTGGATGATTTGTCATAAATATTTTTAAATGATTTTTGTAACTAAATCGGGGCGACCTGTTATTGGCTATTAATATAAAAAAAAGCATTTATTAACAATAACGCCATAATATTAAGCTGTTGGTTGTCTAAATATGAATGAAATAAATAAATAACTTTTAGGTATTAATCCTTTGTGTTGTTCCTTTAAAATTTAATTTAGTGTCGAAGAATGTGATAGATGATATTCAGAGTGTTTGATACGAACCAGTGGGTGCTCACGTGAACAATAAATCATTGGTACCCATACGATACGACATAAGGTACTGGGCAATAAGTCACGTAATATGAAAACGAGACGTAAGTGGTGCTTCTGCTGGAAGAAATAAAATCCAAACAGCTTCTGAAGGCGCATAAATGTTTTATTGGAATTTGGAAACCTTTGGTTGGATAAACATGGGAAACAAAACAAAAAAGGTTGAGTTACAAAACTATGTAGTCTATAGTAACTGTTTGATACAGGTCTAAATCGTACATAATGCACCTCTATCTTATCAACCCATAGGCGGCAGTTCTTTGCTAGACGTTGGCTTTCCTCAGGGTACGCCTTTTCACTATCCAGTCACTATCAAACGTTCACCGGTGCAGCTGAGCAGTGAGTGGGCTTGTGATATGCACTGCGACATCGATTTGTCTGCACATTTATGTCAAAATTCTTCACTTTGTTCTAAAATGTCCTGTATGGATTCGACACATTTTTGCGTGCGAGATATTATAAAATCTGAAAAAGACTCAGTACACATCATGAGCCAGCTGAGGGCGTCCAACGCTACGCTTTTAGAGACGTGGCCTCCGTAGGAGTTGCGACAGCTTATACTATAGGTATATGAAATTGTCGTACGAAGATTATTTTTTAAAACTCCAGTTAGATTGCTCTCGCAACATTTTCTTTAATGTTGCCCTATACTATGAGATAATCCGTTTTCGCGATACGTTATTAGATGTGTCTGAATCTGTGAAATATTCTCCCGACGCGGCCCGCGCCGCTAAAGCCCAGAGCTTATTAAAATCCGTAGCAAAAAGTTTGCAGCCGCCTGCACCGTCTGAGCAGGAAAGAGAGATTCATACAGTACTAGGTTTTTGTTACATAGTGATACAGGTCGGTGATGAAAAACAAATGAAGCGTAATGCAGTTTCCTTGTATTTTCATGGGCAGATCACACACACAAGATTATGTAGGTTGTTATGTCTAAGTTCTAACAGCATAAATAGTCACGACTCACGACGCATGGTTCAATCGTATTAGGTATTATTTGTGATTTTGTGAAATAAATATGTCACCTTTCTGTCATACATTTACTATATTAAAAATAAGTAAGTATAAAATAAATATGACAACTTGTCCGTAAAGTCTATGATAGAAGGATACCTTTATATAAAGAAATACAAATTGCAATAATGTTATTGTATCGTACAACAGTAACACACAGCATACCTAAACCTTCGGGTCGGATCTTTACGTGCCACCATAGTTCCACTAGCATGAGCACATGCTCTGCAGAATTTGTAGTTAGTATATTATCTCAGCGCAATATCGCTCTTCCTATACGCTACGGATATATTTTAATATGATATCCTTAAATTAGAAAACATGTTTCGCGATAATGAAACCGGGAATTTGTTCGGTAGATTATTTGCAGAGCAGAGCAGATTAAGGATTAACTATAAGTTATAAAGTAACTCATAATATCAATCACATAAATGAAATTCAAACTTTCTGAAGAAATTTATGTACTTGCAAACTAGAAAGAAAGACAAAAATAGCCACAAAGTAAAATCCTTTCAGACTTTTCAATGTCACCTTGCAAATTATAATCTGGCTGGGAATTCACCTGAAACTTGGATACAACTATTCACAATATTCGGCATTCAAAAGGCAGCGGCGTCTGAGTAATCTTGTCACACTATTTATTATTATTACATTTACTGGAGAACTGCGTCTAGGGTCGATCACTTCTAGAACTCATAATAGTGTTAGGAGATTGTTACCTTCTTGATTGACGCAGAGTTGTAGGTAGACAAGAGGTCTGTGAGCGAGACGGTTTACTTCATAAGACGACACCCTCGACATCCGTCACATTTATTGAATATCAAATCACATGAAACTTATACCGGTGATAGAAGTTGACAATACGAAATCTGAACGAGTTGTGCGGCTCGCTATAAAATCACAATTTCGTGTAGAATTGCGTTTTCGTAGCTATGGGCTACGACGTAGCAAATGCTACGCGTTGTTTTTTGTTTTGTCTCTTATTTCAGTGAACTCTATTCAGAGTAGGTACTCTATGAAAAAATGACTCAAAAACTCAGAAAGGACGATCCGAGTTCCATCCATTTGCGTAAAACAAGTGTTTTTTCTAAGTTCTTATTTCTAGAATGATCAACAATTGAAAATGTTGAGTTAGTAAGTATCTACAGGCTAATAGCAGAAAATAAGTACAAATTATGAAGAAAAATTTGCTTTGCGGAAAGCTTTTATGAGTACATAAATACATTATTTACTATCCAATTACGTTGATGCGGCTTTTAAAGAGACGGCCAAGGTCCTGACTCGAGAAAATAAGCAAAAAAGCCAACGTCTGTCTCATTTGGTAAACGTCTCTGTCAGGTAAAAGGGCAGATAAAATGTAATAAGAAGTTAGATAATATAAAAGCTGACGCAAACATTTCAACTGTACCTACTTATACAGGGTGTACCTGATAAAGTGGTCCAAAGAATGAATCTAGATTCTAGACATCCTCAGCTTCCAATGTGGAATATTCAATTTTGAAATTCGAAGAAAGAAAATGGGCCTTCTATACTAATAATAATAACGCTGCCGCAGTTAGGATGGAGCGTCAAAAATTCTTTCAAATATTAAAAATCCATATTTAGGTCCAGAAACTTTATTTACACCACTTAAACAGGGACACACTGTCACAGAATACAGGGTGTAAGGGACAGCCCTACGAATACTGAAAGGGCGTATTCAGACCATGAAACTGAACAACTTCCCATAGAAATAATTTTCAGGAAATTCAAAAAAAATTTTGACTTCCCATATTTTATCAGAAGAGGATTTTCAGTAAAACTCCAAAATTATTTAACTTTTCACTTTATATTTTCACTGATCACTTGTACAGTAGGTACAACCTTCCACTCACAACGTCACAACTCGACTGTCCGCCAGACTGACTTTGGCGCGCGCACTTGCACCATTCCTCCCCGCCATCATCCCTGCCAACTAAAGCAGCGTGGGCTGACTAGCCAATGAATGCAATGTGGAAGTGCGCGCGTCAATACAATTCCTCTTAAAGATAAACTTTTAAATCAAAATTTTATAAATCAGCTTGATAATATAATATTAAATCATTAAAATATTTAGGATTAATTTTAATAATATAAATAAAACATTTTATTGAACTTGTAAGTAAAAATAATAATCTAAGCTATTTAGTAAATTAATAAATTGAGGCTTTACAATCAAAGGCTTTTACACATCTTAATATTAATTCAAATTATTAATTATTGTATTTCATTTCATTCATAATCAACCTTTATTTATGACTTGAAAGTAGCGTGTGAACAATTTACCTAACAGTTCGGCCATCTGACCAAAGGGTACGTCCTCGTACCTCGAAATTACATTGAATCTTTATTCACTTAAAATATAGGTGTATACCTACTTATCTCGAAGGTAACATTTGTAACTTCGACTTAGAAGTTTACATGAACACTAGAATACATATTTTGTAACTTATAGGTATATATAATAATTCTATATGTGAAAATTTTCTACGCTAATATAATTAAACTGTAAGTATTTTGTAGCTTTAAAACAACAAAAGTTTATGTATATACATACAATCACACACACACACACACATTATTATTATTAAATGTAAATCACTCTCTCCAGAAAAAAAAATACAATCAAGTAATTACTATTCTATATGGTTTTCCGTTTAGCAATTAATTTAGATATAGTTTATGATGAACCTCAAATCATTCTTTTTTCTTAATCAACACCTTCGGCATCACTTTTATCTAGTAATTCATCTTCTTCTTCTGATGAACTGTTTAAATCTGTTGTAAGGTTCAACCACGGGCGTAACTTGTCGACAGCTACTATAGCTTTGTAGGGTTGATGGTTGCGTTTCCTGGTTATAGGTGTATCTTCGATGACAAACCTATCTCTGGATAATATTTTAGCGATACGATACGGCCCTTGATATTTTGCTACGAGTTTTCTCGATTTTCCGTCATTTGAACCAATTTCCCTCTCTAAACAAACGAGATCTCCTTCTTTGTAAACGTGCGGTGTCTTTCTTTTCTTGTTAAACCTATCTCTTTCTTTTTCTTGTTGTTTTCTTATATTCTCTCCTGTCTTTTGTCTAGTGACTCTCAAGTTTTCAGGAGATGCCACGGTCAAAGTATCATCCAACACGTCATTCATTATAGATTCAGGGACGTTTGTCATTCTGAACCCAAAAAAGAAGTTCAGATGGACTTTTGTTTGTGGTCTTGTGAACGGTAGTATTTAACCCCAACTGAATTTCTGTTAAATATTCGTCCCAAGTTCTATCATCTTGACCGTGAGTTTTAGTTGACATAGCGTCAAGTATGGTTCTGTTGAAACGCTCAACTTGTCCGTTGGCTCTTGGTGTCGCGACCGCATTTAAAATGTGCTTTATACCTGTGTTGTTGATAAACTTTTTGAAAGCTAGACTAGTAAAACACGATCCACGATCCGTTATCAACCGTGATGGACAACCGAAATAACTGATGTGATCACGAAACGCCATAATAGCCGTCGAAGACTTAGTATTTCGAACAGGTGTGATGTTTACAAATTTTGTAAAGCCATCTACAATAACAAGTAAATAACTATTTCCTCGCTTGCTTCGTACAAAAGGCCCTAAATGATCGGCGTGTATCGTATGAAAGGGCCTTTCGACTTTCGGGATGGGGTGGAGAAATCCTTCCTTGGGTCCGCCTGTTGCTTTATGATGCGCACACTCTAGACACGAACTAACGTATTTCTTGACAAATCGACGCATTTTGGGAAACCAGTACGTTTCTTTTATCCTAGATAAGGTTTTATCGAAACCAAAATGGCCGATATTGTCATGATTTTGTTTTAATATCTGCCAACGCACGGCTCTAGGCACGACCCAACGAAGACCATCATCTGTGTTTCGATATACGCGATCATTTTTTAGTTTGAAGTTTTTCTTCACTTCAACATTTTCTGAATCCGGATTGCTTAAAATGGTTTTAATCACATTGATTTCTTCATCTACAGATTGCGCAGTACTGAGCCAATTATCAGTTTCTACGCTAAGTATGTCTAGCACATGTGACTCCGAAATCGGAGGGTCTACTGGATTACGGCTCAGTGCGTCAGCGTGTGCCATTCTACTACCGGCACGATACTCTATTGTACAATCGTACTCTTGCATCTGAATCCACCAACGTCCGATTCGTGGTATTAAATCACGCTTTGTTAATGTTGTCCTTAAGGCGTTGCAATCCGTGAATATTTTAAATGGCACACCTATCAAATACACTCGAAAGCGATTAAGAGATGCAACTACGGCTAGCGTTTCTAGCTCGTAAGAATGTAGTTTTTGTTCGTTGTTAGTAGTTTTTCTACTATAAAATGACACTGGTTGTAACAACCCTTCCTTGTTCTTTTGCATAAGGATGCCAGCGATACCATTCTTACAAGCATCAGTGTGAAGCTCTATATCGGCTTGTGAATCGTATAGGGCAATGACAGGTCTTTGAGTGAGAACTGTTTTAAGGGTTTCAAATGCTGTGTCCTGCTCTGTACTCCATTGCCATTTACTGTTTTTTCTGAGCAAGTCAGTCAAAGGTCGCGCGATTATTGCAAAATTTTGGATAAACCGCCGAAAGAAACTCGCAAGACCTATAAACTGACGTACTTCGTGTTGGTTTTTGGGCGTTGGGAATTTTTTCACAGCGTCAGTCTTGCGCTGCCCTGGTCTAACACCCTCAGCACTAACCTCAAACCCCAAAAAGTCAATACTGTTATAAAAAAAATTGCATTTGCTCAATTTTAGTGTTAATCCACCTTTCCTAAGTAATTCCAGTACTTCCTTCAACCGAGTCATTCCTTCATCAAAATCATGTGCAGGGATAAGTACATCATCCATATATACCACTGCAAAATTTACTTTCGCGTCAGCAAGAATGTTGTTGACTGTCCTTTGAAACACAGAGGGCGCATTTACTAATCCGAATGGCATCCGTAGATACTCGAATTGCCCGTCAGGTGTTACAAATGACGTTTTAGGTATTGAATCCTCTTCTATCGGAATTTGGTAATACCCCGAAGCCAAATCCAACGTTGTAAAAAATTTATTACCCGCAAGTTGATCTAGTTGATCTTCGACTCGCGGGAGGGGGTAATGATCTTTAATCGTCTTACGATTCAGAGCCCTATAGTCGACGCAAAGACGTTTCTCACCTGTCTTTTTCTTCACGAGGACTATAGGGCTGGCATATGGAGAAGAGGATTCTCGCACAATATTTGCGTCCACCATGTCCTGTACCATGCCTTTTACTTGATTTCGCTCGGCATGCGACATCCGATATGGGCGATACACCACTGGTTCTGAATCTTTCAGCTTTATCTCCATTTTGCCAGCTGTAGTAAAACCGAGATCCTTTAAATTTTTGGAAAAGCAATCTTTGTACTCTTCTAACAACGTTTTTAGCTTAAACTGTTCATCATGATTCAGCTGATCACCATGATTAATTGTTTCTTCTTTTTCATCATTTAAAGTCAATTGAGATATATTTCTTGTTTTTACTACAGGTTTAGCTCGCGTTACAAGAGAATTTTGACTAAATTGAATATCGTCATTAGAAATATTTTGTATCAAAATATTTCCTTTTCCATTATCCAAATCGTACTCACCTGGCAGTAGATAATACTCTTTTCCATGTTTGCTTCGAACTGACCCATCAATGTAAATCTTTCCCGTGTATTCCCGATCACATATTATAGGAACACTTATCATATCATTACCAGAAACTTGTGTATCAGATTGCACCGTCAAAAATAATTTGGTATCATCAGAGATCTTTTCAAAAATAAGACGAGTAGGCGTTTTAGATATAAGTACACTTGGTTTCTCGGTGAAAGTATGTCCAAGTAGTAAAGGACGTTTCAAAACATCATCGTCTACCACAAGTACTTCCACAGTTTCCTCCACATCCTGTACCTCAATTGTGACGTCTGTTTTTCCAATAGGTTTTACTAAATTTCCGCCTAATCCTCTTAGTAAGGGCAAATTATCAGTCGATAATTTAAGTCCTAACGTCTTTGCTTCTGCCTGACGAATGAGGGTGCATTCACTTCCCATGTCTACAAAGCATTCGGTGAGCGGTGTATCATTTACGGCTACGTTCATTATGTATTTGTCATTGCATCCTTTTTGTTTATCAAAATCGATTTTTAGAACTTGTTTCTCCACGGGATTTTCCTTTTCTGTCTCTGTAGTTTTCGACTTTGACATTGCCGGACAAGAAGCTGTACGGTGTCCTATCCTATAGCAGTTATTACATTTTTCGATTGGCTTTGGACACTTGAAACTAGGGTGTCCTTCAGCACCACAATTAAAGCATTTAATTGGGGTTTTATTAGTTGGTCCAGAGAATTTATTACTACTGTTGCTAGGCAAAGTTTGTGGTCTCCGATCATTTCTTAGTCTGAACCCTGCTCCGGTATTTTCTCTCACTTGACCTACTTTCACAGTCTTTAAATATTTTAAGACTTGTTCCGGTCGGTCATATGTAGCTGCTTGGGCTCCTAACCTTATAGCCCTGTCTTCAATGCCAGCTAAAAGGCAGTCTACTGCATTTCTGCCTGTTATTTGGCATCTATTAAGAAGGTTTAGTTTACCAAAGTAATACTGCTCTAACGGTTCTCCAAATTTAGCTTTTAACCCAAGCATTTCCGTTAATAGCTCAGCATAGTTCTCGCGGCATGGAAAAGACTCAATAAGTTTGTCTTTCCATTGTTGCCAAGTGTATTTAACTGTTGGTAAACTTTCATACCATGACTTTGCCAAACCCTTAAGCTTTGGCAAAGCATAGTGTATGGTTTCACGCTCGTCCCAGTTATATATATCTGCACATTCTTCTACTTTAGTGAGC
Source organism: Phthorimaea operculella (assembly GCA_024500475.1). Classification (NCBI taxonomy): domain Eukaryota; kingdom Metazoa; phylum Arthropoda; class Insecta; order Lepidoptera; family Gelechiidae; genus Phthorimaea; species Phthorimaea operculella. The sequence continues at coordinate 1,062,465 of JANFCV010000119.1, forward strand.
CAATTAAGAATGGTTTGAGTTTTTGACATAGGGTCAAATTCAGGAATGACATTAGTAACTGATTTTATATCGTGATTACCTGATTTATTTACATGTTTGAGTGCCTCAATAAATAAATTAAGTGTATTTACATCACGATTAACGTAATTGCTACAACGGGGCCTAGGTGAACGTGAACGCGATCTGTCATATTCACGATGATAATAATTTGAGCTCAACATCCTCATCAACATGACGTCGGTGTGACGTATGACTTCTCGACTGCCTAGTATGACGTTGCTCATGCTCATCGTCATATATCGGTTTAGCGTAAGTAGTGAACGGTCGTTGCTCTTGCTCACCGCCTCGTCCACTAAATACGCGTGTAAAGCTTCGTTTTTGAGAACGTTGCTCATGCTCACCGCTCTCAATACGAAAAGCTCTATTTTGGGAATCCAATAAACGTTGCTCATGCTCCTCGTTTACTGAATTCCTTCTACGTGTCGATAGCTGTCGTTTTTCACTTATCTCACTGCTATCCTTCCTAGATTCTACAGTTTCATCTACAGTGACGTAACTGTTACTTCTTGATCTACTACGGCTCTTATTCGGGGTTCGTAACTTACTTGGCGTTCGTAACGTCTTCTCTCGAAAAACAGTATCACTTCTCCTGCTAAATGAACGTGACCTGCGTCGTGATGATCCAGCCGTAGCATTAAGCGTTTCTCTTTCATCCATCTGAAACTTGAGATTGTATATTTTAGCTCAAAGTCAAACAAATATCGATTTAAATAAATAGATAAATTTACTAGTAAAACCAAATTCAAAAATTAATCTCTAATTAATAAATGTAATGTTATTAAAAATAATGAAGGACCTCCTCATATTATAGAAATACACAATAAAACATAATAACATAATCTACTATAAATTGTAAAGCTCAAATCAAATGAATGAAACTAAATGAAAATATTCCGACCATTATCTATCTTATTTTCCGTGTTAAAGTTCAAATGTCAATATATAGATGCAATAAATCCAGCGGACATATAAAACAAACATAAATCTGCAATAGAATTACATTTAAAAAAAGAAAAGGAAAGAAAAATATTATTTCCCGATTATTATACATATATATATATATATATATAAAACAATACATGTAATATATGATATATAATATATATACCATATAATACATATATAGTACATGTTATATACATATATATATATATAATATATATATACATAACACATAATACACAACATACTATATACATATCATACACACAATACATAATACATACATACACACAATATACATAAGTGAAATTCCTCATGAAGAAAAATTTTTAGAAAATTAAATCTATATATTATTATCATACAATTAAATCCCAAAAAAAAATTAAAAAAAAAATTAAGTTATGTAAGGCTTTAATTTATTAAATATATTTTAGTTAAAGTCAAAAAGATTCTTTTTCATATATCTGATACCAAAGAGAAATAAAAAAAACGAGCGTCCGAAAATAATTGTTTCAAAAAATTTATTTAAGAATACAAAGAGAGAAAAAAAAATCTCGAGAATATTTTAGCATAAAACTCAATACAAATATGTACGATTTTCTCACTATTTTTCATCGGTTATAAAAACACACTTCAAGAATCATGTAAAACAGCCTTCAAAATAAAAATCTATTTAGGTTCGTTTTCCTTTGAATCCGAACGAATCATAACGAGAGGGAAAAATAAATTACTGCGCAAATTTAGGAAAAGAATAGAGAACGAGAAAAAAAAATCACATGAAATTGAAATGTACTTACGTTTTTTTTGTCTTCCTGGGCGTGGCGAGAGATTAAAAAAATTCTCGGCTATCCCGCTTCTGAACTTTTATCAGAAGAGGATTTTCAGTAAAACTCCAAAATTATTTAACTTTTCACTTTATATTTTCACTGATCACTTGTACAGTAGGTACAACCTTCCACTCACAACGTCACAACTCGACTGTCCGCCAGACTGACTTTGGCGCGCGCACTTGCACCATTCCTCCCCGCCATCATCCCTGCCAACTAAAGCAGCGTGGGCTGACTAGCCAATGAATGCAATGTGGAAGTGCGCGCGTCAATACAATTCCTCTTAAAGATAAACTTTTAAATCAAAATTTTATAAATCAGCTTGATAATATAATATTAAATCATTAAAATATTTAGGATTAATTTTAATAATATAAATAAAACATTTTATTGAACTTGTAAGTAAAAATAATAATCTAAGCTATTTAGTAAATTAATAAATTGAGGCTTTACAATCAAAGGCTTTTACACATCTTAATATTAATTCAAATTATTAATTATTGTATTTCATTTCATTCATAATCAACCTTTATTTATGACTTGAAAGTAGCGTGTGAACAATTTACCTAACACATACTAAATGCAATCAGTTGATCGTGATTTTGTATGGGAAGTCGATTTTTTTTTTTTTGTTTCCTGAAATTTATTTATATGCCAAGTTGTTCAATTTCATGGTCTGAATGCACCCTATCAGTATTCGGAGACCTGTCCCTTACACCCCGTATACCTTGTTCTAAAAAGTAGGCATAGAGAACGGACGTCTCTCTTACAGATGGTCAGTATTTTCTTTGAAATAAATGATATATAATTGTTCGGAAGTATTTTTTTCTCGTGAATAATAAATACAATCCACAGACAGCCGCCTCCTTACTTGATACTTTTCAATTTATGATACGTGTAATGTAACCCACTTAGACGGTGTTTCTAGCTTTTTCGTACAATAACTTTTGACATTGTCAAACGAATAATCCAATATTTAACTTTTGTAATGAATTACGCGGACTAGGTATATCCGTGTTAAAAGTACCTAGATTATATCTCCTCGTGTGTGATGATGACAGTTGTTAAGTTAGTGTTAACCATACATCAGGAGTCCTATTAATATTACACTAGCTAAGTATTTCTAAAAAATACATGGAGAACCATGATAAAAGATCCAGGGATCCGCCGGACCGGATTGCAATCCCTAGCGCTAACCAACCCACAACGTGGAGAGGTTTTAGGCCACTGAGGGAGCTCCATGCCTAAGTCCAACAGTGGACTGTTTTGGCTGTTAATGTTGGTATGAACTTTAAGCTTATGCATTATGTTGTTCTGGACCTACGTGCTTAATAATTTACACAAGAATTTCCTTTGTAGCCTCTTCCGCTGGGAATACTAATTTGAGTAAAACGCCGTCTTGCGGTGAGAGACGAATTAACGTAATCCTTTGTGCCGACCCTTCCGGGCTATGGTTACCAGTGTGGACAATGCCCTAGTGTAAGATTTTTGCATATTTACCTACATAATTTCTTTTGAAACAATTATTTATTATGATGGTTACAGTATGCTTTAAACTAATTTATTGTATTACAAACTGACAATGTATGGGAGGGCAAATGTACTGTCATATTTCGATCTATGTTTGTAGAGTTTGTCAATGGACTATTTTACTGCTGCTCATTTACACATTTAGGACGACGGGCATGCTAAAATGAATTAGTGCTATAAAAAAATCTGATTGTAATTCGCAAGGTATATCTTTGTCTATGTAAATTCAAATCATTCGAACGAAAAAAGAGACGAAATTTGATAATAATAATCTTCAAGCAACTCATCTTCCATCCCGTTCCGGCCCGGAAATAATAATCGATCATGACGAGACTGTTAATAAAAAAAGTAGATTGACATTCAATACTTACACAAATTAAACATTCACGATATGGTTATTAATGTTATTATGATAAAATGAACAACCCTCTTCGGCGTTCAATATTTTTAATTTTAATAATGGAAGGCCAATTCATTCATATAGCTATTAGGCTACCAATATCGGGTACAAAGGGAAGGGAACACCAAGTTTTGGTGAACATTGCCGCTTCAAGTAAAGTTTCTTGTAACTGTATCCTAAGAATGTATGCAAAAATACGCAATGTATGGCGTCGTATGTCGCCTTCAGTGTTCTTTTGGGTTGAGTAGCAATATCTTTGGAAAAATGTTGTTTTAGGACCGATTGCCAAGGGGGTACTCGCTCAAATTGAATTGCTTGGCATGACGAAACATTACCAAGTATTTTCTTTGCATAGGTATTCTTAGATTTGGCGAGCACACACCGAAAGTTAATACATGGATTTTGGCATGGTAATATATATGTTATTTTAGGAATACAATCTTATTGTACTGCCCTGAAATGTCCAATACTATGTGGTACAATTTACATTGAGAGTATGCACCTACACATTTAGGGGATCAACTTACACTGGATGTTTCTCACTTTTCGTATTAAGTTGGTTCCTTAAATGGGAAGGTAGAGTTTTTGGCGATAGGACATATCAATTGTACCAAACGGTTTTGGACATTTCAGGGAAGAACAGTGAGATTTTATTGCTGTTTAGAAACGACCGGTGATAATGATGATCTCCTCGGCTGATTTCGGCCTTAGCGACCACTTCTACTCTTGATCAAGTCGGTGCTAATTGGCTATTGTAGCCGATTTTGGCAGTAAACTCCTGTACACAATGTGAACACGTGAGTTTGCCATTGATATTATTGTAGTAATAGCAACGGGAGGTCGGGCCTTCAATAAATCGCGTTTTGCGTCAAGGTCTCTGATTTTCAAAGTCGCGGATTCGCCTCTTTACAAGACCGCGCCATTCTGGCCATCGTGCTGCCAAAACCTCATATAATAGTAGTCTCTTCTTAAAGACCCGTACGAAATGATTATTTTCATTTCATTTACTCAGCAGCATGGCACATTGAGCCGAAATAACAGTACGAACAAAAACATCTAAATAACCTTACTTACACATGCAAAAACTATAATGTAGGGTTTTCATACAATGATGAGGAAAAACTTCCTTGCTAAGGGAACGTTAAACAGTGAAATTATAATTGAAAACCGTGGCGAGAGTAAAATATAAGTTCATTATGAAGGTCTGAACTATTTGCCGACGCGATTAATATTCCAAATACACACAGCTCTAATGAAATTTTTAAAGTACTCATAGTAACCGATAACAACAACCAGTACGATGAAAAGATCGGAAAATTTTGACGTTTTCATATACAAAATATTCTCAATTAATTTGACATTATGATAATTACCTATGTCATACATATACGTTTAGATTATATTTTCGCCTTGAACAATAGGGTGAATAGCACATGCTTTGCACATGCTATTGTGATTCGTGACAGTGACAGCCACCACCACACAAATGACAACCTGTGAGAGACGACGTATGCTATGTAACTTTAAAGTAACATGTGACAGTCGATATGGCGCAGTGGTTAGTACGACTTGCTGAACCACCTGCTTGTCTGAAAAACAAGATGGTTCCGTGCTTCAGAGGGCAGGTTAAGGCGTCGGTCCCGGTTGCTATGTACGATTACTTAGAGAGCGGTCGTTACATAACCATGTCAGAGGCCTGCTATGCTACTTGCATTAGGCGGTTGAAAAACGACTTTGGTGTCCCACTAGAAGTAGTTATTTCTTCAAAAACCGTATCTGCTCTACTTTTTTTCTCATGCTCGTGATTTTTCTAAGCAGTGTGTAGTCGAGAGACGCGGTCCCCAGCCGTGGGTTGTCACTGCTAATTTGCACACAATTGTTCATCCCGAGGAAAGTAAGAAATAAGAAGCGAAGAGTACTGCCAGCTCTATGCTCCCACTAATTGGACCCGCTAAATTGTATCCCATTCTACTTGATGCTTGAATTTATAACTTCCAGCTAAATGTGAAAGATCTACTTATGAAAAGTTCCACGGTTGGCTTGTGCTACGGTGCGCTTATGTAATACCTACCGCTATTCAGATCGCTGTCAATCTGAATAGCGGTAGCAATTTCTTTGTGTCATTCCGGATTTGAACTGTTTTTAACCTACCGCTACTCAGATCCTTATAAGATACGGATTAGGATATTACGAGTTTATCAACATTTTATAATCGAAAATAAGACACATAGAGTTACCACGAATAAAGAGCGTTTGTGACGATGTTAAGAATATTTCTCCCATTAATGGCAGGTACCGAATGTTAACTTCATACGCACTCGCGATTACTTTTACACAATCTAAGTATTGATCCATTACTATCGCTCTAATATTTAGATTCATACATACATCACGCCTTTATCCCTTGTGGAGTAGGCAGAGCGTCAACGGCCGTAAAAATACGGTGTTTTTCGTCACGTTTGACGAATATTTGAGGGCCGTTTTAGCTGTTGTCGTGTATCGCTATAGTGACAGGTTGTCAGTCTGGTGCTTCAATTTGCAATACACATCAAACCCTCGAGTCCTTTAGTCGCTTCTTACGAAACACACAAGAAAGAAATGGGGTGATGCTATTCATAGCCGGCATCACACGGCATTAAATAGCTGTGTGATAATAGCATCACCCCATATCTTTTGTCGTGGGTGTAGTAAGAAGCGACAAAGGGATTTGAGTGTTGATGTGTTTTGTAATTTTAGGCGACAGACTGACAACCTGTCACTATGGTGATACACAGTTTTCTGAATGACTCTCAAACAAAAATCAGGCGCGGTAAGGCGTAGTACGGCGCGATACGGCGCAGTAAGGAGTGAAAGCCGCTGTTTGTGCGCGGTAAAGTGCGATAAGGCGCGGTATTTGCGCGGTACGTGCGCGGCAGCGAGCTTCTACGAGCATTTCGCGCCAACCCGGACCTCACACCTAACCTTTAACAGCCTTTTTCTAAGTCTAAGTTATAGATTCACTATCAGCCCAGATCAGGCAAAACACTATTATCTTACTCAACCTGGCTTGACTGTACCTATAGATTCTCTCTCTCTCTCTCTTCGTGTGGGACACCGAGTCATTTAACGACCCGATAGGTAAATCCTGGTGTCTGAGTTTTTTCTATCGCCTCCTGCAATTAGCAGGCCTCTGACATGTTGTGTAAATGATAACTTTATATACGACTAACGACTACCATCATAGACGGAGGCGGGAACGAGGGCATAACGTGCCCATCCGAAGCACGGAACTATCTTGCTTTTCGGACAATCAGGTGGTTCAGCCTGCAATGCCCTCCTAACCAGACTGGGAACAAATTCACAAAGTGATAAATATCAACTTTGTGATTGAACCCGGAACCTTCTGCGTGGCAGGCAGTCATACTAACCACTGCGCCACATCGCCTTTAGATAAGAAGTGTAGGTACTATCTGCAGCACCTATGTATACCAGCCAATACTGGGTAACTTTGGTACCTGTATGAAAAAGCCGTATAAAATTATTCTATAAATTACAAGTATAGCAAGATACAAACTAGTACAAATTGATCCCTTAAATAGGTAGGTTAATCTTCTGCTGATGGTACCGTACCAAATAAAAAAACTCACATGCACTAAAATAAAAATATATAATATTGTTAGGGGTGGTTGTGTGGTTTGTGTTGTTTGTTAAATGTTGAACGCACTGGGATGGTTTTAACTGTTTATTTTCACCCAAATGTTAATTACAATGTTAAATGTTATGAATGCACGCCCGGCGTGGACAAGGCCGAAAAATGCACTAAAAGCTAAAAAGTAATTATGTATGATCGGCGGCATCGAGCCGCGTGACAAAGGTGTTCGGTTGCACCGAACATATTCCCGAGGGGCGCAGGAGCGCCACCGGAGGCTGGGGGTGCATTCATGTTACAAAATGTTAGAAAAATAATAAACTATTTACGGAGTTTCTCCACTAAATACTAATTTACGAAAAACTGGCTTCTGTTTGTTTTTGTCTAAGTCCCGCAACTCGAACTCGCATTCAGCCATTGATACGTCACGCTGTTGAGAAGTATGTCTGCGAGGCTGGGCTACAGGAGCAGTCTCAATTGTCGCCGGGGGTGGCGAGGGTGCAGTCCAACTTCTACGAACCCGACGCCACGCTCTCCACAATCCAATCAGTAGCAGTATTCCCACAATTCCGTAGATTGCCGAATAATGGTGTATGTCGTGATCTGATACTCGACCTTCATTCTCAAAAATCTCGTTCTGTTGCATCTGTTTCAGTTTCAGTTCTATTTCTTTATGCAACTGCTTGCGCTCCACCTCCGTTTTGTTGATCTCTTCGTCTTCAAATTCGTTATTTATTGTTATATTTATTATGTGGTTTATTGGTGCTACCTCAGTCTTCAGTATGTCGTATGTAACGTTTATTTTACTCTGTTGTCGTTTATGTCCATAAATCGTAAAATCATCAGATTTAATTACGCATCCCTCTTCTATAGTTATGATGTTAGAGCGCGTCATCTGGTATGCGGTAACTTGAGCGCCACATAATATTCGCAATTGACAGAGCTCGCAGCAAAAATATAAGTATGTATTTAATCGCATCAGGCTTATTAACTTGTTTTTGCACGCGGCGATGCTCGTCTTGCAGGCATTATTTTTATCCAAAATGCATAAGTCTGTATCTGATTTCATCTTGAATATTGGAGTAAACTCTGAAGTTGGAGTTATAGATATTGTTTCTTTTCCATACGGCTTCGGAATTGATATGACGTGGTATAAGTCATAGACATCTCGGCTCATGAGTGGTATCTTAATTTCAAACATAAAGTAATCTTCTGTCATCCTTTTCACCAGATTATCCTCCAACTCTACGACTGATGTTTGGTTCGTCCATAAGTTTTTTAGATGTGCTTGATCTTGCTTAATCAGCGCAATATCTCGTGCGTATTGTTCTGCGAAGCGTTGATCCAATACTCCGAATAGGCTATTGGCTAGGTAGCCTACTCCATTGATAAGGCCACGCCGCTATCTGGAATGCTCGGTAAAATGTTGCGTCAGCAACAGCTGGTTGTAGTATTCTAACTCGGTGTACTCGTGTCGTAGCTGCGGCGTAATCATATTACATTTATCGTTTGTTTCCAGTTTGTTGCATGTTTTCTCTAAATATGTTAATGTTTTATCTAGCGCAGTTTTTCCCTCCCAATAAGGAAACATGTTGTAGTATGCCACCAAGGTCCAGTGATCTCTGAGAAGCTGCATTTTTGCGACGGGATCGAAGTATAATGTTTGATTGTCACTTATCCTTGTTAGGTAAGCATGCGAATTTGATACCAGTGACATAAAGAATAAAATAGCCATGACTATTGAGTATAGGCTTGAGTGCGACGCATTTTTTGTATTATGCCTTTGTAGTGTTGTCTCTTTTCTTCTCACGCGTTTCTATGTCTGTTGGTTTCAGTGGCAAAATGCATAGCTTCACTATGGGTCGTTTTATCAATCCGTTTGATGTTTTCAGTGTCACGACACGGACGAGTCCATCGCGTCCAGGATGCAGTTTAATAACCCTTGCCATGGGCCACTTTCCGGCGGGTAAATTCTCATCTTGTATTGTTACGAGATCTCCTTCTTGTATGTTTCTTTGCGGCGTCAACCACTTGTTTCTTGCGTTCAGTAGTGTTAAGTATTCTTGCTTCCATCTCTTCCATATTTGTTGAAAAAGTTGTTGTATTAGGTGCCACCTTGTTCTAGCGTCTTCGGTTGTTTCGATTACTGTTCCGTCAGCTCTCCCAGTCAAAAAATGTGCCGGTGTTAAGTAGTCAAGGTCTTCCACATCTTCAGTCATGGCACACAGCGGCCTTGAGTTCAGGCACGCCTCCACTTGTGCCAAAATCGTTGTAAATTCCTCGAATGTTAGACGCTGATCTCCAACCACCCTTTTCAAGTGAAATTTGAGACTTCGTACAGCACGCTCCCAGAGACCCCCAGCACTGGGCCATGAAGGTGCATTAAAATGCCATTCAATTTTCATACTGGCAACTTCACCCATAAAGTTATCGTCAAATGATTGCTTCAAGTTTTCATACTCTTCTTGTATAATTCGGTTCGCGCCGACGAAGTTTGTTCCGCAGTCACTATACATGTGTCCGGGCGTCCCACGCCGTGACGTCATTCTGCGTAGGGCTGCCAGGAACGCCGAACTGGTAAGCTCCGTCACAAGTTCCAAATGTATAGCTTTTGTGACCATACATATGAATAGGGCCACATATCCTTTTGTGGACCTTGCATTTCTTGTTTTGTTTAGTTTGATGTTGTAAAATCCGCTATAGTCCACCCCGGTATGGTAGAAGGGCGCAGTGGGCTCGGTGCGGGCTTCTGGTAAGTCAGCCATCTGTTGGTAAGTTTTCGTCGGATTATTTTTTCTACAGGTTACACAGTTGCGCAGCTGTTTTTTCACCGCTTTGTTGCCACCAGGGATCCAATACTGCAGTCTGAGATTAGCCGTAGTTAGACGAGGACCGCCGTGGAAGGTAAGTTTGTGCGCCTCGTCGATTAATAACTCTGCTAGGCGACTATCTCGAGGTATTATTTTTGGATGTTTCATTTCCAGGTTCAAGTTTGCATTTTCCAAACGCCCACCAACTCGAAGTAGTCCAGACTCACTAATGACAGGATTTAAGTTCCGTAGCTGGCTTTTTGTCTCCACTTTACCATATTTTTGCAATTGTTCGATTTCCGCTCTGAACTCATTTTGTTGCACGTGTTTTATAATCAGCTGTTTTGCAGCGGACAGTTCATGTAATGTGAGAAAGTTAGGCAATTGTTTGCGCCTTGGTGCAAATGTCCGCAACAGCCATGCCACTACTCTTGTTACTTTGTTGATCGTACTGTATTTGTTCAATAAGTTATCTATAATGTTTTCTTGTTCCTGTACCACATTTGTTTGTTTTTGTTTTTGTTTCTCCTCTTCATTTGTTGTGAATGTTTGTTTTTCTTGCGTCTTCCCATCAAATGTTGAAAGCCACGATGGTGCCTGCCACCAAAGCGTGTTGTTTTTTAGTTGCTGCGCGTATTGCCCTCGGCTTGCAGCGTCAGCAGGATTCTCTGTCGATCGAACGTAACGCCAACACTGACTTGGCATTTCTTGTATAGTTTTCTGCACTCTGTTCGCCACAAATGGCCGCCACTTGCTTGGTTCCCCTTGTATCCAAGCTAATGCAACTTGAGAGTCGCACCAACCGTACATCTCGATTTCATGTTGTGATAGCGCTTCTTTTGCTTTCTTCATAAGTTTTGATAATAGGTATGCTCCACTGAGCTCCAATCTCGGTAATGTTATAGCTTTTCTGTGAGGCACAAGTTTCGTTTTGGCGGCGACTAGCACTGCGTTTTTCTGACCCTTGGCTTTTGCGTAGATAACTGCTGCGTAAGCATCGAGCGAGGCATCACAGAAGCCATGCAGTTCAATGACGTCATCCTTGTTACATAAGATCCATCTCGGTATTTCATATTGATTCACAATGCAAAGTTCAGCTTTTATCTTCAACCATTCTTTGCTTACGTCATCGGAAACTTCATCGTCCCATTTCATGTTATTCTTCCATAGTTTTTGAAATAACAGTTTTAGTTTTGTCGTGAGTGGTGCCAACCATCCCAAGGGATCAAATAGTTTCGATATCTCGGAGAGAAGGCATCGTTTGGTTAATTTTGTTTTGTTGTCTTGTATGTTGCATTGGAATGTGAATGTATCATTGGTAGAATTCCAGCATAATCCCAATGTTTTTGATATGTTGTCTGTTTTGAAGTTAAATGTTGTATCTTCTGATTTGTTTCGTTGTGTTTTGATGTCTTCTAATAGTTTTGGTTCATTGGATGACCATTTTCTGAGATTAAAACGTCCCCTTTTCATAAGTAAATCCAAGTCGGAAATGAGTTTCTTCCCTTCTTCAATATTGTCGCTTCCATACACCAGGTCATCCATGTAAAAAGCTGTCTCGACAACCTTAGATGCCTCAGGAAAATCCGATCTTTCGTCTGCGGCTAACTTTCGCAGCGTCATCATTGCCAGGAATGGCGCTGCTCGAGTCCCGTATGTTACAGTTCGCAGATGATAGGTTTGTATAGGGTTATTCATTGCATCTCGCCAAAATATTGTTTGATATTTTTGGTCTTCTTCATGGATCCAAATCATCCTGAACATCTTCTCTATGTCAGCCGTGAATGCATAGCGAAATTGTCTCCATTTAAGCAACAACATCTGAATATCTATTTGTAAATTAGGACCCGTGTGCATCAAATCATTGAGGCTAAGTCCAGAGTTTGATATTTGTGAGAAGTTAAACACGACTCTATGTTGTGTTGTTAAGGCATCAGTTCGTACGACGCCGTGATGCGTTCCATAGTACTCAGGTGTCTCGTTTCCGCACGCCGGCGACATATGTTGCATTGTTTTGTATTCATTCATAAAGATTTTATAATCACTTGCGTATTTTGGCTGACGTTGAAATTTCTTCTCCAAACTTTTGAACTGAGCTAGAGCTATTTGTTTTGATGAGCCCAATTTTTCCTCAATGTCGTCCTTTAGAGGTAATCTGACAACATAGCTTCCGTCTTCATTTCTCTTCGTTGTTTCATTGTAAGTTGTTATACATTGCTGGTCTTCCACTGATAGATTTGATTGTTCACTAATCTCCTCAACTTCCCAGAACTTTTTGATGTCTTCAATGTTGTGAACTACGACGTTGCAATAGTTATCGTTTGTTTTTGCCCCTCCAAACACAATCCAACCCAGCAATGTATTCTGTAAACTTGGCTGAGTCCATTGTTCGCCTTTTATCATTCCGTTTTCTATAATTTCTGCGTATATTCCTGCTCCCAGTAATATGTCTATAGGTCGGCTTACGTAAAATTCCGGGTCAGCAAGTTGTTTGTTTTCTAGTACGCTCCAGTCTGGTTTATCAAATGTTAAGATAGGTAAGTTTCCAACAAGATTTGTCATGATGGTTACTTCCGTATTAAAAAAAGTAATCCTTGTAGATAGAGTGGCATTGTATGTTCATCTTGCCCTTCCCACTGTTTTCTTTTCCTCCTACTCCGATAATTGTTCCACTGCATCTCTCTCTTTTTATCTTTAACTGTTGCGCCGCCTTGACTGATATCAAATTGACCATACTTCCCGGGTCAATCATTGCTCTCATGTTATGGTAGGTACCATCAGCTCCCTTTACACGTATCAATGCAGTTGCCAACAAGGTTTGTTGACCATTTTCCTTTGAAACCTGAGTATTTTGTTCGTCGGACGTAGTTACGCCGCTCGTTGGTGGCTTCATTATTGCATCATGTAGGATGGTGTTATGTTTCTTGTAGCACCCCGCTTTACTACAAGTTTGCTTCGATGTACATTGATTATTGTTTCCATGCGAAAACAAACAATTTATGCATACTTGCAATTCCTTCACATGTTTTAGTTTCTGTTCGTTCGAGGCATCTAGAAAATTCTTGCAGTTGTAGAGGCCATGTTGGTTATTGCAAAGTGGGCATTTTATTGTAGCCGCGTGAAATGTTGATTTCGCAATTGGTTGACTTGTTTTGTTATAATAATTGCTCGTTTGAAATGGAAATTTCCTCGACGACGAACTTTGTTGCGTTTTATTCTGATGTTCATATACAGGGTGTTTTTGTTGTATGTTTTCAGGTTTACGGCGAGCTGTTTCCAATGATGTAAACTTTCCTCTATGAATTCCAGGAATTCTTTCAAATTTGGCAGTTCTCTTCGATCTTTCAGTGAATCTATGTATTCAGTGTGGGTGTCGGTGTCCAATTTCTGATCCAGAATATGCACAATCAGAGGGTCCCACGTGTCGATATCCACGCCTAAGTTTTTTATTGCGTTGAGAGACTCCTGGGTTACATCATGCATCCGCTTGATTTGTTGCACTGATTGTTGCTTCATTGTTGGTAATTCTAGAAGATTGTTAATATGTGACGAAAAAATTAGTTTTTTGTTGTTGTAGCGGTGGTTCAGTATGTCCCAGCACGCTGTATAATTTTCAGAGCCGATCGGTAAATGTTGTATGAGTCGTTCTGCTTCGCCACGCACTTTACTTTTTAAATGTTGCATCTTCTGCGCGTTAGATAAAGAAGTATTGTTGTGGATGGCTTCAGAAAACAAGTCTTTGAAGGACATCCACTGGTTGTAATTTCCGTAAAATGTTGGCACTTCCAATTGCGGCGTAGATTTTTCTCTATGTTTTTCAGACCACATTTTCGAGTTAATTAGCTTTTTGAAACTGTTATATTTCTCCTCGTATTTGTTGTATAAAGACTCTAATTCATTACTTTCTCGTCCATCAACCAAGTCACTTTCTATCTCCCAGTGCATGTTGTCAATTGTTTTCCACCTTGATTCCAACGTTTTTAGCGTATCTTCGTACTCCCACTTCTCCTTTAATGTTTCAATGTTAATGTTACGTACTGTTCGGTCGAATGCTTTGTAATTCGCTGCTTGTTTACGGAATTTTTCATCCAATTTGTTTATCATCTCCATTTTTCGCACATCCTCGTCTTCCTCTTGTTTTTGTTGATCACGATCGTTTTTTGTTTGTTCTCCCGTCTTCTTACCTTGTTCACTTTTCCCCTTGTTCCCCATTATGTAATTCTTGATGTATGTACTCACTTCCGTATAAAAAGTCTTCGTAGATTCGTAGTATTCGTCTGTAAAGTATTCATCTGTTTTATCCTCGTATTGTTGTAAAATTAGGTCGTTTGCATGAAAATCGTCAAATAATTTTTTCAACTCTTCCAGTTTTTTCGCTGCAATAGCCTTTCTTCTCTGTATGTTCTCCCTCTTAAAACTGTTGAAAAGGTCACCAATCCTCTCTGTTATATCCGCTTGTGTAGCTAAAAGTTCTTCCATCTTGTCTTATCATCAATGTTAATGTTCTTGTTGCAAACCACACCCTTCTCCTGATGATGTTTTGCTGGTTCTGCTGGATTTCCTGGTAAGCTTTGAGTATGCTGAGCACCTTCTCAATTCCCCGGTGAGATCCGCTTGTGGAAGGCCGGGAAACCGATTGCTAACACACTCTTTGCTCACCAATAGTCCAACAACGTATCGAAGGACCAATGTTAGGGGTGGTTGTGTGGTTTGTGTTGTTTGTTAAATGTTGAACGCACTGGGATGGTTTTAACTGTTTATTTTCACCCAAATGTTAATTACAATGTTAAATGTTATGAATGCACGCCCGGCGTGGACAAGGCCGAAAAATGCACTAAAAGCTAAAAAGTAATTATGTATGATCGGCGGCATCGAGCCGCGTGACAAAGGTGTTCGGTTGCACCGAACAAATATTTTGAACATGACTTCATCGTAGTTCCTGTATGCCGGAAAAACTATGAATCTACCGGAGCTATCCAAGAGATTTTATACTATCTTTTATCTTTGAATCAAACTTCTACTTCATATTTGTCATTGTATAGATACACGATTATGTTTTATGTACTTATTTGACACCTTACGACTTTGAACAAGATATACTCGTACTTGAAAATAAAGAAATTTTGAAATTAGAATTTTCTTTGTCCTAGCGATGTGACATGGCGATTTCAAAATGGCGTCAATTTTCTGAATTCAGGTAGGTTTTTCATTGACATATTTCGCGTTTTGCTTCAGAAAAAGCTACCTTATTTCAAATGTATGGAGGCTCTGAGTAGTGGTAGCTTTTCCATAAGCGCTGCTACGGTAGTGTAATGTCTAGCACGGAACGAGGCACCACAATTCTTTTTTAGGAGACGGAGGATAGTAAACCCGAAATCGTTGAAAAGAAAATACACAAAAGTGTGTACAGAATTACGAAAAATAAATATGAGCTTACATGTTTAAGTGATTTGATAAAGTATAAAAGTAACTAGTACCGTGTGGTGCTAGCTTAAAATAGTATCACCTCATATCTTTCCCGTGGGTGTCGTAAGAAGCCGACAAAGGGATTCGAGAGTTGATGTGTATTGCAATTTTAGGCAACACGCTGACTACCTGTCACTATGGTGATACACAGTCTTCTGAATGACTCTTAAAATTTTGACAAACGTGGTGTAAATGGCCGTTTTTTACAGTCGTCTACCCCACAAGGGACGTAGGCGTGATATGTGTAAGTATGTAAAGTATCAATATTTTAACTCATATTCATGAAATATCAGAGAGTAGGTAGCTGTAACTGATTTATTTTTAATCTGCCCATTGTTGAAAAATTTTCATTTTAGATGGACAGATTTTTTTAGTATAAAATTTCGTTGAAACAAGCCCCATAAGGGAGTTCTCATTCGAAATTTTCTTGTTCTAACTTTGAAGAAAGTTAAAAATCGTAATTTAATTTTCTTGGACACTTTTTGGCGGTTATGGAATTATAATTTATGGGCTCTCTTCTCCTGAGTATTGTTCTTCAAGTTTCATGTTCTTTGGCTCTTCGGGTTAGCTGGAAGTTTTGTTCCAATTATAGATATAATTAAAATTATAGGTACCTTTCTAAGGGTGCGCCCACACTGGCTGTGTTGTGCTGTCTCCTTTACGTCGTGATTTGGTTAAGTCCTAACATGAACCTAACTTCAAAATTATAATAGTGTAAAAACTAGGTATGTGTGTTGGTAAGTACTTAATTTATCCCATTTTTTCCAATTATAAAATTCACTTGTTGATGTGAATTTAAATTTTAGGCGACAGGCTGACAACCTGATACATAGTCTTCTGTATGACTCTCAACCTTTTGTCAGACTTGTTTTAAATGGCCGTTTTTTGCACCCGTTACGCTTTGCCTACACCGCAAGAGATATAGGCGTGATATATGTTGTACGCATGTAAGTTGCTATCCACATTCCAGTGTTTTGCTGGATTAAACTATTTAATAACTTAAAAATTATAAGATTCTATGAGGCTTTGCATCATACATCCCTATAGTTTTGTAGCGCTTTCATCACGTTACCAATAGCATCCTATAGGGCTTCCACTACACGTAGGTAGTCGTATCAAGTATGCACCAAACTAGCTCAAACTTTGGCCTGGACTGAAATTGAGCGGCGGAATCAAAGCTCCTTGTGCCGCCTCGGCCGCCCTGGGCGACCACGCTCCGACAGGGAATCTCATCCGGAATTATAACTTGCGATTTATAACCTGACCAAGTACTGAAGGATCGGCATTGTGTGAACCTCGTTAGAGCTTCTATACAGATAAATTTGATCAAGCATCGGACGATGTAGTGGCGTAAATTAGGAAAACGGCGCGCGGGGCGCCTATCCACGTGGCCCACTCAGTACTAGCGACGATTTTAACGCTTAATAACTTTAACTGGAATATAATAACTTTAACTGGAATTAACTGAAGTCTCAGGGAAACTCACGAACAACTAAGAAGATGGTTGCCACGATTGTCATATTCTTTGGATTTAAATTGGCTCAGAATTATATGAAGTTCTTGTATTAGATTTTGCTGTTTTGATATTCTTATACTTTTTTTATAGTAGCAAGTAGGTTTTTGATAGTAGTAACCCTGGCTATGTAACAAGGGACAATCGCAGAAATCCTAAACAGGGTCGAGTGAACCTTCTGTAGACTGTCTATTTTGTGGTAGTTTTTCGTAACGGCTGCCATACAAATGACAACCTGTGACATCAGGTCAATCACGTCAGCTATGAGACTGAAAAACAAACCCTCATTCTACGTTGCCCAACCCTAGTAATTATAAGTGAAATACAATTTCGAAGCAATTAACACGATTCGAGTGGGGCGATGAAAGAGATCGCGTGCGAACCTCACAGATAGTAGTTTGGAACAATTACGATTGTTGTGAGCACCGACAATCACTTAGAAGCGCCTTATCTAAGCCCTACTTAACGCGGGACTGCGCTATTAAGTCATAAATCGTGCTCGAGTCACGCAAGTCTGACGATTTCGCCGTAAGCGAGTTATCTCTTCGAGGCATCTAATTAACAAAATCTTTTCTTTCAAAATAGATTGGGCGGATGTGCGTAAATAACGAATCTTTATAGGTGAAAGGCTAAACAAGGGGGGTGGTTGACATACTTTTTTCGAACAAAAAAGAGTCCCTTCAAATGATTTTATGTTTCCTACTCATCAGAGTATACTAAGGCTTACAGGTTGATTTGTATGAATGAATATAGCATTCTTCTTTAATCCAGTTAACCTTTTTAATAAAAAAATAATATTCCACAACTAACTCTCATTTTCTCTTCTAGTAGGTACACATAGTATTTAAAAAAACTTTAGTATGGTCTGTCAGTCATTAGACACCTTTCAATAATCAATCAATTATCTTGTTACATACACTTGAGCAGAACAACATTATACCATTCACGCCTTGAATATTTAATACAAACAGACAGTCTAATTGTCCAATCGCACTATATCTCCGGACTAATACGGAATTAACGCAATCCCTGCGGATGTATCGGCTCTGGTCAGTGGACACTCCATTTAACAATCGGACAAGAGACTTGTTTCAGATGCACAGTTTATTTTAAAATCACCTGGTGTCTTGTAAACTAATGTAACTTTAGTATTTGGCGAAACCCATTTCAATTATTGGTCAGAATGGGATTTTCACTGTGATTACGCTTTCGATTTTCTCAATTTTTCGGAGTAATTGAAAGATTCACGGTCACGAGTAAGACTGGTTCCCCGAGGCTACTCCCGGCGGATGTATCGGCTCTGGTCAGTGGACACTCCATTTAACAATCGGACAGTCAGTTTGACACATGACAGGGCACTCGACTTCCCCGCCGAGCCTCAGCTTGAGTGCAATAGGGAATAGAGCCCGCCCGGATAGGAGCCACTGGGATTTCCACTGTGATTACGCTTTTGATTCCTTAATATTTCGTAGCATTCAAGCTTCACGGTCTGGCTGGTAAGACTGGTTCACCGTGGCTGCTCCAGGCGTATGTATCGGCTCTGGTCAGTGGACACTCCATTTAACAATCGGACAGTCAGTTTGACACATGACAGGGCACTCGACTTCCCCGCCGGCTTGAGTGCAATAGGGAATAGAACCCGCCCGGATTCAAGCCCCGGTCGATGCATGGAATTTTTTAATTTCTTTTTTTCATATGACATTGAGTGTGATAGTGCCGAAAACAGGACTAAATGGTATCTCAAATACACGTGTTTCAAATGCACTGTTTATTTAAAAATAGGCAGGTGTCTTACTTAGACTTATGTAACATCAGTATTTTGCAAAAGCTCTAAAAGAATGTGTATCACTGAAATTATTGTATGGAATGTGATTTTCACTGTGATCATGCTTTTGATTTCCTCGATATTTCGGAAAGTTTCACTGTCACGAGTAAGACTGGTTCGCCGAGGCTACTCCCGGCGTATGTATCGTCTCTGGTCAGTGGACACTCCACGTAACAATCGCGCAGACATTTTGACAGATGCCAGCGCACTTGACTTCCCCAGGGCGGCTCGGCTTGACTTGAGTGCAATAGGGAGCTTAAAAAAGAAACTAGATAGAGTACTTTATAAATACTCGTATTTCAGAAGCACGGTTTATTTTAAAATAGATGTATAAAGAACTCAATTTCGTTCTATTATAGTTCAGGTTTTGATTTCCTCGATATTTCGGAGCAGTTGCAAGATTCATGGACTGGAGTAAGACTTGTTAGCCGAGCCTACTCCCGTAGAATGTTTCAGATCTTGTAAGTGGACACTCCATTTAACAATCGGGCGGTCAGTTTGACACAATACATGTCAGCGCACTTGAGTTTCCCGCCGAGACTCGGCTTGGTTTGAGTGCAATAGGGAATGGAGCCTAGATACAGCCTGTCCCAGGTTTGTCTTTTATGTAGCTTTTTCTTCTTTTTTAGTGGAACAAACTTATATCAATTCTAGATTTGCTGTTGTCAAACTTTTTGGTATTCACTGCTGCATTTGGCTCGTAATATAATAATCAAACCTAGACAATATTAGACCATAATCCGCCATATCCGACAATCAAACGGACAGTTTGACATGTGCCAGTACGATCATGAATGCATGTCTCTTGGCTTCGAGCTGTTCCATTCTGTATTGTGTTTGTGTTGTAGGTATAGTATAGGCGAAAAACACACGTAACGTCCGATTGTAAATTATTTTTGTGCGTACGTTAGAAAAATGTGACTTTATTTTCATACAAATACGATTTCTATCAAACAGTTTGATTGAAGCATGCAACAGGGTAGCGCATTGCATGACGTTACATTGACAATGCGTCTGTCAAACCGTTTGACATAAACCGTATTTGTACGAAGATAAGGTCGGTCAAAAGAAGCGTTACGCAGCGCAAAAATAACGCATTATCGGAAGTTGCGTATGTTTCTTGCCATAAGCTTAAACTAATGAAAATTATTTGCTACAACCTGCCTACAAAAGAACAATCATAAACATAATATTATATGATCTACCTAGAGGTTTGGTGGTGTCATTGTTGTCATTTTCACGATCCCTAGTTCTACTTTTTAATTTGATTGGTTCGATTTATGATAGGTTCTAAATTAGGTATTGTACGATCCACAGGGATCGTATTGATGATTGACTTGGCAGGAGTTGGTTCGGCAGCGCACGTCCGCTCATGGACACGATCGGGAATAGACTGACTGCGCAGACATTGCCCCCACCCCACCGTAGCGGCGTATGCGCACGAAACACCGACAGTCAATACACTTACTCAGTGTACTAAAATAGTCAATAGACTTACTGAATACACTACAGGTATCATTAATGTCTTTTGCCCTTTGTCCTCACCTACTTCAGGTAATTCCTATAACGCTAACCCAGAGCTGATTCAAACATGCAGCTTGCACTGAATTGAAACTCGGTGCAAGTCACTCGGTCCCTAAAATATGCAGCATGCGTTCAATACGACCGATACAGCTTTTCATGCTCGATAAAGCTAACTGATGCTTTCGGTCAACTTGTGTGTTTCGATAGCAGCTGATTTCACTTGGACGAAGAGGCGGAAGCTTTCAGTTTGGAAGCTTGATCAGCTGTAGGTATGAATGTTGTAGCTCATGCAAGTTTCAAGTATCAGACTTACTCATAGAGCGTTTCTTAGGAATAAAGTTATCAATTCATAATAAAAGTTGTTCTTCATAAAGAAAATTCATCATCTTTCATCTCAGCTCTATATCATCTAACTACTTTAACTAACTATGTTTAAGATGGTCATAGACTCATTTAACCCATTAAAAAACGTACCTAGGTGAATTGCACACATATTGGACTATATTGAAGTTCGTGGCAACCATCATGCAAATAACAATCAGTGGCAGTCTTTATTTCGTGCGACGAAGTGTTTTTTCATTTGGTATTCTTAAGTTCCTTTCATGAAAAATCCGGATCCGGTACAGGACCGGAAAATTATACGGTGAATCCCAATCATTAACGTAGGTATGAATTTGACATGTATTCCAGTAAAACAATTTATAATGTAAATATGTTTAAAATGTTCAAAACATACCTAATAAGTGCTATTTCTATTGCATCAATCAAACGATTCCAGATCACAAACTGATTTTTCAATGGTAAATACCTAGCGAATAACAACATATGCCAGGGTTTATTTATATGTAGGTTTATCGAGTCTTTAGTCAAATCGACACGACAGAAGAAGAAGAATCATTGCTAATGAGAGGAATCTAAAAAAAAGTCTAGTGTGAGCCAATAAACATATCTTTGCGTTTCGTTTTTGTATATTTTTACAGAAGAATATTCTTTTTAGTAGCAAAATACACCACTTAGGCAGCTAAGTAAGGGTAGTGAAAGAAATAAAGAAAGTTCAAGTGACGAAGAAGAAAGATAAACAAAGAATCACTTAATCTAATTAAATGTCTACCGTCTTAAGCAATAAACTAGCACTTAGTTTAAATAAAGCGTAAATAAAGTAGAACGGACAAGCTAATAAGACACGTTTAATTTATGCTAGGTAAGACAGTTTATCAAATAAACATTAAGGAAATTGCCTTTACAATCTAAGGCAATAAGTAGTAGAGTTTCGTAACTATACCAATATTTTATTTTTATTGAAGATCCCTCGCAAAGCTTATCTACTTGTTTTTCTAGAATCTAGAGTCTAAAGTGTTATTTCTTCTTTCTCTATCATGTGGGACGCCAGTCGGCGATATTATCATTTAATTATTTATTCTTCTTTTTTGCGGGACACAAGTTGTCCAACGACCTGAAGAACCCTGGTGTCATTACCAGTGATCGGAATCAGGGGGCTGTTTGGTACGAAATCGTTAACATGGATATGACTTTCTTCCGGAAAACAATTTGCTTACCGGAAAGAAAAATCTAGTGACCGGAAGACCAATATTATTTATTATTTTGAATGAACGTACACCCAAAGCTAAAATATAAGGTTATTTTATAAGTTAAACTACAACAAATATATTGGTTTATGTTGTAGTTGAGATCTTCAACTGAAACAATTATTGTTACACAGTTTCGTAGGCATGTGTACAAAAACTCAAAAAAACTTGTCAAGCGCGTCCACACCAAGCAAGGCTGCTCGCATATTCCCTGCCTATTAGTTTATTTAGACATCGGAAATATTTCTGATGTAAACTAAAACTTAAGAATAACCGCACAAATCTAAAAACATATATTGAAAACAGCTTCATAGTAAAAGTTGCTCAGCATGACGGGCCGCTTCTGCTGGCACAGTCATCGAGGATCTGGAGTACCTGCTGTAGATCACCAGCATCCTATCTTAACTATAAGAGATGCGGTAATGGCATCTGCGGGTCTCACCGGGGGGATACTCCAGGGTCTTGAGCCCCGAGGGCAGGCTACGCTTAATGCGGACCAGGTCACTAAGATACCCTACAAAGCAATAAAAAATCACGACAGAGTGCTTGTTTGACCAAACCCCAAGCCATCCATCCTGCGAGTGTTAGACGCCCACGCGCCGGTGCGACCATCATGGATGGATCGTCTGACGGCCGCCGTCCCAAACGATGCACCCACCGGACTGGGATAGAAATTCAGAATTGTGATTGTGAGAAGCAAATGATGTAACAAGTTGCTAAGCGAGTTATTTCTGGGTTTTGGCAATCACTGTTTCCGAAAATTGCAGTAAGACTTCGATTTATCAATAGTTTTCTGAAATTCAAGATGGCGGCCAAAAACAGAAAATTAAAATGCGTACCTACCTACCATGTGAAGTATCAAATTAAAGTGCGTCTTGAGTAGATTACAAATATAAAACTTGTACCGTATCAACTCTCACTGGTCCAGAATTTTTATTTAAAAAGTTGCGAAATATCAGGTTTTGGAGTTGATTTTGATTTGCCGTAAATTAAAAACGACTCAATGAATTTCTCTAAAACCTTTTATAAATTACTTGGAATGTCCTCTTAATTAACCCGAACAAGACTTCACCAGAAATATTAAAAAAAATAACAGATTCTCAACCATTTTAATTATTCGTGCAATCAATACATTGACAGTACCTCGTGCAATCCATCCTAGCACCGCGACACTTACATCGGTTTGTTTGACACTTTTCAGTTTTACACTTACAACTGATAAAGTCTAAACAAGTTTATGGCACTGAGCCAGTAGTAGTCCAAATTGGTTTTAAGGTATTTTTCTCATCTTTCATTTATTGGCAAATATAGGCATTTTCATAATGTCAGTCTGTAGGTGAACTCTTTGAATATGCAAGTGTGCAGCATCACTAGTGGGAGGTAAGGCCTCTAATTTTCTTGTAATGCGAAAAAAGATGGTAACGGTGGTGTGTTGCAATCGCGCACATCTTCGTTTTTTGAAGACACGACTTTTTTCCCCTCTCGGAATTTACCACCGATAACGCTGTCAATATGGCCTAACGCAGATGATGCACGCATGAAAAACTAGTTCGTTTGAAGAAGTTGTAAGTCTTGCCGAGATCTACATTTTAAGTTACAGCTGTCAAAAGTTAAACTTTATCTCGTTAACTGTACACTACTAGGTTCTTTGGAAAAGTTGAAAGTCTTGCCAAGATCTTTAGTCTTTACTTTAAGTGACAGCTGTCAAACTTTAAACTCGCCACTTAAAATGTAGATCTCGTCAAGACATACAATTTCTTCAACAAAACTGGTTGTGTAGTGTGTAGGGTACATATTTAATGAGATAAACGAGTTTAAAGTTTGACAGCTGTCACTTAGAATTTAGATCTCGTCAAGACCTACAACTTCTACAAAAGAACTGGTTGTGTAGGATGCACTTTTAACAAGATAAACGAGCTTAAAGTTTGACAGCTGTTACTTAAAATATAGATCTCGTCTAGACCTACAACATTTTCAAAGAAACTTTTTATGCGTACTGAAACATTTGAGAAGGTGGATAACAGACAACTCAATGGAACTACTGCGAATGATCGTGAACTAAGGTTTACGAAAGTTTCATTGTCTGACCCAATGGACCATCATCTACTACTCAACGGAGCTATTGCAAATAATTGGCTAACACAGCCAAGTATTAAGAAATTCGAGGGTAAAACCACTTATCAAATTAAAATCTTGGAAAAAGTTCTAAGGATTCCGATGAAATTTGGAATCTGAGGTTTTACGGGGCGAAAAATGGTTTTAAAACATAAAAAAATCACTACCAAAAATTTGCGTTTTAAACCCTTAAAAAATATTTTAGCTCCATTTTGGATTTCAGGCACAAGGAGTAAATGTCGAAGTACTAATAGGAATTTTTATAGTCAGCGATGTGCATAACCCCGAAAAAGATCAATTAGCATCTTGTAACATCATTTACTTTTCATCATGAGAAAAAGATGGAATTCTCGGTCTATACCGTTGGTCACCACGCCGCCTACGGCCGCTGCAGCAGCAATAATTGCTGCCTTTGCTGCGAACTCCACTGCCGCCGTTGCCTGCTTCCCCCTCTCAGCACACCGCCCTCACCTCAACGCCTTCAGGGAGAGTGCTGCAAACGTACAGGCGTGAGCGCAGAGTGCACAGCGCGCATAAAAGCGTGCACATCGAGCCTCATCGACCCCGCCGAGGACCCGCACGGTTCCAGCAACGAGGGTCACGCTGCCGCTGTCCGTACCCTTGCTGCTCACAAACAGCTCGGGTACTGGAGACAGCCCAGCGTCGACATCTTTCCAGATGACTTACGCGTCCACGCTGACGATTCTGAAGGTTGCGCTCAGCAAGCCCAGGGTAGACGCCGCCAAGATGGCGCCGCCTGCACCTACAACATCCACGAAGACACCTGGATGTCTTAAGAAGCCGCGGCCCATTGTTGTGGACTTACTCCAAGACTGGAATGTCCACTTGAAGAGGCTTTAAGACTAACTTCGGTACGCCCCGAATGTACAGCCCTATGGACCTACTATATTCCGCTTTCGAGCGAAGACTAAACAGGATTTTCGCGTCCATCAGCGCTACCTAACCGTGCTAAAGGGCTCCGGGACCGGAATCTTCTGGTTTTCGCACGCTCCTATATGAGACCTTCCCGTAAACACCGATCCGTAGGATTTCAAGAAGGACCTGACCACCCTGGGCTACGAGGTGGACTTTCTTCTCTTTCTCTTTTCGTGTGGGACACCGAGTCGTTCAAAGACCCGATGAACCCGTTGAAAAACTCTGACACCAGGTCAGAGTTTTTCAACCGCCTACTGCAAGTAGCAGGCCTCTGACATGGTGGAGGTGGACTGCGCACGCCCCATGAAGGCTCGCGGAGTATGCCCAGGACGACGCTCGGTCTTTTCCGCCCAACTGACACGCACGGCAAACCTCACCCTATGTGACAGCTTTGTGATATTTACAACGTCACAAAGCTGAGTGTATGCTCGGCGTGAGGATCGAGGAATGGCGTGGCAAGCAAAGAGCACCACAGTTTTACAGATGCCAGCAGTTCCGTCCGGCACAGCAGTAGGCACTGCCAGCTTGCGTTATCTACGGCGGTGAACACCCCGCCCGGGACTGCAGAAGACCCCCTGAGGTCACATGTTCCAACTGCGGCAGCGCGCATCCGGCCTACATCATCGACAGCCCTGTACTACGCCGTAGGGTACGCAACAAGCTGAGAAGGCAGAGGAAGCGAGCATTGACCCCCCCTCCACCCCCCAGGACGTTGAAGCACCGGAACAGCCACGTCAAGAGCCACGCAAGAGTTTGTTGGATACAGTCGCAGGCCACAGTGTACACCTCAGGGGGAGAAACCGGAATTCCAGCCCAAGAGACTGGTCCTTATCCAGGCAATCAGGACTTATTCATCCGCATGGGGGCGGGTGGTGCTGTCCAGAACAGTCTGACTTGCTCATCAGCTGTCCACATCCTCTACTCTACGTCAAGTAGATATAATCTTGGGCACATTCCCAGAAATTCCCGACTACCGCAGCTTAACTAGACATGATCGCTGCTTCGGTACGCTTTTGCGAGGAAGACTTTACCGACCAGATGTAAGGAGCCGCTGGCTAAAGCGCACTAACTGGGCTTCGCAAGATCGTGGAGATCTTCTCGAGTCGCTTAAGGGGCTAAGCCTTTCTGGCGATGCTTCAATCGCCACCTGCAATGGCAAGCGGGATGATGGGGGGTCACTCTGATTAACGACGCGGCTATCCAGTTATCCTCTTAACCGATCCTTCTGAAATTTCGCATCGTGATTGTTAACACATCGGTGACTGGCCTAGACTACCTTTTGTCAGCATTTGAGGGTCAAGGGTACTTAATGTAACCACCAGGAGCCCCCGATTTTTATTAAAATAAACTTACCGGAATTACCGAATCGACCGTTCCGGTAAGTGAAAGGCATATCCATAGTTTTGATAATGTTAGCCCCCTCCGTTCCGATCTTTGGTCATTACAAATTACCTAAAAGTGCAAGTTCGTCAGGTGCGGTGGATCTCAGCCGCATGCGGATGCGACCATGCGGCTATAGTCGTAGTATGAAAAATTAATGGCCCTGCGTTTGAGGGATGCGACAGACGCGTGCGGCCGCGCACTGTACACTATTATTTTTCTTTCGCTTTTATTCAAACCGATGTTTGTAACACAAGTTGTAGTGGTACTATCTTAAATGCGGCCGAGTGTACTCTCAAGAATCGCGTGTCGAATGGGTGTGGCGCTGCCGTGAACGAAGTGTGTAATCGGAAAGGATGATAAAGCGGACGTAACGACCACAAAGTAAGCATTGGTGGGCGCTCAATACAGAGAGACGGCTGCAAGGAATCGTCACTGCACTCTCACACACATGTACACGCCTTCGTTTACGTGCGAAACTCAACCGTTCAAACCGGTACCTAGTACCTAGTTTAGCGACAATAGCGTTCGTTTGGTGCGGACAGTTTTATAATGTAAGCAGGGCAATGTTATAAATTATAATATAATATTGAATGAATGAAACCTAAGAATGTTTAATACAGGTACCTTTACAAAATTCAGAAAGAAAAGTAGTGACCCTACAGAGTACCTAGGTATGAATGATCGAAAAAAGGGGCGAACTGTCCTTCTGTAAATTCTCTGTATTGTGTAACGCCCCGCATGGATTGCCTTGTGTACATACAAACAGATAAGTGTAATGATACCCCTGTTTTCGGTAGTGTTACGTGAAATTTACTTGTTTTACTCGGAAGCTTGTAAATTAGGGCAATTGCTTGGGCGGTGGAGGTGTAGTCTATAAATTTATAGATCTAGATATCTATGATACTGTAAAATTGAATGTTTAGTTTAGTAAATGAATAATTTTTGGAAAGCTTGCGTAATTTTCCACCGCAGCATGCAGGTTTATAAGTAGGTATAGCACGTGCTGGAAAAAAAGTCTCTTTCCCGCGGGAAAATGAGATGCAGCGGGTGAAACCGCTAACGGGCCGCTGTTGTTAAAATTTAAATTGAACTTTAACGTTGACAATGACAATTATACTATATTATAGTTACTATAGGTTCGAAGTAAAAAGAGAGAACTTTTCTAGATTCGTGTTTTAAAGATAAACGTACGTTAAATTGTTGAGAAACAGCTGCCTCTTTCGTAAAGAATTCTTAAAAAATTACATTAGAACTTTTAACTGACCAATACTTCATAAGTTTTGAAGGGTCGTTGAACTAAAATTGAAATAAACCACTTATAATTTCTTTGAAACTTGTTATCGAGTTTTTAAGTGTCATGGCGGAGAAAGTTATTGAGTTAAATACATCGATAATACGTACATAAACGCACACATTACGATTTTACCCCTTGCGGATTAGGCAGAGCGTCAATGGCCGTAAGTAGGGGCGGTACTCCAAGTTGAGTCAAGGAAGCAAAAACCTATGCAAAGACATGACGCTACAACTTTGACTACGACGACGTAGCGAAATAGCTACGAAGCACGTAGCGTCGTCAGCAGTATAAATGCCGAAAGTTGCAGGTTCAAATAAAAAAAAATTTGCTAGTTTCAAGAAGAAAATATAACTTAGATACACCAAAAGAATTTTAAAATTTTGTACCTCTATAAAAACATATTAACATTTCATTTATCAAAATATCCCCGAATCTACGTTCTTATTGGAAAACACAATATTTTTTTGGGAATTGCCAATATTCATGCAATTGGTAATCCAGTTAGCAATTACAATTTCTCAGAAACCGCAAACAAGACAACTCACACATCTTCGTCGAAAACGATCGCGCTACACAAACACATCACACTGTATGTTTATGGTTCGATTAGGGTCGACAAGCCTTCGTCCTGTCGTCTCGTATGATGGATGGAACCCGTCTCAGATTTAGGATAGTTTTTTTGCATATTATGTTTTTCTTTCAAAGCACGAGGTCACTGGGTATCAGTTCCCAAGGATTTCGCCGGAAGCCACTTTATGAGGCATCGTGATGTATAAAAGTATAGCCGTCTTATCTTTTGTTCGCGATATTAAAATCTTCGCGGTGAGATTCAAAAGGTCTTGATATTATGTATGGAATATTTTATCTGATCTTATGTTTTGAAATCCTAATTTTGATTTTTGTTGTTGGCTTCTAATATTTGTAACTTAACTAAATGAACATTAACAATCGAAAAAATTAAACGCTTTTTATTATTGCTTTTTACTGGTAATTTTTTGGTAAACTTGCCGCATATCCTCTGAAATCATCGCCAGTACCACCAGTATATACAGATGGCGAAAATGGCAGGTTCAAATCCTGCCTGCGATGGACAATTTTACAAGTTCCCCGTTAAATAAAATTTAGTAAAATCGGTATTTGTACTCTAAATATTAAAAAGATAAATATTTATTTTTAAATATTCTCACAAACATGAAACAATAACGTAGTGTGTGTTTAGTTATTTAGTTTTAGTTCGTACGCAAATACGCCTATCCGAATCGAATAGCTACTTGTTAAAATTTACATAGGCACAGGCACATACATTTCAGTGGGTTATTAAACATGCCGTCGCTTATGCTAACAGCGTAAATCACACAAAACTAGGGGCTTCGCAGAATTTGCGTTTCTAATTTCCTCGCAGAGTTGTTTGTGTACGCAGGTATAATGATGTTGTTACAGTAGGTACCTGCGAACCTGTGATACGATTGTCTACCGTACGTAATGGAGGTAGTTTGTCTTATGAATTCATGAATCAAGAGTATGAGCTAGTGTTGGTGTCTGCCTACAGGATTAACGATTACCTGAACTTGTTGTGCAAGTTATAAAGACCAGGTATATGAAATTATATTTAATCGTTGAAAGAAATTATTAAGACAGCTTTCACGAAATGCAATTAAAACTAAAAGAAACACGTGAGATAGAAAGGATGATTGTGTAACCTTCAAATATTTTAACAACTTGACAGAATTGTACAAATGGACATAAAGTCCGTAAACCTGTGAAGAGATTATCTATTTGAAGATCTTTATAATTATGAATCATTCACTTAACTCAAAGCCCAGCTGATGCGGTTTCTATGGAAACTGACAATTCGTGCGGAAGTTTGTGTGTAGTGGTACTTAATGTAATAAATTCCACGATTGAATGATTTTCACCAGTTTCAGATGATTCAACATGTCTGCCTCTGAAATCAACTCTGCTGCTTTACTATGCAGAGCGACAAGATTTGATGTCATACAAAAATGACATAGAGGCCTGCGGAGTATATAAAAAAAAAAGTTTTATTTAAAATAGTAATTGTCAAAGTAGTAGTATTCTATGAGCCATTTTTTGTTCGTATTTTATCCCATATCGTTACCTAGCAAAAATTTATTTGATATCAAGAGCTTCACTATTCTCACATTTTCATATGATGATGTTCAAGCACACAGCTGTAGAATATGGAATGTTTGATCAACATTGTCCTGTGACACTGCAATCTAGGTCCAATGGCTAGGTGTGGGTAATGTATAGGCAATTACGCAAGGAGGTGTAGTGTGAGCAGACGTCCAATAAGATCACGTGAATTGTAGCACCAGAAGCGTTACTATAGTCCGACAGGTTCGTGCGTAGAGATGGGCACGTACCCGGGTATTTACCCAACTACCCGGTAAATACCCGTACGTACCCGGTAAATACCCGTATGTACCCAAATAGGTGGGTAGATAAAAATGTATGGGAAGTCGAAAATTTTTTCTCGTTTGCCATCATGGCCTCCATAGAAAAAGTTGTTCAGTTTCATGGTCCGAGCATGCTCGCAAAGTTTTAGGCAAACCATCAAGTTCACGCGTAAAAGTTGTAAAAAAAATAACTGCAAATATTTGAAAGGATAAACCAGCCCATGAAATCGAACAACTTTTCCTAAGGAACATAGGTCAAAATATGAAAAAATACAAATTTACCCTTTTCTCCCTATAACTTAACTCCGCCTGCTCGTACAAGGCTCTCTATATATTATTAATCATAGTATTTATATTATCTAACGAACCGTCATGGTTAAAGTCAAAAATAATGAGAATTACGAAAAAAATATTACTTTTCAATCTACCCACCTATTTGGGTACATATGGGTATTTACCCGGTAAATACCCAATTACCCAGGTATAAACCCAAATGGGTAGATTGGGTATATACCCACCGCCCATCTCTATTCGTGCGCGACCTTCCTGCGGGGTACAGACGGTGGGGGGGGCGAGTAAGCACGTCATTTTAATATGACGCGCGGCGCGGATGCGCGCGCTTCCCTTCCCCGCTACACCTCCCGCTACCCGCTGACATCTCCCCTCCCAACGTCTGTCACCCCCAGGGAGGGTCGCGCACGAACTTGCCGGACTATAATACGTTTCCTAACATGGGGAAAACTGGAAACTACAACTGAGGCTTTTATAAGTAGGTACTTATGTCTTGAAAATGCGTCAATGTTAAGGAAGAGTAGTTTTTGCTGCGATCATGGTTGACCATTTTTCGGTACAATAAACTGTCCTATACACCTCGCACTTTTGACGAAGAGTACGAAAAGTGCTTCTATTTTGAACTAATCTCTTGCTATTTGGATTCGACCGATTCCTCTCCACCTGAAAATGATTGAAACAAATCGGTACAGTACACTGTCCTATAGACCCCGCACTTTTGACGAAGAGTACGAAAAATGCTTCTATTTTGAACGAATCTTTTGCAGTTTGAATTCGACTAGTTCCCCCCCCCCTGAAAAGGATTGAAACAACTCGTTCGGCTGGTCCATTAGCCCGTCCCGTTCCCGTGCCGTCTCCGCGCCGCCGTCACAGATAATACCGCGGGTTATTGTTCGAAACAACAATGCCGGCACTTACGGAGCCCTTATCTCCTCAGCCTCGTTTGTTCTGCAGCCCGCGACGGCCAGGTGCGATATGATTACAGCTTCAAGATCAATCTTGCCTAAAAAGCAGCTGCAGAATCTAAGAACGCCAAGTTATGTACTCATTTTTGTTAAGCATTGCAGCTCTGCTGTGCAGTCACAATCAGGACCAGAAATAAACCAGTAAAAGTTCAGGTAAAGTTCAGGATAGCTTAATGCCTCTATCAAAATACTTCAAGTATTTAAATTAAATTCTTTTTTTGCTGTATTTCGAAGTAAATACAATTTTCATTTATATGTAGATTGGAGTATGCCTCTAGCAGCCTATGTAGACAAATTAGCTATGTAAGGCGGGCGGCGCGTCCCTATTAGGCTGTGATTGGCGTACCTACACGTTATAAAGCCGAGATACTACATATTTGAATATAATAAACCACCTTGGTTAGACGTGCGAGCTCAGGTGATCTAGACAGTGACATTGATAAGGGCGTGAGACAGACACAGATTATTTTCCCAGATATAATTTTGTAGCCTTTTATATTATGAATAATACAGACTTTGGCTTGAATGCAAGGGCTGCAAGTGGTGAGGCAAACAACGGACAAACATCTATACTTTCATGATTTTTAGAACACTATCAAGAAATCATAATCTAAATTACGCGTAAAACTAAGATTCACTTACAACAGTTTCACAACCAAGTGGAAAAGGGAGCACCATACAACTGCAACTTCAGCAAGTGATACTTTAGTTCAGCAAGGTATTTATTACTCGCATTAAGTTGTCAATTTACCTACCTACGTTAGGAAATTACTTACCTACAGCTAATATTCTTACCTATCTGAAAGATCTTTCGTCTGTGTATACTCCAATACTCTTAAAACGTCGTAAGATGTGGTTCAGGATTGCAATGTTGCCAAACCATTTTCGGAGAATCTAGTTTTATGCATTTTCAAATACCGACAGTCCTACTTTGTCGCTTTATAGGTAGAGTAAGATCACATAAAGTCTGTAATAGAATGACTATTTTACCGCAAATGAAGTCTTTTTCCTAAAACTGGTTAGAAAGAGGGAGAATGCTAAGGTGGAGGAAACTCACAACGTCCATTGCTACACTATTTTAGATTCATACAAATTTAGAATTTCCCGTTCTAAAACCCCGACGTTTAAATAACAACGCAAGTTTCTATGTCGATTGTTAGTAAGTATGGGAAACTTAATAACAAAATCTGTTGCGTAGTTTTGAAGGAGTTAGCAAATTCCACCACAGACAGACAAACGGACAGACAGGCAGAGAAACGCAAAAAGCTACTTCATTTTATACTATGTATTGATTCTATCTATGTGCACATGTTTTTAACTATCTAAATTGGCAGGAGGATAATTATCAAGCAGGAAGGTGCGTCTAATTGGGGCACCCATACGTATTTGTATACGTATGTCGCAGTACGATGGCAGAATTAGGTTTTTGGCCAAAAACCTAGGTTTTTGGCCAAAAACCGGCATATGGCAGAATTGTAGACTTCCTTCGGCCATCGTCCTAAGCTGATCCAGGTTTTTGGCCAAAAACCTAGGATTTTGGCCAAAAAACTAGGATTTTGGCCGAAATCCTAGATTTGTTTAGTATTATGGCTTTTTTTGCATTTCGGAGGAACTTCTTCGTCTTCGAGTGGTACACCAAGTAGCCCAACGAGCCGATGGACCCTGGTATCAGAGTTTTCAACCGCCTACGCAAGTAGCAGGCCTCTAACATGGTTGAGTAACGACCGCCGTCTAAGTGATCAAAGAGAGCAATCGGGACCGATGGCTTACCGTGCCCGTGTGGTTCGGGGGAACCTCTGATCTTTTGAGGGTAGACTTGGACACCCTGAAGGACGGGAGGTAACATCAGACAGTCTGAACAGCAGGATTGCCTCCGATTCCCTGAAGAGCAGGGGAGAGCATCAGACATCATAAGAGCAGGACGTAACACTGAACGCTCTAGAGTATTGTTGGTAGCGTTGGACGCCCTGGAGACCAGGAGGTAGCGTCGGACCCCCATCTTACATCCTCCAGAGTGTCCGACGCTACACACGCCCTCCAGAGCGTCTGACGCTACCTCCCACCCTCCAGAACGTCCAATGCTACCTCCTGCCTTTCGAGGTGTATGCTCGAACTACAGGAGCACGTTAAGCCGTCGGTCCCGATTGCTCTTTATGATCACTTAGACGGCGGTCGTTACACGGTCGTTTGGCCAAAAACCTGATTCTGCCATCGTACTGCGACACGTACACACCGTACTCAAACTGGAGTCGTAATTAGGAAAGCAATAATTATGGACACCTACGATAATTAATCAAAATTGGTATAAACGTACCGATTCCGTTAAAAAATCGGTTGAATGTTTCTTTTATAGATTGATTTTAATAAAGAAAAATGTTGAGGATTTTATTCAATAAAAATAATAAACTTATTAATTTGCCTCTTAGAAATCGATACCATATTAGGTATATATTGGAATTTTTAATGCACTCACAGCGCTATATTATTCTCATAAATTAAATAATCACAGTCCCGGGTTCAAGTCCTGGCGGTCGCTAGTGAATTTTTCAATTTTCTCATTATTTAATTTATGAGAATCATATTAGGTATACCATAGTCTTTCGGTTTTTCGAGAAGGTATTAATTAGTATTATGAGTAACGTAGGTACTCGTTTCATAAATAATGAGCTAAAGCCAAATATAATAAGCTTTGCTAATGAGCGAACCGGCTAATGATATTGTTTGCTTTTGTCTATCATTTGTCAGTCTTTTTATAGATGTCATCATAATAAAATACCATTTATTAATGAAATCAATTTAGAGTTCTAATTCTAATAAATAAAATCTGAGATACAAATAGATATAGAATTATAGATTAGGCACCACATCATCGTTACCACATTACATCAGACCATCGCAGTCCACTGCTGGATGTAGGCGGCCCCCAGAGTACGCCACAAGGCACGACCTGACGCTTTAGCCATCCAGTCGCTACCAGCCACTACCAGCCGCTCTCTTCGGCCCATGCCAAGCCATGGCCACTCGAGAACTCGCATACTCCACCATCCAACGGTTCTACGTTAGATTTGACCAGCCCACTGTCACTTCAACTTGCCATAATTTTAGTCATGTCCATTACATCGGACTTTTGGCGGCTAATCTCGTTTCGGACCGCATCAGCGAGATCTTTATACCTTTCCATGCACCTACCAGGTATAATTAATATCGTCATCAGCCCACATCTTCCTACTGCAGGGTACTAGGCCTCTTATAGATTGTGCCACTATAATGGTCTTAATTTTATCAATAGAGACTAGGCTTTGATTTGGTCATGGCACGTAGGTAATTTATTACTATACAAACTGGGTTAAAAATGATCAAATCCTTGCCTTTAAGTATGAGAGAGATCCTGACGTAAAATAAGATTGAGATCAACAATTCCTTTTACAAAAAGAGATCAAATTGTCGAAATATTTGCCTGGAAGTTTCTATCAACGAAAGACGAACAAGTGAAATTTTGTTCGACAAGGAGTTCATAAGGAACTCGGAGAGAAATGACTGCGATTACTCATCGCCCGCGCCCGACCATTCCTTACTTCTGTTGCTTTTTGTCGAATAATATCTACTTTACATTCGGTGGGGTCAGCATACGAAATAGTTTTACATTATATTTACTGATTGTTTGACATAAATATTGCAAATACTGTAGGACGTCCTTGTTTTGAATATGACTTTAATACAATTAATTTGATTAAGTTATCTTTCAAAACCAGTTGCACACGTCACCGCATGAAAATGTATTGTCACAGGTTGTCAATCGAATTGGTGAAAATATGATAATAATATGAAGGTAATTTCATTTATAAACTTTTTGTGTAACCGTATCGTCATTAAAACTACAACCTATAATATACTCTCTTGTTCTAAACTCTGGTTACTTGACCTCAGTGTAACTTGTATAGAATATTTAAAATATTGATGATAGCAAAATACTTCATAACCATCCGCGACAGTCTACTGCTAAACATAGCCCTGCTATTCGTCAGTGTTTGTCATATTTCGAACTCTACATGGATTGACGAGCGTATCATAGAACGACACTGCCTTTTCCCTGAACTCATCCCTTAGTTGCCTTTTACAACGCTCACGTTGAAAATAGGTCGATGCTATTCTAATCCGGAATCACACGGCTACTTGTATTGTAAAGCTTGAATATATAATCGCGTGACTCGATTCCAGCGCCGCAACAGAACTACTCGGGAAATTAGATTATTCAAAGCAAGTTTCAATCAAACAGTTGCGTATGTAGAAACTTTTATACTACTTAAATAAATATGGTAATGTTCATATCTAGGCAGGCACTTTTTCAATCAGCCACGTAATCATAGTTTTTTCAAAGGGTAAATTGCATGATGAGCTAGCCTGAAAACTAACAGCATTTTTATTGTTAACCTGAGGTATTGCATGACTGGTTTTTGAAACCTATATGAACCCTAAACCTATTGTAGGCAATTGAAATCTGTACGTAGTAGGTCAGTCAAAATACGAATATAACAACCGGTTTCAAATACCTGACATCACTAGCAGAGCAGGCTTATTATGCCTAGCCTTTTAAAAACCTTCTACATTAGCAGAATACCTCCTCTGTCAAAGACGTTATTATGGGTAAAAGGACTAACTTTAAACATGGAACCACCACCATTCGTGTTTTCCTGTGAATTCTGGGACTGGGCAGCAGCAGCGGTCCATCTGAATGCAAAACCTTGCTCGCGCTTGTCCAATATTGTCCATCCACTTGCCAAGCGTGATGAGTAGGTGTGGCAAATACCTACCTCCCAAGAGAAATCCAGTAGCGGGCTGTTGTGTTTCCTAACTACTTAGTGTCATATGCCATATACACGAAAAATTAAATATTTTTCTACTTAGGTTTCGTAATAAATCTTAATAAGCGAGTAGTGGTCGTAAACATTATGTATGAGCAAGTAAGAGTTTGCCGCGGGATGTAATATTACACTACAAGAGATAACGCTCCACTGAGTACAGAGCCGCGTTTGGTATATTTTCTGATTACAGCACTAAGTAAGCACAACTTTTAATGTCTTTCTCGTAAGGTATAACATTTTTTTTGATGTATTTAGCAATGGGAAATAATAGCAGTCTGCCCGCGACCACGACTGATGTAACTCAGCTGAAACGTCGGGATTCCAGGTAAATCGCTTATTTACCTAAAAAACTATCGCTATAAGACCCGCTTAAGTAACTAGGTATTATGCGGGAAATAAGTACATTACATAAAATTGCAAGTCATTCAAAGTCATTATCGCCAATAAGCACAGTTAAGGAAGTATTGAGTAGGTAATGAGATGAATAAGACTAAGAACACTTTTTCAATGATAAGAAAATTAAAAGCAATGCGTTAACAGATTGGCTTTGTTCTGATTCCACTCTGTTTCGATTCCACCCGCTCTGACTCTACACTAAACTGAGGGGTTATCTCATATCAGGTGGAATTGAAACAGGTTGGATTCGGAACTACTTAGACCAAAAACGGCTAGTAAAAAAAATCTATAATGGTGGTGGGTTATTGTTTAAAGGTTAACTTTTTTAATACAAATAACTAGCTATTAGATTCTGCCCTGTCTAGAAATGTGTAGGTGTGTGGCTTTATTGTCATTAACCTTCCTCTGAGAATATTGCTCGCAAAGCCACTCCACCTACCTATATTTAGCAGGTATTCTTTTACTAAAGGTTAAAAGGGCAAGATTTTTATAACAGAGATCACTTTATAATGTAATTTGTTGGCCAAGATTACAACTGGTCTGGAGACTTAGTTATCGAGATAAGTAACTTATAAAAACCCAGACATAAATTACGATAGTGAAGTACTTAACTTTACTGTAACTTACGATAGTAAAGTAATCAAAATAAAGCCGAAGCTACGTGTAGGTATCTATTATGTTTTATAACATATATTGCCATTGAAACTTATTTTGATAAAAAACAATATCCAATGTAGGATAAGAATCAGCTACTTGCTTGTTGACTCAGTGACAGGCAGAAGAACCAAAAAATCCAAAATAATACGCCTGAAATTAGCCACTGGTTTGCTTTCAACAAGTACATTACAGAACCACACTACCTTTCTACTAAACGTATACACGGACTGTGTCAAGTTATCTACGTTAAAAAAAGCTTCGTTCGTGACAAGTTGACGTTGGAAAATGAGGTGTTCTAAAATAGGTTACTCGAAGCCGTCAGTCCATTCCCCGGCACAAGTCAGCCACAAGACGACTTCGCGATTGCGCGACGACATTGTGAATATTTTTTATGATAGTAAAGTAAGGCCATTTTGACAGACAGTAAGGCGCTTTACACACATAACGTCCGTTTCGACGTTATTTTTGCGCTGCGTAACGCATAGAAGTTTCGACCTTATCATAAAAATATGGTTTAACTACGTAAGTCAAATTGTTTGACAAATGCTTCCGTCAACGCAGCGTTGTGCGATATTTTTGCACTAACGGACGCGTCTTTCAAACCGTTCCATATAAGCCGTATATGTATGAAAATAAGACGCAACGGATAGCGCTGCGCAAAAATAACGCACAAACGGGCGTGAGAAGTGTCAATAGGTCAACATTTTGCACTTTAATATATCACAAGCTATTCTCCAGTCATTTCTGATTCCTTTATTTCTTGTTTCATCAAAATCCATTCAGTTTTCCCGAAGTTATTGAATTTTTAAAACCAGCTACACTTTCAGAATTTGATTTTGTTGTATTTATTCAGAAGTGGCACTTTTCTTTATTGTATGGCATTCATTGAGACATATTTGCCAGTGCCAGTTAAATTTACGCATTTATTGGGACAATGAGAAAATACAGTGAGGTATGTGACCGCACCGTATAGGTAGTTTTGGAACGTAGCTACTAACCAGCAAAAAAGAAAAGCGCTTGTGGCTGTTTGTGTCATTCCAATTTCTTTACCAAAGTTCTGTTCAGTCTATGTGATTTCTGATATTTATTAGTGTAAAATGAAAGAAAGATACGAAAAAGGGGACTCAAATTGTTAATCTACCACAAATAGATAGTTTTATGGTAAAAAGATATTTATCCGAAAACAATCAATATGCTTCAGCTGAAATACATCAATACATAGTGTAAAATGAAGTCGCTTTTTGACAAACAACTATGCGAACTTTATTTTAGCAGGCCAGTATAATAGCTATCTTTTTACAACCTTTTTGCTATTTTCCAATACTGCCTATGCAGTATGCAGATTATAGTGTCTCAATAAATGAATTAGTTTAACTGACACTGGCAAGTATGTTTCTATGAATGCCATCTCTTAGAATTAAAAAATAGTGTGCCACTTCGGAGTAAATACAACTTTTAAAAGTGTGGCTGACTTTTAAACTTCAATAACTTTAGAAATACTGGACGGATTTTGATGAAATAAGAACTAAAGTAATGAGAAAACACGGGAGATTAGATTTTTTGCAACATTTTGACCCGTTGACACTTCTCATTCATGCAATTGCTATGGCAAACGGTTTTCTTTAGTAAGTTTCGCTTCAACTGTGGATATCACTGCTAGCAATTTGTTCTTATTAGGTTGGATAAACTGGCTGCTACGCGTGGCGCCATGATTGTGTAGGTATATGTTACCTAGCTATTTTCTAAGGAAAGAGAAGGTGAGTAGTTGAATATGTTCCGAAGAAATTTACTACATGAATAGCGAAGGCTATTTGAAAGATGAAATACGCACACTTATTTTGCACAAGTTAATGTAGACACAATGTTTGCCCTGATAATTAGTATAAAGTGTCAAGTACTACAAGTGATACAAATTACTTAAGTATCACAAAACACAGTTATATAACACTGCATACCTAGATAAGGCTGCAATCTATGTTGTCACCTGCTGGCTCTGGTCGCGTAGTATTTAAAATACTACATACATACATATATATATAATGCTTGAACTCTTTGTGGGGTAGGTAGGGCCATATTCTGACAAAAGCTTGAGAGTCACTATATACAAATATAGTGACAGCTTGTCCGCCTGTCATCAAAAATTGCAATCACTCTCAAATCTCTTAGTCGCTTCTAACGACACCGACGGGAAAGTTATGGGGCGATGCTGTTCTAAGCCGGCACCGCACGGCCTCATAGTACTACAGACATTAATTATACCAAAGCCGCTTTACTAGCAGCTCACAGGCATCCCAAACTTGGGCATTACGTATGCAGCTTTGAGATATGAAACATTCTTGTATTACCTACTGTTAGTTATTAATTTTATTACTGTTGGATTTATGTTCTATAATTGCAAACGTCTCGGTTTATTTCGTGAATAACGTAAACAATGATGACAGGCGACACAAGTGTTGCTATAATAAAATAATAATGTTCGGTAGGAGTGGTACTGTATTTCCTCGTATGATGGGCCAACGCATTCTATTTCATTTCATTGCTTTGTTAACTGACAAAGATACCACTATCGAGTTGTCCAGGCAACGTTGGTCCGAGTATGGTTCGAAATACAGTATCAGACTAATATGCGGCGGTGTAGTGAATTTAATAATTGTCAATGTTTAAAAATGTAACGGTACCGTCTGACATTCTGTATTAGGAGTTCGGTGGATAAAGTCGTGCCATATAGTGTAAATTACTCTTGGCCTTTTTTATTATTAACATTTCAGAAGTGTTTTTCGATTTTCCACGTGCAATTTTTAGCTCAAGCCACCTTAAATGAAGTGAAGCCAGCGTGAGTTTTGCGGCAGTGAAGCGGAATGAGGAAAGAGGCGCCTTTTTCTTTCGTGTGGAACAACAAGTCGTCCAACTACCTTATAACGCGCCTGCACCAACCAGAAGGAATGGTGGAGTCGTGTGATGATAAATGATGGATGGCGATCGGATTGATTGAACGGCAACATCGTGGAACATCGTGGACTGTTCGCGGTGAAATGGTGCTATGTGCAATTATTACAATAGCTCCCATATCATGGTGTGTAGACCAGTCAGTAAGGTACGTTTGCAAGTTTTACGCAGTGTTTTTACTAGTTATGTACCTACCCTCCTTGTGCTTACATATTTGGTAAAAGATTAATTCAGTTTGGTATATATGTAGGGTATGTATTTGAAAA
The DNA here is from genome assembly GCA_024500475.1 of Phthorimaea operculella. Classification (NCBI taxonomy): domain Eukaryota; kingdom Metazoa; phylum Arthropoda; class Insecta; order Lepidoptera; family Gelechiidae; genus Phthorimaea; species Phthorimaea operculella. The sequence goes on from JANFCV010000119.1 coordinate 1,103,107, forward strand.
ATAGCAGTTACGTTTATTTTTAAAAAGAAAATCTCGCCTATGTCGTTTACATATCACGCCTGCATCCTTTGCGGGGTTGACAGAGCGTTCCTATGACAGATGTTGAGGGTAGTTTCAAAAATTGTATATCCCTATTGTGTTCATTGCCTAAAAATGGAATACAAAATGAATCCTTTAATCGTTTCTTACGGCACTCGCCTTAAAAAACATATATTTTGTGATGCTATTCTAAACCGACATCACACTATGGTGGTAGGTACTGTCACAATACTAATACTTTCTTTTTGTTGTTTTCTCGGAACCCGTGACAAAATATATGGATACAATGAGGTGCTGATGGGCTGCTTTCGACTGGAGAAAATAACGGCAGTCGCATATTCCTGTATAGACAGCATTAGAGCTTTGCAACTGAAACATTTTATCATAAAAAAACATCTCCCGGAACTATTTATATAACAGGTACGTAAACCAGTACTGATATGATAAGAAAATTTGGTACATTTATTAGTTAAATACTAATTATTTTTATATCAAGAACTTTCTGCACCGTCATCTCAAGTGCACGAAACCGCATAAGGTATATGATTATTTACGTATCAATCAATCAGTTAATGTCAATTTTGTTCTTATTCTGGCTAAGGTTCTTTAAACCACATCTGTAAAAGGTAACACAAAAAAAAAATACGTGTGTTCTTCATATCAATTATTTACTAATGTTATTCTTTTTCACATGTTGCGACATTGGTTGGAGGCATTGGGGAAGCTATATGGCAAAGAGAAGTGATGAAATCTCGCACGAGCAACGTTCAGCTATGAAAAGTAAATAGAAGAAAGAAACTCATCGAAGAAAATATCGTTGATATTGCTATTGGTGGAGACTAGCTGGTGGCCTGATCTATTTCTGTAGGGTCGTGTGGGCTACAGTGGATCGCTTTATTTCCAACTAGCCTTCCGCCCGCAGTTTCACTCGCGGTATTTATCTGTTTGGTCTAATAAAAATGTTTTAGATAGGTGCATTGCATTTAAAATACAAAATTTCGTAACAGATTGCATAAAAAATCACGAACTGGAAGTGGATTTCGACTACTCGACAACAGGTGGCGCCACTGCTTTAGGGATTATAAAAGCCCTTACCCATATCTTTAAAAATACGCCCTTTAAGTTAAAACGGGAACTTTCTTGTTCGAGGGGAGATAAAGGGCTATTGCACAGTATAAGTCCCTTTATCGTACCGGGAATCCTTTTTAAGTTTTATCGGCACATACATTTTATCAACTTAGTTTTATTATATATAATGATTATCATTTCTTAGCAATGGATGAACGTAGAAAGTTTAAAGTATGTGGATCTTGTACTAAATATTTTTTTCATACTTGATATTTCGATTATTTTTTGTGTTTATTTCAAAAGTCAGAAGTGAGCCGTTGTGTACTAGGGTACAATGGCTCGGTCTGATTTATACAGTACCTAGATCATTGCGGATAAATATAGAGAGTAATAAATTAAATGAACACAATTAATAGTTAGCCAAATAAGTCAAAAAAATTACATTCCAGTATCAATTGTATCAAGATTAAAGAAAATATAACAAGTAGTAATGAAAATTACAACATCATTTTTATTTACTTGAATAATGTACTTTTGAACATTTTAACTTGATCCATTGTGTGCGTTTGGGTTATGCGCCACTGTAGCAACCGATGCCAATTTGTAATTATAATAATGATTTATTGATTTCACGTAAATCACTTTTGGATAAGACATATGGTGTTAATTTAAAAATATCACCAAATCGAAAATGTTCATATTGATGAAGTAAGAACATAAGAAATTACACAAAGTTTAATTTTAAGATTTATTTAGTTATGCGCTAGAGGCGCAAATTTTACTGTTTCATTTATATTTTGTGTGCCAAGCTTTTCTAATGACCGATGAAAACATATAATATGCTCGTTCCTTAAATACAAAATCTTACTAAGCCTGTGTTCCCCAGTATTAAAGTAAAGTATAAAGTAAACAGTCAAAAGAAAAATAAGAATAATGATAATATATTAGTAATGATTTACAAGATGTGTTTTAGAAAGTCATATTCTAATCAATTTAATTAATATTATAATAACAATAAAATAAGATAACAAAAAAAAAATCCTTTAAATAAATAGTATTACTTTTTTTTTAATTAAGCAAGTAAGCAAGTAAGCAAGTAAACAAGTAAACAAGTAAACAATTAAACAAGTAAACAAGTAAACAAGTAAACAAGTAAACAAGTAAACAAGTAAACAAGTAAACAAGTAAACAAGTAAACAAGTAAACAAGTAAACAAGTAAACAAGTAAACAAATAAACAAGTAAACAAGTAAACAAGTAAACAAGTAGACAAGTAGACAAGTAGACAAGTAGACACGTAGACAAATAATCAAGTAAACAAGTAAACAAGTAATCAAGTAAACAAGTAAACAAGTAAACAAGTAAACAAGTAAACAAGTAAACAAGTAAACAATTAAACAAGTAAACAAGTAAACAAGTAAACAAGTAAACAAGTAAACAAGTAAACAAGTAAACAAGTAAACAAGTAAACAAGTAAACAAGTAATCAAGTAATCAAGTAATCAAGTAAACAAGTAAACAAGTAAACAAGTAAACAAGTAAACAAGTAAACAAGTATACAAGTTAACAAGTAATCAAATAATCAAATAAACAAGCAAACAAGTATACAAGTAAACAAGTATACAAGTATACAAGTAAACAAGTTAATTGTAATATTATGCTTATCTCCGCTTATCTCCAATCAAATTACACTTCCCTAGGTCTGCTGGAGGACATTTCATTAGAAATAAGCAGTACCTGTTGTACCACTTTTCAAATGAAATTATGTATAAATTTTATTGTGTACAATAAATTGGTAAATAAATAAACAAGTTAACAAGTTAACAATTAAACAAGTAAACTGGTAAACAAGTAAGTAAAGGAATTAAGCAAGCAAGCAATGAGCGAGTAAGCAAGCAAGTAAAAAAGTAAAAAAAAAAAATAACAAGTAAACAAGTAGAAAAGTTGAGAATTAGACAAGCAGACAAGTAGACATGTAGACAAGAACACAAGCAGACAAGAACACAAGCAGACAAGAACACAAGCAGACAGAATAGTAGACACGTAGACAAGCAAACTAGTAGGCCAGTTAACCAGTTAAACACTTAACCAGTAAACCAGTAGACCAGTATACCATTTAACCAGATGAAAAGGCTGGTCCACAATTGTGTCTTGTTAGCCGTAATATGTTGAAACTCTTAGTATTTTAAGACATCGTTTTGTTGGAATTATCTGTAGGAGGTTAGTTAATCAGAGATGAGATGAGACTACTGATTGAGCGTAAATAAACGCTTATTTTGTGTATGTAACATCTGTTCCGGTCTAATGTTATATGTCTTAGATACTTAGTTTTATCATTGAAGCCGATGTTCATTTTTGCTAAACAATAATAATATTCTTTAGTTGTTTGACGTCGAAACTATTGAAGATTACAATAGATTCAAATTGATTATTAAAGTTAACGATTTAAAAGGAAATAAGAATTAAGGTAAAGTAAACCATGAATGTGCAAAGATAAAAAATGGTTTTAATAACGAGCTTTGTTTTAAAAAAAAAACTGCGTTGCGGTTACTGAGATTAATCAGATATTAAAAGCTTATGTACCGAGCGAGCTTCTCGGGAGTTACTAAAAGCTTATGTGTCGAGCGAGCTTCTCGGGAGTTTCTAAAAGCTTATGTACCGAGCAAGCTTCTCGGGAGTTTCTAAAAGATTATGTACCGAGCGAGATTCTCGGAGTTTCTAAAGCTTATGTGTCGAGCGAGTTTCTCGGGAGTTTCTAAAAGCTTATGTACCGAGCAAGCTTCTCGGGAGTTTCTAAAAGCTTATGTGTCGAGCGAGTTCTCGGAAGTTTCTAAAAGCTTATGTACCGAGCGAGTTTCTCGGAGTTTCTAAAGCTTTTGTACCGAGCGAGCTTCTCGGGAGTTTCTAAAATATTATGTACCGAGCGAGATTCTCGGAAGTTTCTAAAAGATTATATGTACCGAGCTAGTTTCTCGGAAGTTTCTAAAAGATTATGTAACGAGAGAGATTCATTGAAGTTTATGAGAAAGATTTTCGGATATGTCTAATATTGGCCAATAGAAAAGTGTTGTAAAAAAAAAAAGCTAAGCGAGCTTCATTATTACAGTGTTTTTTTTTTGTGGTGGGTCAAGATTTATAAATTTCTAAGAGGTTTCTATATTATTATTTTCAAAATCGAATTTCCATTGTATATTTTTGAAAGCCAGTTCCTTCAAAGTAACAAGACATGTACCTAGTTTTTAAAATTTTGAAATTTTTGGTAATCATACGTTTATTTTTTTTTCTTTAAACAATATTAAACATTGTGTTGAAATATAACTATGAAACGAAATACTACAAGATTTAAGATAAATTGAAAGTTAAATCAACTAAACAAAAACAAAAATGAATCAAAATAATCTCGAGTAAATTAAAATGAATAATATCAATAAATTAGATAATAAAATCTATGGACGTCAAATATTTAAATAATTGATCATTAATGAATAGACCTAAACCAACATATTTTTTTCGTGTAACAACAAAGTATGTACCTAGTACTGTTTATTAAATTTGAGGTCTTGGTTAATAATACGAAGCCTAAATACAAGATTGCTAATAAAATACGGTGAAACTACGAGTCAAATCAAGTAAAAAAAGGTTCTTATTATTACGAGGACGCAATGTGTAGTCAGGAATAGCCGAGTATGTGAGTAATTTAGCTGAAAATTACTGAAAAATTAATATTATTTTTAGAAAAAAACAAATCCTTTTGAATATTGATATTTTAAGATTAAAAATAAGTATTTTTGTGTGTAAGTTTGTTTAAAATACTTTAGACATTGAGATTGTTTAAAATGTTACGATTTGTAGAAAATATTTTTGAGAATAATATTATTGTAAATATTTTAAATAATGGATCGTTTGTGTGTTAGTTTATTTGAAATACTTTAGACATTGAGATTGTTCAAAATGTTACGATTTGTAGAAAATATATTTGAGAAAATATTATTGTAAATATTTTAAATAATGGGTCGTTTGTGTGTTAGTTTATTTGAAATACTATAGACATTGAGATTGTTCAAAATGTTACGATTTGTAGAAAATATATTTGAGAAAAATATTGTTGTAAATATTTTAAATAATGGGTCGTTTGTGTGTTAGTTTATTTGAAATACTTTAGACATTGAGATTGTTCAAAATGTAACGATTTGTAGAAAATATTTTTGAGAATAATATGATTGTAAATATTTTAAATATGGGTCGTCAAAAACAGTTGTTAAAACTTATTGTTAAATTATTGTAAGACAAATAATGTTTGTGATATTCTTTCATTACGAGGACGTAATTAAGATTCAGGATTGGCCGAGTGTTAGTTATTAATTTTATTACTGTTGGATTTATGTTCTATAATTGCAAACGTCTCGGTTTATTTCGTGAATAACGTAAACAATGATGACAGGCGACACAAGTGTTGCTATAATAAAATAATAATGTTCGGTAGGAGTGGTACTGTATTTCCTCGTATGATGGGCCAACGCATTCTATTTCATTTCATTGCTTTGTTAACTGACAAAGATACCACTATCGAGTTGTCCAGGCAACGTTGGTCCGAGTATGGTTCGAAATACAGTACCAGACTAATATGCGGCGGTGTAGTGAATTTAATAATTGTCAAAGTTTAAAAATGTAACGGTACCGTCTGACATTCTGTATTAGGAGTTCGGTGAATAAAGTCGTGCCATATAGTGTAAATTACTCTTGGCCTTTTTATTATTAACACTACGCAGACATATCACATTGTATGTATATGGGCTCTTGGGAAAATGAGAAATACCACAAAATCATACTCACTCAGATTTGTAAAAGGTATAGAAATGTAACTGAAATGCTTAAGATCGTTGAAAACATACTTTGACATTTTTGAGACTTTCGCGCATCTTAATTTATTTAGTTATTCAACTTCAGACAGCACTGGACAGATGTACATTGGCGGACTTAATATAAACATTGTCATCTCGAGAAGGATTTTCAATCTTATAGGTACTATAAAAGAAAAGCGACGGTCACACATTATTTTTTTTATTTAACCATTTATTGTACACAAGAAACATAACAGAACAGAACATAAAGAAAATAGACACAACAGGCACTGTTTATCTCTAAAAAAGAAATTTCTTACAGCAGACCTAACGGAGAGAAATGGCATTTGGCGAAAGGCGGATGAGACGTGCACAATATCTATGAATAATATTGGTATAATACGATACACAGATACGGATTAAATCTAATAAATATATATACGCATAATAACCTACCTAAAGTAAATAACAGTAAATAAATAAATACATAAAATAACATATAATATATATAATAAATACAATACGGGTTAATTCGGAAGACAAAGATAGTGCTCCTTGACTCGCTTCTTAAAAACGGTGATAGAAGATTCTCTGATAATTACAAATACCTAGAGTGCGAATCGTAATTAAAAGTAAATCTGCCCCCTAAAAATGCAACCTTGCGACTCCACTTTTGTCTACATCTTTATTTTCTAAGTTCTCCACACTTTATAATTTCTATAATAGAGTCACCAGCTACGAAATGTATAAAAATGGGTTTGTTATAAGTAGTATTCCAATAACATTAAAAAAGAAACTGGCTCCTACGTCATTACGATAGAAAATATTAGTTATACTGTTTATCTTATACCAGCGGCCCCATCAGCCGAGTATATCTATCTAGCATGGTGTCAAATAAGTGCACAAAACATCGAAGAAGTCCTATCTAAATGTCAAATAGGAAAATATAATTCAATCAAAGATAATATAAAATCTCTTGCATTTTGGCATTATTAAGCTGATTGCCAACTTATAATGATAATGACAGATACTTGCTAAAGTTATATATGAGTGTGATTAGATTATGTTCAGTTGTCAATCGGACCATTTTAGTTCACAAACGGCAAATCACATGCAACTGAGTAAAATTTCGTATATCTTGTATAAGGGTGATTTCAGTCGAACAGCAATATCTGAAATGTCAACCGCGAACCAAATGTTCATTATAAGTTCTCTACATTATGCGACAGATGATAGCTACGTCGCTTTGTTGATGCCTGTAGCGAAGTTGATTAATATAGAACTTTGCGGGGCATACAAATACAACTGGATGTCAATAGCTTATTGTTGGCTTTGTTATAGAACTCATAATTAGAACATGGAGGTAAGTAATGTAGGTAGGTAGTATTTTATTTTATGAGATATTAGTTTCGCTAAGCTTATCTATCTGCCTAGTTGAGATATCTACAAACAAATTTGTAGGTAGATCAAAAGTTACTTTAAAGTATTTATTTGGATAGGTTACTTTATAACCACCCAATCGTACTGCAAAATAATATAGGCCAAACCGGTCGAAGTAATAAATAAATAAATAAAATAAATAAAATTAAGTTTATTTGTAACTTACAAGATACATGACATGTCTGCCTGGCCCCCAAACTAGGTTACCCTGTGCTATGGGAAGCCAGTCTTTCATCCTAAATGTAGGTAAAACAGTAAGTTTGTAGCAGTCACTAAGGTAAATGTTTTCAATAACTATTAAGCCACTTCACTTTGAATATAAGGTAAACACTTCAAATTTAACCAATAAATTACATTAATAGCCAACTTTGCTAACACAAAGATATAAATATTGTAAGAAGGTAGTAGTAATTACACTATCCAACCCGAACCATCGCAAGGAACTACTTCAAGTAAGGAATGCGGCGCAGTATACTTTCGAAATGCAGATAAAACTGTTGTTACGGAATGTTACGATTTTAGTTTTCCTGGTAGTTTAGAGGTATGTAGATGTTTGTGTCAAGGGTAGATTTGCTTAAATAATTATTTAATTGTATATATTAGCCAATTGATTATTATTAATAGTATTTTGAAATCATAAATTATTCAAAAGCTGCAAGCTCCCTTTCCAAGACTATCAAATATAGTTTAGTTAGAAGTGAGGAAAATATATCGCAAATTCATTTTATTTTTGTTGTTCTGCCTTGTAATGTCGGCTTATAGCCTCACCACATTTATTTCTTGTGGCTGGTGGCATCATAGGTGACTAGGGGACTAGGGGGTTTCATTAAAAATACACCCATCAAATATCTGTCTGATTTGGCGGTAACCGTTATTAAGGCGATTACGCATTGCCTACCCTGCAAAGCGTAAAGGCGTGATGTGGATTGTTGTAAGATTTGAGTTATAAGTTTCTATTTTAGGATTTTATCGAAAGAAATTGAACAAATTACTACAAGCCAAATAAACAAAATATTGTGTTCTTTTGTAAATCCACGAAGTATTTTTTAGAATGTGATAAAAACCACAAGAAAATCTTTTACATTTTCGTGTCTCGTCTAGACGTTTTTGTAAAAGCTTATGCGAAACATTATTTGAATATATCTTCGTAAAATATATTTTAGCATTACTACTTCATTTGTTTTGTAATATTTACAAATATAAGTAGAAAAGGTTTAGGTATTCGTACTTTTACAAAACAAAAAAAGATTATGCGGTCGTTCAGTTCACTGTCATATCATCAGCATCACTGACACACTAAATATTATGAAACATAATATTGGAAACAAAAAATATTTAAATTCGTATTCTAACCATAACCATTGTGAAACTTTATATACAGTTCTCAATTTATGCGCGCACTCAATCTCTGTCAGAGTTTAACAATGCGATTTTTAAAACCAATTGATATTTCGCCATCGAACGTTGTGAATAGAGTCAGAATACATACCTACCTACAGAGCATTTGTAGGTTATACAGGTCGTAAAAAAGACTGATAATAACAATACAATGTTTGGAAACGTGTTTGCAAGGCAAAACAACTGAAGCAATTTTAATGTAGGTACTTAAGAAATAGATTTTTAATAAATATTGATCGAGGGAGCTGGGAAAGCAGTAGTTGCCTATGAAAATGACTCACACAAATTTTGTAATAATGACTTATAATGCTAACTAAGTAAGATATAAAAGGAACACTTTATTGAAAATGAAAATAAAAGAACAAGACGATCATCAATATATTGAAATTTGGCCAGAGTCGATCACTGCACCGGTAGCTCTGTGGCAGAGCACTGCAGTGGGACGGCCCACGGGTCCTGAGTTCAATTCATTGATGACATTTTGTTGATATTCATGTATGCAAATAATTAAGAAGACAAGTCGCGAACTTGACTTTAAATTAAAGGCTAGTTCAGGCTTGTTCCACTGGTGCACGCAGTTTGAAAATTGGCCAGGTCAATTAATCACACAGAGTGCCAAGATAAGTGCACACCCCGGTTACATTGCCCAATGTAGATCTATTGTAGTCACTCCCTAGTGCCGCGTTCATACTGGCATACGCATATTTCAGTGCCAAACCGAGCCCAATGGGAGCACAGCCTATGCTGCTGGCTGTCTATATTACAAATAAAGATGTATAATTTGTCAAAATATCGATATAACGATTTGTTGCATATCGAGTTTATCCGATATCAATATTTTGACCTAGGACAACTTACTTTACACATCGAAATATTTTAAAAGTTAAAATAAAAAATTACTTATTAATATATAATTTTAAAAATAAATTACTGAAGATTCTGAGAGGCACACTTAGTTCACGCACTTTTTGAACACTATTTATGTTGTCAGTACCATACCTACCTGAATGTTGCCATAACATAATAAAGTAATTTTACGAACTTTTGTGATATTGATGGGCTTTTAGATTCGATTTGATTTCGATGAAATCAAATTTTCCGATATCATGCACCGCTCTTCGATAAATTGATATTTTTATCGAATTCCGGTATATCGTTGCATCCCTAAGTACAAACACAGCTGCATATTGCGCAGTGAAATATTGTAACTGGTATGCTCCATCCAGCTATTAAAAGCGATGCAAAATTTATTACGTTTGAAGTGTCATTGTGATTGACAAGTCTTTATTACATGACTTTGAAACAGAACTTCGGTTGATATTTAATTTTTAATATTGTCGATGATCGATCGTGCATGAGGAAAAGTACAAAAGTAGACACACACGACATACAAAACTGCATATTACTTATATGCTCTGAATGTAAAAATATCATAGGTACCTGAATTAAGGCAATACTGCAAATTGACGCCAATAATGACAGGTATGTCAAGTAAGCTTGGGCGTGAATTCAACCTGCGTATACAGTATGTAAAAAAATCAAGTGTATATATTTTAAGGGGTGAATCAGCCCATGAAACTGAACAAGGAAATTTCCCCAAGAAACACGGCTCCAAATATCATGAAAAATTGGATCTCCCATACAAATAACTCGGCTGGCTGGTACATTTTGCATGAGAGGACCGAATTTTTTCACATTTAAATTTATATGCGGTCGGAAAAGTTGTTCAGTTTCATGGGCTTAAAATATTTGCATTTGATTTTTTTACACCATACTTCCTCCCTCGTGCTTATAGGGCCCCTAATGTATGGTTAACACTGACTTAACAACTGTCACTACACACGATCGGCTAAATATCTATCAGACAAGAAAATATAGATCGTATGATATAGACATATGACAAATTGCTATGAAAACCTTTGATGTCATAATTCATAAACTTTATCTACACAACAGGTAAAATCCAACCCTAGAAAAGAAAGAAACAAGAAAACAGAATCAAACTGAATCTTTTCGTAATTTATTCTCTCATTACACACGCACATCACAAACGCTTATCTCATAAAAGCTAAAACGGTTATTTTATTTACCGCAGATGTACAAGTTGACGAGTAATAAAATCTCGGTCGGTTACTACGAAAAAATAAAAAAGGTAGATAATGTCCGTTAATGAACAAAGTGAAGCCAAAATACAGTCAAAGTATATCTTCCTACGGGCTTCTTTTAAATACAGAAATAATTCTTCAGAACACGCTAGAGGAATGAAATATGTCCCGAGTTTTTATGCTTGCGAACGAAATATCTTTATTTCTATGAATCGGTTTGTTTCGATTGTGATAATGATAAGTAGACATCGTTAAATATGTCCCTTTATTTGTTGCTTTCTTTGCTTGCCTGTAATAATAGATTTAAATTTATTTTTTTGACTTTTGCTAGCTTTTTCCAACTATATACTTGGAAAAAGATAGTTTGAAAATTAATGAGAGTTTTATAAGACGACGTGCCTGTGCCAAGGTGGCCAATTTTTACACTAGATTTTGAAAGTTACTTACGCCTGACAACTGAATCTGATAAAACACCGGAGTAATGTGTGGTAGTTCATGAACCACTGGTGTATATGCGCGCGCGCGCCGGTCACTGTTCAACTATGTGCCAGTAATAAACGAGTCACTAAACGTAACACCTGTGTTTCTCTCCGAATACACCTCAGTGGCGCGAGGTCTGTTTACCCCCAATTAAAAGAAAAATGTCGGCCGCGTCGTCATTAATTGGAAATCTCGGTGTGTTCGACCATAATTCTCAAGAATGGGAAATATTTTATGGTCGTTTAAAACAGTTTCTCAAGCTCAATAAGGATATCAAGGAGGAAACAAGGAGCGCGTTGTTGCTAACGCATCTCGGTGATGATACCTACCGCCTAGCGCGTAATTTGGTTCATCCAAAGGAGCTCGATGATGTTACGTATGACGAGTTGGTTACCGCTTTCAACGATCACTTTTCGCCCAAAAAGAGTACCTATGCTGACTGCGCTAAGTTTTACGAGGCGACACGAGGGTCGGCAGAAAGTGTAGAAGATTGGGCTGCACGGTTGAGAGGACTGGCCATACACTGTGATTTTAATACTGCGCTTGATAGGATGCTGACTGATCGTTTCGTGCTTGGTATGAACCCGGGACCAGAGCGCGATCGACTCTTCGAGCAAGAAGTGAAGAAGCTGACGTTCGCGAAGGCGATCGAGGTGGCGCGGCAGGCTGCCCGCGCGCGACAGGCGCGTGAGCTGATCACGGTGAAGCAGGAGCCCGTTTACAGGATAGGTCAAACTGGTGGAGCTGGTCGTGCCTCTGCTGGACAAGGTCGTTCCACTGCTGGGCCTCGCTGTGGAATATGTGGAATGAAAAGTCACCAAGCAGAGTCATGCCGCTACAAAAATTACCGTTGCCGGTCTTGCGGGGTCAAAGGTCATCTTGTGAAGGTCTGCAAGAAGAAAGGTTCAGTGCGTGTTAACAATATAGATGTCTCTGGTGCTACATCAGGTGCTGAAGAAAATGACAATCACAAGTGCGAGGAATGCGAACTATTCAACCTCAGGTCGGTGAATTATGACCCTATATTTCTATCTATTCAAATTAATAACTGTGAGTTGCAAGTAGAACTAGATTCAGGCTCGGGTACAACGGTTATTAACGATAAATTGTACTACAAATTATTTAAAAATGAACCGTTACATAAATGTGATTTAAAAATGTGTCTATATACTGGTCATAAAATTACACCCTTAGGGTATTTTATTGCAAAAATTACTTACTTAAATGTAGTAAAGTCATTAAAAATTTATGTTATTGAAAATGGCGGGCCACCACTTGTGGGGCGTGATTTTATGGCTGTATTTGATTTTTATTTTGCAACACGCAATAATCAAAATTATAAAATCCATAATCATACTGTATAACAGCCTCAACAATCCACTGCTGGACATGGGCCTCCCCCTATAGGAGGGTATTTCCATACTCACCACGTTTGGCAGGCGGATAGGCAAACGCAGTTCAAGATGTTGCATTCACAGTTTGATTTAGTCGCTTTTTACAACAACCATTGGTAGAATTGGGGTGACGCTATTCTAAGCCAACATTACATGGCACAACCACTTATAGCTTATACTTTATTTGCAGGTCTTTCTAAGCCTTATTATTGAGTCGTGGGTTGGATTATGCAGATTCTCGTCACAGCCGCTTATTGTGACGTAAATCTGCGAATCTGAATACCGTATTCCATATCTGGTTCGCGTTTAGCGTGCCACATCGCCATTTATCATGCAAACTGAACGTGTGACCGATCGTCTACGTTAATGTGATTTTTCCAACGTTTTTATGTGCATGCTACTGATAAAATTTAATAATTTTGTGTTTTTCAATAGTCCGTTAAACAAAAGCGAATTTCACACGCATCGTTTGATTTTGCGGTGTTTTTCCGGAGCCAGTTTTTGAAGAGAGCAGTAATTTACGAAATCCCCTTATATTTCGGATTTATTACAAACGTAGCCGCATAACATTGAGGCTGTCACAGGTTAGTTGTCATTTGTTTGGTGGCTGTCACGTCACGAACCTCGATATTGTCGTGTGTGATTCAGCAAAGATCTTTTGATGTAAGTAATAAAATATTTGCGGATTAAATAATGTTAGGTGTGCGTTTAGACAGTGTATAAATTAATTTTCCATACGGTTTGATGTTGTTAAGCTATTTAAATCATGTTTAACTTTTTTTGTAAGAACACGGTTGATGTCTAGTTATATTTCTAAAAACTTATTACTACTAAGAGCAACTTTAACCAGTAAAATAATAGGTCAAAAAATCGAAAATGACTCAATGCGTTGCCAGCATTTTCAGTACTAGGTACTACCGTAAGCGATACGATTCACAGTGCAATGGTAGGAACAACACAACAAGACCTATAAACGAGTGTTCAACAAGCTCAATAATTGAGCGTGCAACGAGTGGGCACCAACAAGTACTTACTTCTGGAAGAGCTATCATTCCACTCCACGTCTTCAATTTAAAGTTTTCACATCAAGCCGCAGTAAAGACGACCCAGTTTTAGCTGTAACAGTCTGACAATACATACACAATTCGTGACAATGAATTGAGGAGAAAACACACGGTAACGTTCTTTTGACCCTTTTGTTTTTCGTTTTTCCATTACATTCTCATACGAATACGGTTTAAGTCAAACGGTTTGACAGACGCATCCATTGACATGCCGATGCCGCATGTGATGCCGTTTGTAAACCGTATTCGTATGAATTTAGAGCGGAAAATCAATTGAATGACGCACAAACGGACGTCACGTGTGCTTCTCGCCTAAGGTGGCCAAACAAGTGAACTCTACGCACTTGAATCTTTTTTTTTACGAATTCTTATTCGAAAAACACACTGCACCCTAGGGGAGTAGATTGCTAAACTATGTCCCACTCTAGGCTAGAGGTAGATTAGATACTACCTGAACTACTGAATTCTCGGGAAAATATGTAACTGGACATATTTTTCCGAGAATTCATCCTAGGCTGTCGATCCTAGGGTGGCAGGGCAGGATTAGAATAACCGAAATTGAACAAATGCTATGACATAATTTTATAATTTAAACAAAAAACACTGACTCATTCGTTATTCTGTTATGTGGATTGTTTATGTTTCTCTTCCTGTAGTTCTATCAGCCGTCTGTTTGGATGTATCGCGTGCCGACGGAGATTTATAACTCAATCCGGCAATCAGCGAAACGCTTAACTAGCTGACGATAAGGTGTCGAATGATAGCCGCCGTCTATTGCCCGATAAACCACACTCCTTCTAAGGCGATTTTCACATACTCCAGGCGAACTTGCGGTATTTCACCTGTCCGGTTTCACTGCAGAAGGGACGAAATATGATACTGGCTGACAATAAGATGTCGAATGATGGCCGCCGTCTATTGCCCGATAAACCACACTTCGTCTTAGGCGGTTTTCACATGCTCCAGGCGATCCTGCGGTGTTTTACTTACTTTGTAATGAAAAGGTGTAATATGATACTGGCGGGCAATAATGCGCCGAATGTTGGCCACCATCTATTGCCCGATATACATACTGTATTCCATCTTTGGAGGTTCTTACAAGCGTCACACGATCTTACGGTGTTTTACTTACTTTGATAAAGAAACGTGTAATAAATGACTAGCTTACGATAAGGTGTCGAATGATGGTCGCCGTCTATTGCCCGATAAACCACACTCCGTCTTAGGCGGTTCTCACATACTCCAGGTGAACTTGCGGTATTTTACCTGTCCTGTTTCACTGAAGAAGGGACGAAATATGATACTAGCTGACGGTAAGGTGCCGAATGATGGCCGCCGTCTATTGCCCGATAAACCACACTTCGTCTTAGGCGGTTTTCACATGCTCCAGGCGATCTTACGGTGTTTTACTTACTTTGTTATGGAAAGGTGTAATATGATACTAGCGGGCAATAAGGAGACAAATGATGGCCGCCATTTATTGGCCGATAGACCTACTGTATTCCATCTTTGGTGGTTTTTACAAGCGTCACACGATCTTACGGTGTTTTACTTACTTTGCTAAAGATATGTAATGAATGACTAGCTGACGATAAGGTGTCGAATGATGGCCGCCGTCTATTGCCCGATAAACCATACTCCAGGTGGTTCTCACATGCTCCAGGCAATCTTGCGGTGATTTAATTACTTTGCTATGGAAAGGTGTAATATGATACAAGTGGGCAATAAGGTGCTGAATCATGGCCGCCATCTATTGCCCGATATACCTACTGTATTCCATCTCTGGTGGTTCTTACAAGCATCACACGATCTTACGGTGTTTTACTTACTTTGCTAAAGAAACGTGTTATAAATGACTAACTGATGATAAGGTTTCGAATGGTGGCCGCCGTCTATTGCCCGATAAACCACACTTTGTCTTAGGCGGTTCTCAGATGCTCCAGGTGATCAAGCGATGTTTTTACTTTGCTAACGAAAGGTTTAATATTATACTAGCTGAAGAAAAAGTTGCCGAATGATGCCCGCCATCTTAGGCGGTTTTCACATGCTCCAGGCGATCTTGCGGCATTTTACCAATCCTGTTTTATTGACGAAAGGATTCATTAGAAATTGCGTAAAATTTCGCTTACAGTACAGCCGTTTGAATAGACCATATTTGACAGCTGTCTGAAGCATTTTATTGACATAAGGTCTTTTTTTCTTTGTTGACATGTTTACTGGAGTATGGGTTTGAAAGTTGACAAGTAGGTATGACCATTCGAATGGCCGTACTTTAATCGTGGCATGGAATACTGTGCATCATTCATCGTGTGGCTGTCAGAAACCTCATTATCACGTGGCATGCCTGCAATCCTCCTCACATTATACCTTGTACCTTCGCGAGGGGGCAATCTAGTTAATAACGCGAGGAAGTTAAAAAACTATAAGACCTATTTCTAACGGCCGAATGGCGAATGATTATTTCACTATGGAAATTTCCTAATACTTAGCAATTAAAAGTAATATTTGCAACAACTAGGTACTTAGCCAATCGCAGAAATTAGACTACGAAATATTATATTTTTTACGAAACCTTAAAGTATATGACATAAGCCTGTAATTTGATGATGATTACGATGTAGTTTTCAGTAAATCCTACTAATATTCTAATATTATAAAGGCGGATGTTTGTGTGTGTGTTTGTTACGACATCACGCTAAAACGGCTGATTAGATTGACATAAAATTTTGCACAAATATAGATGAGTATCTAGAATAACACATAGGCTACTTTTTACCACGGGAAAATGTCTTATTCCTATGGGATCACTCATATTCCAATATTTTTGCAAAGGTGGCGTGACTGAGCCGATTTGCGTTTTAAATGTTTTCGCCAAAAACTAACAGCGACATCTCTTGGCGAGTAATGCTTTTTTCCCGCGGAATAATAGCATATTATAATAGGTTGCAGCGGGTGAAACCGCTGACGGGCAGCTAGTAAATAATAACACCTAGGGGCAAGCTCCACAGAATTGATGCGTGACGCGACGCGCAACATGACATCTGTCAGACAAGCGACGGTCACACGTTATCGATGGGATGCGCGTCTCACGTATGTAGCTTTGTTTGTTCTGATTCATACATTAAGTATAGGTGTATGGAAATAATTTCACGCGTCCCACGATGATCACTTGTTTGACGTCTACTCCGTGGAGCATGCGCCCTACCTCTAAGTAAGGAAAATGGTTACCTACGTGAATAGTAATCTACTTTTAATTTCAAAATAATCATCATATTTCAGCCAGACGATCATTCAGTACCTAAGTTGCGTACAAAAAGATTATATCGAAGATATCAACTTTTACCACATTTATTTGTTAAACAATACGAAATTCAATTTTACGTCCATCAATCGAATTGAAAACTAAAATCTAAGTTTTTAATGGAAAAACTATTTTACAAAAATAACTAAGCATTTACAATACAGTTCAACTATGTATTATCAGGCTTTGAACTTGAAAGTTATTCGTATTATAGGTATCACAATACAATAAAATATAGGTATCACAAATGTTGTGCAAAAATAAAAGTCCCCAATGGGAAACTTTCTATGGATTCTCAAGTTTCATGTAGAGGGCGCTGAGCTAAGTTGAGATGACGTTTCATTACATGAATAGTCTGTAGTTACCATTTTATAGACTTTTTTTTGTGTTTATCTAATTGTTTCAAATATCTTATTGATTTTCTGTTTATTTACATAAATTAGACTTAATAAGAGGACTTTATTTCGTAACAGTGGATAATTAATTAGTTACGAACACCACGTAAAATGGAACGTGACAAAAGCATGGTTGCCGCTAGCCATATTAAATTTTGCAGATTGGTTGGCATAACGTAAAATTTTCTCAACTTAACACTACGCCCTCTGGTGTGACATTTAGGCGCTGACTCAGAACTGTCAATAAAAAGTTCCCCATTTAATATTGTGCGATCAAGCAAGAGTATCAACGTTTGTGCAGTGAGATTGGATAAACTAGTATATTTGGTTAAAACATTCTCTCCCGCGCCAAAATGTGTAAAGTTTTTCATTTTTAATCACATAAGCTCATAAACTCGGTTTTTACAAAAAGACCATCCTTTCAGCGCAGCCTTTACGACGCTGCTCGCTCCGTCGGTTTTCCTTTACAAGCGACCTCACACAGTTTTTGTCTCTTTTTAATTTCCTTTATGAGCTCACAATTGCCTTCATAATGGTATCGTACCTTTCATTAAGACTCATTTGCGCTCCTGAATGGTGGTCTTGGGGTATAATGGCTGTTACAGGCTACAGCAGAGGTTGTATTGAGCCTTTGTGTACACGATAGGGCCCTACTAGCCCTTCATTCGTGCTTGCCCACCGTTTCTATGCGGCTCCATAAATAGGCTCGCTTTACGGTATAATAATTACCTGTGTAGGTGAGTTTCTGTATAGTTCCAAACAACATAATACAGGGTGTGAGGGACGGTGTAACAAAATCTTTCCAGGCGTACTCAGACCATGAAACTAAACAAAGTTCCTCATGGATGGGTATTATGGTGGTACAAACTTCCCATACAAATTCAATCAGTGAGGACGGCTTTTTTTTTTCGTTTCTTGGTCTGAGCACGCCTGCAAAGTTTTCGTTACACCGTCCCTTACACCTGGTATAGGTAGTTTAAATCGTAGTAAAGAAAAATAATTATGATTACCTACTGATTAAATAACGATTAGATTAATTGTCATAAATTGAATGAACATAAAAACTACATATCGAATAAGGTCGCAGGTTAAAACCCTGCCTGCGGAAAAATTCACAATTTTTATAATAATTGTAAACCTAACACCAATAAATCCCGTAGGTATTTGAAAATTTGGTGTTCAATAAAAATAATTGCCATTTGGCACAAAAAATTAAGAAAGGCAAAAAACAGAGAAAGCTGGCGGATAATTTACCGAAAAGGGCAATGCTCTTTATATACACGTAGATGATGATAATATGAATAGGTATTAGGATATTATCTTTAAGGTATCATTTTATTATTATTACGAGTGTAGGCTGAAGGGTAATATTATTCCAAATTAGGGATCTAAGCCTCTTGAATGGTCATCAAAAACGAGAGCCTCATGTTACGGTAACGATAATGACACCTACGTAATTTGAATAAACAGGGTTCAAAATTAAACAGAACGCTTTAGATTCCTCTTATACCTTACGGTCTTTGTAATGGCAGGATAAAATTATGCGAAATGGGCACGTACAGACGGACGAGCTCACCTTTACAGAAATAATAAAAGTGAGTATAGGGTAATTATTTTCCCCAAATAGCACCCATTTGCGGAGGCCATTAGTACCCACTAATGTTAGCACCCACAAACTTTGTGTCCCGTGAAAACAACAGATCCGTTATCGCACTAATAAAAGCTAAAGTCTTGCATTTTGTTCGCGTAATAATAGGAACTTTCTTTCTAAATGTTAATAACTGCTGAAGACGGCGCAAAGTCACCCCAAAGTTTAGCACTTACAAGGTATTTAGTAGGGGATAAAGTTTTATGTGGATTTTGTAAAAGTTCAATCTGGCGAGGAAACTTTTGATTCTTAAAAGTGTTTTATCACAGCGTGGCTTGTAAAATCAATATTTCTTTTAGAAACAAAGTTGGAAACCGCCATCTTCGTACGTTTGCGGAACCCCACAAATAATAAAAAGGTGAAGCGCTCTCGCGGTAAAGTCTCTCTGTAACGCTTTCAGTCGATCGCGGAGAAGCGGCAAAGATGAATGGCTTTCAATATAAAATTGAATTCCGCGGTTCATTGCTTTTCAATTTGTCGGAGAGAGCGTTTATGTCGACATCGCGGCTGTATCTCAGCGCTCAGCGCCACCTAGCACAATACAGCCGCAACGCGACGCAACCAGCTGAACTAAACAACCCCGGGGAAGCCAGCAGTAGCGCGCTCAGCGGGCTTGACTCTGTCAATCACTTAGACCAGCCGAGGGGAAAATAAAATCAAGTAACCCACATTTTCTGCTTTAAAGATCTAGTCAGAGTGCTTCAAAATCTTACAACATAAAAATTTTTGCAGACTTCCGGAAAGTTTATAGTTTTAGAGTCTGCATCATCCTTACAATCTATCATAATCATCATCATCATCATCCTTTACATTGTGACCTGGGTCTAAAAAATTACTGTGTTACTCATACAAATACACAATTGAAAAAGATTGAACTTTCTACAATATTACCTATCATCTTTAGATAGGTACACAAAACTATTACTATGCATGAAATTAAAGACATTAAAAATTATGGTTGTTATGTTATGTATGAGAATCATAACCTTACCTATGTAAAACTAATATTAACCAAAACTTGATTAAAGAGAGTGTTTTGTATTTGTTTAATTAAAATCTAGAAGGCTTCAATGTCAAAGTCAGTGAATATCAATCTTCTTTTGTGTTCGAATTTAATTTAATCAACATAAGAATGGCGGCTATCAATTCAAGTTTCAAAACACCTACTTTGCTGGATTTTAATTAAGTCGAGGCAGCGAGTTCGGTTTACGTGAGTAGCCGAAAACGTAGACAAACATCAGCAGTCTTTATTTGAATGTAACTAAGTAACCAGCTTACCAAACTATCCTTTCAATGGATCCATTTGTACTGGTTGTTCTTTGTTACTGTATGAAAAACCAGGATAAGTTGGCCTCTTAAATAGGTAGGTCAATGTAACAGCTGATTAAGTATGCACGCTTGGTAAATGTTTTCTCTTCAAACTGTATTAGCGCTGTAAACTGCATTCCTTATTGCACGACTCCGGTCGGTGGGATCAATTTCACCTAATTCCGCAAACAGCGAGCCCTTCTTCCTCACGCGAGCATTCAGCTAATTTTGAAAGTGAAACCGTTAAGCGTTTCATTATTCCAAACAGCGCGGAGGGAGCGAGGGTCTGCTATAATCGTTGAATCGTATTACCATTACGAGTGTCCGCGAGGTGCCGCCAGCTGCGCGCAACAACTTTATTTCATTGAGAGCGTGCGCCGACGAGAACTCACATTACGACACACACAACGTGCTATATCTTGGGCAATGATACCTATTGTTTCTGTGCATAAGATCGTGCGGCTTGCGTTTTAAGCTTGGATTTTACCTCCACATAGTCATGTGTCTGTGATGATAACTTAAGCAGAAAATCTTTTATCTCATATGACCTCTACAATATTGGGTGCAACTCATGACATGTCACAAATGCTATTTAATTAGGAAGATCAATCGGAGATGTATGAAATATGACAGCAAAGGCGCAAACTTACTGAATACAATTTCACGTTTTGTGGCGGTATTCTAGTCGTACTGTTTGCCGTGAGGTTTTAAAGATACCTATTAAGTAAACATGAATGTCCACTGACCATAGTAGGCGAGCGCGAAGAAGACTGCCGTAAGAAATTGAAACCATCAAAAAGATAGGTGTTAACTGTTTTTAGAATAAATATTAATGTTACCTAATCCAATTTGTTTCTTTTGTTAAAATAAGAAAATTTCTAAAGACCTTTTTTTTATTATTATTATTTATTATCATTAGCCTACGAGATCCCACTGCTGGGCAAAGGCCTCCCCCGCGGTCTTCCACTTATTGCGGTCTTGTGCAACCTCCATCCAGTCTTTTAAATTGTCCATCTTTTTCGGGGTCTACCTCTGCGACGAGACCCGCCTTGAGGTACCCAATCTTCCGTGACGATTCGAGCCCATCGATCATGATTAATTATCGAAAGGAGAAAATATGGAACTCTTAAATGGCGTCATCATACCACATACCTACATTGTGACGTAAGACACTACAATACACAACGGTCAGCACACGACATAACTCAGAAGTTTGTATTGTTTGCACGCTCACCACTGGCGCGATATTATAACGTTCCTGCGCTGAGTTGTGGGACGTGGCGAGTTTGTGATTAATATAATTTAGGATTAAACTAGGAATGTTCTAACTTGCGCTACAACGTACAGTCGAACACAGGGAATTTGAGCTCTCTTAGTTACAAACCTAGTTTTCTACGCGATCGGTTTTGTTGCGTGGTACTGTACGATGTAATCCAACGCTTTATTTTTCGAAACGAAACGATTTCTCGGTATTGTAAATAGAACTTTTTCTACTCGTACAACGGGATCCGTCATAATATGAAAGTTCTCGTGCAATTTCGGTCTGCATAAAATATCATCACCCTAAAATAATTAGATCCAGAGATCCAGCTACTTATAAACATTTACATATAACAAAGTTTTGGTTGTTTTCCAATAGAAGTTCAAAATATTGAGAACACCAAACAAAATAAAATACCGTTTGAAAATATCACTCGTATATTTGTATGTCTTTGAGGGTGCAAATTGAAGAGACTCTGCTACCTTTTGAGGGTAATTGACAGAAAAAGAAGCGCACTTGAGCTTGAAAGTGCTCTTTTAAACCAAACAATTAACGTTTGTGTACCATCTTTATGTCTGTCGGAGGAAAATTCTCTTAATTGTAAATAAACTTCCTCTAGATAAAATAGTACTGTTTGCGAAAGACAGCAATAGCCATTGCTTTTAAGGTGTAAACCTAGAAAAAAAGTAATGTAAGTAATGTTAAAAATTACCGTTTTAATCATTAATAATATCACGTACTTACATTACTTTAGCACAGAAATGTATGATGTCTGCTACAGAAGTGCTACGGCGTAGCAGTTTGTAGCAGACGTTGTATGGTGTAGCGGACTGTTTATATCTAGTCAATGATCACAAAATGATATAGGTAAAAATTCCTAAAAAGGGCACTAGAAATAAGGTAGCTAGCTTTTATTTATTCTCAATGCGAAATTGATGAAGGGATCTACTGAACATCAGCCTCATCTGAAACCGTTAAACCTGTGCGAATCCACAAGTCATCGCCTGACGATTAGTACCAATTGATTTACACCTCAAGGAGGTGAATAATCCCTAGCCATATATCCACTAGTAGAAACAAATGTATCCTTAAACAAAAATGTGTATATACTAAATTGTCAGTCCCAAATTTTAATGTTTTAGGTACTGAAATAAAAACACTGTTGGTATCCTAAAGAAACATAATAAGTATAATATTAAATTATCTTGGCAAGCGCAGTATGATAACAGATTTGTATGAATACAAATCTAATATAACAGATATTATAGAAAATAATGTAACTATATTAGTGGCAGGTTGTCAGGCCATTGCCTAAAGATTTACATGAAACCTCGGGCTAGTCGGCGCTTACAATACCTGGTGGAAATGTTTAGGCGACGCTATGCTCAGCTGGCATCAAAGTAACTGTGATTGTTTTATCTGTAACTGATTACTTTTATTTCACCAAAATTTACACTCAGTTTCACAATTTACTAGCTTAAAGTTACATGAAATTACTATCATAAATTACCTAACTTCACCCTTGTACACCTGAAGCTAATTCCTTGTAATTTTTTCTATTGGAGGGAACAGTTTGGAGGGAAGTGAAATATTGTCGTGAATTTCTAACTGCAGTTGTTCGACGCGAAGTGGGGGGACTTCGACGGAATAGCGACTATATACCGTGTTTAGCCACAGACTAGATAACCAACCAACCGCTTTAAATTTTCCTTAAAATTTTGGTAGGTTCAAATTGTTTGACGGACGAAGAATTACCCGTGTTATTACAAAAAATGGACTTGGTTTAAGTCGCTTGACAACGTCAAAAATTAATTTGAACACGGTCTAAACGCGCGTTAACTTTTTTGCACCGTAAAATGTTTAAAATAATCTGCACTATGTAACAGTTTGCCGCGCCAATCAAAGAAATGCGGCGTCAAATCTACTTAATATCTGACTAAGGGCCTGTCCCCAGACCTACGGCACGGCGCCGGCGCCGTGGATAGTCACGGCGACGGCGGGCACCATGGCACGGCACGGTGTACACCGTCCACAAATCATCGCCAGACAATTAGTACCAATCAACGTACCAATTGATTTACACCTCAAGGAGGTAAATAATCCCTAGCCATATATCCACGACAAAATAAATGTATTCTAAAGTTACATGAAGTTACTATCATAAATTACCAAACTTCACCCTTGTACACCTGAAGCTAATTCCTTGTAGTTTTTCTATTGGAACAGTTTGGAGGGAAGTGAAATATTGTCGTGAATTTGTAAACTGCAGTTGTTCGACGCGAAGTGGGGGACTTCGACGGAATAGCGACTCTATACCGTGTTTAGCCACAGACTAGCTAACCAACCAACCTCTTTTTCCTTAAAATTGATTTGGTAGGTTCTTGCCGTGTGGTGCCGGCAGAGTAGAATAGCACACCCCCTCTCTTCCCGTGAGGGCCGTAAGAGGCGACCGAGGGATAAACCTGACCCAAACAGCCAGCGCTAACCGTATGGTGGCGGTTAATTAACCACAAAAGCATTCCTAAGGAGAGTTGACGTCTGGTAGGCGGCCGGTCTGGTAAGCTAATTTCTTGGTATTTTTTCTATTGGAACAGTTTGAGGGAAGTGAAATATTGTCGTGAATTTCTAAACTGCAGTTGTTCGACGCGAAGTGGGGGACTTCGACGGAATAGCGACTCTATACCGTGTTTAGCCACAGACTAGCTAACCAACCAACCGCTTTTTCCTTGAAATTGATTTGGTAGGTTCAAAAATGGACTTCTATTGTTTGATGCTCGAAGTTAATTGTATACGATATGACGGAATGGCACCTCTATACCGTGTTTAGCCACAGACTAGCTAACCAACCAACCGCTTTTTCCTTAAAATTGATTTGGTAGGTTCTTGCCGTGTGGTGCCGGCAGAGTAGAAAAGCACCACCCCCTCTCTTTCCATGGGGGCCGTAAGAGGTGATCGAGGGATAAACCCGACCCAAACAGCCAGCGCTAACCGTATGGTGGCGGTTAATCCACCACAAAAGCATTCCCAAGGAGGGTTGACGTCTGGTAGGCGGCCGTTCGTAAAACTCAGCCAAATCCTATTGCAACACGATTTTGTGAAACGAAACGTGTTGCGCCGACCCCAAGTAATTGGAATAAGGGCAGGAAGATGATCGTGATGAATTGATAGGTTTAAAAATGAACTTCTATTGTTTGACGCTCGAAATAAGGTGAATAAAATAATCAGCACTGTGTATAAAAATGACAAATTGTCACGACAATCAAGGAAATGCGACGTCAACTCCACATAGTATCTGACTTAGACGATTCTAGCATGCACCGCATGATTTTCCGGTACTTTACCAGATTCGGTTAATTGACGAAAGTATTAGTTTACCCATTAAATCACATACAAAAACTATGTACGCATCAAAGTTGCGACTATCACAAAAGCACTATAAATATTCTTTCTGTGATGTGGGACATGAAGTCGACGAACGCCGTGGTGATCTCTGATACCCTGAAAACCTTATGTCTATGGCACTATGGCAGTAATTTGTATATTCAATCACATTTCTGGATGATGATGATAAACTTTCTATATTTTCTTATCGGAGTCTCCAGTCTAGTGAGCCTATGGTCTCAGTAAATTCTTCGCTACAAAGTTACAAGACATTCATCTGAAACTTTGGCAACACCTGGACGTGGACCTGACTCCGGTCAGCGTCCGGCTGTAAGTAGCCATTGTGACAAGTTACCCTGCACTCGATATGTTTGTAGACTCATTTTTTAGGCTTAGATTTTCTCGCTTTTTGTAATGACTGTACTGACACACTGAATCATAAGGAAGTTTTCAGAAAGTTCGCGAAGTTGACAGAAAAAAGATCGCGAATTATTTCATGCAAAATAAAAGGTCAAGCAAGAAAAAAGCGCAGGTCGCGAATATATTTGTAGTGCAGACATAGCTTTATTGTTACTTTTCGTCATTTGGGGTTGGAAAACGTTGTTTGAATATGATATCGAAGTTTTGCTGCCAGATTTAAACATAGCAGGTAGGCAAATATTTAATTCCAGATTATTCACGTGGAAGAGTTCCAAACATGCGGTGTACAAGATCACAAGAAGAACCAGCTCCTGCAACCAGTAATTGGTTTCAAAAACAAAGATTGAATTGACAAATTACGATATTCAAGAGGGTTTTCCTCCGTTTTAAACTGCATGACTCACTCACAGTAATTTTACAACCTAAATACCTATCCTATTTTTTACGTAACTACTGTATCAAGAACTGTGCCTATAATAAAATACGTAAAGGAAATCTTTATAGACAAGTACGTAATAATACCTACCGTACCGACATTTTACATACAAAGTGTGCTGCAATGCAAGTAATCTATAAATCGGTTGGAAAACTCGCATTGCTGACAAAGAGGAATTTACGAATACAGCGAATTTATCGGATACACGTTTCGTTTCATCGAATTGAGGATTTAAAGGAAAGCCGATCAAAATTTTCAACTGCACTAGTGTAAGTCAGCAGTAAGCCAGAACTTTGCGCCACAGCTTTAGCACCCACTAAGCTAAGACCACAAAGCGAAAGAGCAAATCAGAATATAAAGTTCTTTAGTACATACATATATCACGCCCATATCCCTTGCGGTGTAGGTAGATCATAAACGACTATAAAAATTTTCGTTTACTCCACTCCTGACGTGAGTTTGAGAGTCATTCAGAAGACTCCATATCACCATAGTGACAGGTTGTTAGCCTGTCAACTAAAATTGCTATACTCATAAACCCTCAAATCCCTTAGTCGCTTATTACGACACTCAGGGGTGATGCTATTCAAAGCTGGCATCACATGGTAATCTAAGCTGAAATAACACGACATTCATACAATCGTAAATATTTCAAATTCAATAAATATCTCTCATAAGTACAGTTCCCAAGACAATCCTTATGAATACCTCAATTTCAGACACTATTAAAAGTTTTGTGCTGACCTCTTTGATAATAGGTTATGTAGGAGACTCGTAATACACGAATCTTATTTATGTTATGTTTTCTATTAAGTTAGCTCCTTCTTAACTCGTTGTCTACATGAGTTTTCTAGTTTCTAGACAGTTATTAAAACTTATAAAGTGACTGCAGGTAAACTTCTAGTTAACTGCGTAACAACTCGATCTAAGTCTTATAAAAATTCATTGAATTTTAAAACCTGCTGCTCATTGCATGTAAAATTACTATGTTTGCATTTTAAAGGCTAAACAGAGGCAGTCTTAAAGCAGGACTTTGTAAGTAGGTGGATGTGTTGCATACTTTTGCAGTATTTTAATATAAAAAACATTAGGTTTTTAATCAGTCAACGACAACGAAACATTATGTCCAAAGTTACATTTGAACATTATTTAAGCACAGTGAATAATATTTTGTTTCACAAAAATAAACCTATTACTGCTTACAAAGACAAATCACCACAAAAACAATTAGTGAGACAAAACAAAGGGCATATTATTTTGTCGTCATTTTGGTCATTAGTCAATTAATGAGCTGAACGAAGATAAAACAAACTGTAATGAGATGAGATAATTTTATTTGGTGTGTGGCATAACATAGGCTTAATAAACTGCCTCTGTAGTATATCAGGTGAACGGTAATTCGATACATATCATAATGTTGGAAATGGCCTCCCCTCTACCTCCTCTACCTATCAAATTAGCTTTCATTCTGTATATAGGATGACTGTGTAAAATTTAGCTTGATACCTGTGACAGATTCAAGCAAATGCTATGGCATAGGGTCATATTTTCCTTGTTTACTTCTGTTAGGTATAGTATGGATCTGACTGATTGTCACAGAACTCAAGCTATATTTGAAAGAAAGGCAATGAAGATGTTGTTCCTACGAGCAACGCATCTTCCGTCCAGTTCCGGCCCGTGATGTTGTTCCCATGTTGGTTGACATTACTGGCTGAATCAACAAAATTTTCGGAGTAGGTAGGTACCTAAAGAAGTATTCAGGATTTGAAAAGCAGCTTATACACTGTTGGGAATTACACAACCATACTACCAGTAGAAGCTGCTGAAAAACTGTGACTAAGAAGATTTATTTGTGATTTTAAAAGTGAAAACCACTAACCGTTTCAAGCTATTTTATCAAAATTCATAAACTTCTTCTGTCACTTCCACAGAAAATATGTTTCAATCTATAAAACTTTTCGAAAGCGGTACCTTTTGCTAGGGTAGCGGGAAAAATTCAAAAGATTTATAATGGCGTAGATCCCAGAGTGTCTATGGTAAATGGTGAGAGTATTCCCTAACAAATTGGAAATCAATGAAGCGCGGAATTCAATTTCATATTGAAAGCCATCTCTCACGCGGCGAGCGAGCGGGAGCGTCTCACTCTTTGACTTCCCACTACCCTACCTATATGTACTACTTTACATGTGGGTACGTAGATATATTTATGTGCCTTAATGCATTAGAAAATGTTAAATATGATTTCAAGAAAAGATGAGACACAAACACAGAAGGCTCGCTTTTTGCAATTTTCACTTGTTACATAGCTAGGGTTGCTTGCTATTCTCAAAGTATGAGATACCAAAAGGCGAATAAGATAGCAAAAGATCTGTAAAGGCGCTCCGCGCGCCGTTTTACTAATTTGTGCTGAAAATTCATACCTACATAATGACTTGAAATCAAGCAACCGGGTCATGGTCAGTCTCTACTGCGACCATTTTTTTGTGTCAATTACCTATCACCATGCCTACTTATTACAACTCGTCAACAACGTACTTTATATTCGTTGTATATAATTCTGTTTCAGACGATAAGCCATATAAATGTCTTCGCAGACGTATAATTAATAAATGTTGAATTGCTTTGCGTCGTGTGTTTACAGTTACTTATCATTATCACGCAAAGAAATGGTGGAAGTGAAAGCTTCATGTTGTTTATTACGAGTAGTATAATAAGTATAGATTGTTGAAAATCAATAACGAATCTAATTATTAGGGTCAATAAATCTGACCTTAGCTATAAGGTATCATTTTGTATTGTCCCACAAATGTACTGGCGTAAAAGAAATTTTGCACTGCTTTCACCATGCCACACTCATTACGGGAGTATGGCAATAACCCCACATACAGAACACCTTTTGAACAAGCCATATTTGACAGCGGGTCTATTTCTCTTTGATGACATGGCTTCTAGTATGGGTTTGACAACTGTCAAATATGGCTTATGTGATCGGCCGTCTTCAGTGGAAAAATCTACGTTTATGTCATAACGCGATGAACAACCAGATAATTAGCATTCCTAGCAGAGTCTCCCTTTTTAACTTCGCTGTGAAACTTAAACACAGCAAACGTAGCAAAAGCTGTGCAATGTAGCGGCTAGGCTTACAAAGTTACACTCGCACATTACACAATCCTTTTGAAGCGAAAACAGCTCTTTATGAAATTCTCTGTCGGCAAATAAAACAATAGAGCTGCGACGCTTGTATAGTGAGAGGGAGGGTAATGTTTGCATTCCTTGTAGCTAATTGAATTAGTGTCACGGCTCTGTGCAAATTACTCGGGCAGTTTAAATTAACTTGTTACGGCCGAGGTCGACTTTGCCCTAAACTTCCCTAATTTTGCAGCGTAACATCAAACTGTACTTCGGCCATATTACCCTGTTCGGTCCCACGTGAGTTTTCTGCACTAATTAGTTTCTACTGTGTTTATTTTGCTAGAGTTTGCTGAACTAACATGATTTATGACTCCGCTTGGAGTTGTCGACTTTTGTTGTTGTTGACACCTTTGTAAATAGCTTGTTCTAGTTATTTATTTGTTCGCATAAGGTTTCAGCCATTTAAAATGCATTGTAGAGCGTTTTGTCCGATAAAAGTCAATAATGCTGACTAATTTCAATAGTTTTTAAGCAACTTAGACCTGTTTTTTGGATACAGCTTTTTGGCGTATGAAGTTTATGAAATCTCAAAGAAAAACAGGATAAGTATTATGGTACATTCAAGTAACCGTATCATTGTTGTCATTGTCAAATTTCTATCACGAACTGCAATACTCGTCGGGGACTGTACGATTAACCAAAAATTACCGAATACTGATTCTGAACTGCATTCGGACTATGAAATTAAACAACTCAACTTCCCAAAGGAAATATTTCAGGAGCCGTACCTAATTGTTTTGTGTCACCTGATCGCGTTTTTTTATGGGAGATCATTTTTGTTTATTCTCCTGAAATATTTGCTAATCGGAAGTTGTTCAATTTCATGATCTGAATGCACTCTATCATTCTTTGGAGAGCTGTTTCTTACACCCTGTATATTGCGCTCTTTTCATTTTATAATTTCAACTCAGTGTCTCTCACTTTATCTAGTTTCAAGATAAAATATAAATAACGTAGCAATGTTTTCTGTGCATTCGTTTCATTCGATCTGATTTCCCGGTGCGAAGCCACATTCCAATTACAAAAGCTCTGATACGTAGATCGAGAAAAAGCTAGACGGTATTCTGCAAACAAAATTAAGAGGAAAATAAACAACCGTGTTAATATCATTTGAGTTGACATACTCAGAGTACTATGTACCTGCTAATGGGTCTTTGGAAGACTCGGTGTTTCACTCGAAGAGAAAGAGAGTATAGTGCTGGAAGAAAATGAAAAAAAAAAAGAAATAAATGGCAAAACATATTAAAAATGGCCCTTGTTTTGATAAATTCTATACGATTTGACACATAAATGTCTTCTTAAGCGTGATAGATAAGTATCTCTACAGTGCGCATGATGATAAAATACACACACCAGGTTTATTGTCAAAAATATGTGACAAATCTATCTCAAATTGTATTAAATATTACTATAGATATTTTTAATTCTGTGAATTTAACTACCGCAAAATATGAACTTTAAAATCTTTAGATACTGCTCTGAACGTTATTTCATTAGATTTCATAAACTATACCTAGCTTAACCAGTTTGTTTACCTACAGATCAGTCTTCCTTATTGCCGTTCTAAGTTCTGATATTAGTTTTTTCTTGGCAGCTGATCCGGTGGGGCTGCGTTGTAAAACCAATTTCTAACTCGTGTAGACGCCCGGCCCGCTCGCTTCGGATTAAACGGCTTACGGTCCGTTATAGGACATGCTTCAGTTACGTACGGCCACACGCTCCCGGAATACTCGAACACTTTTTATATAAACTACTTGCTATGAAAAAGCTAGATTTTAGTAGTAAGTACTTACTATCAAAAGATTTGAAATATTTGTTTACGTTTCTTCGTTTATTGTATTGTAGGAATGAAAAATTACTCCGCTGACTTCAAGAACTTTTACGGAGTATGAGCGATAAGCCATTTGGACTACAACTAAGACATTATGTATGTCAAGGCCCGTATACATTAATATTGATAGCTTTTGGTATTCTTTACAATCTAGGCTATCTTTTGTCCGCTTTAATCGATGGTTAAAAATTTCCATTAACAAAATACCATTTCAAAAGCACTATACCTACCTTTACAAAAAGTCTTTTCACACAATTTCCAATTCTCACGCCTTCCGTTTATCCACTGAAAGAAATTCCCGCTGGTTTAATTGATTTTTTTCTTCACTTTGACAGATATTGATCGTTCAGACTTTAATACCCACCTTTCTGTTTTATTCCACAAACACTTTGGGGCGGGATAATAAATCACTTAAAAAGTAAAAGTTGCTTTTCAAGCCTTTGGAAGTCTATAAATCATATTGAATGTTGGTTGAAGCTGTAACAAATTTCTGAGACACGGTGAAATGTTGGGAAATCTATTCATCTGATGGGAAGCTTGGCGAGATTGTGTCTGCATTTGCGTTATTACTTTCTCGGCGTCTGCACACAGCTGTTGTTCGGGAATCGAAAGCCGTGTCCTATTTATGGTATACCTTCATTATGTATATTGCGTTGTGCTTCCATCGAATAAGTCCTTTGTCACAGCTGGCAGGACCACTCACAATAATTACAATCTCACAGAATTTTGTCGTTCCGCACGCGCTGCCCAAAAACAAAGTTGTTGCGAATAAACTGTGAGTGATGGCGTTGTTTCAAATATATTTGAGACAGGAAATATTAAGGTGCTTTAGCTTTATGGTGCAGAAATTTTGCCACCCTTTACATACAAAATTCAGACGACTCTGTTTTAAGTTCTTGCGATCCTCCTTGCAGTTTTTGTACAGTAAGGGCTAGGCGTTGTAAGGTGGAAATAGCCTTGAAATATGACGTCAAAGTATAGCTATAGGCGCCCCGCGCGCCGATTTCCTAATTTGTGGTATAGCCATCGACTCAATGAAAATTTTCTTCTGCCAAGAATCTTACTTCTAGTACGTCGGTATTATATCTTCAACCAATTTGTATGTCGGTGGCCAAAATGGCTTATCGTGTGTCCTCCACTAAATATGTATTTGCCGACATGTGCGCACTATAATTCTTCATCTTGTCTGTGTATATTACATGCCGATTCAGAGGGAATCCTTGAGGATTTGCTGCGACAGTAGTATGTGAAGGATGTGAAATGAATAAAAATAAGCTCTTTATTATATCCACAAAATACACAATTCTTAAAATTAATAGCTGTCACAGCCTGTGTGAATAAGACATTATTTTCTATCCTGTTGGATAAATTCCACCACGCAATAAGTTTTACATCTGTTTAATAGATAAGAACGGCGTATACATACGAGACGAGTATAGACCTTTATATTTATTTCCAGGCTTCGCAAAGACCAAAAAGGCTTTTCGATAAATGTTATATTTGCGGATAGGAATTTTGATATTAGCATATATTAGAACATTCCTGATAATGGCATTCCTAGTTTTATTCGGATCCTCTCCTGGCATATTTGACCCTGAGTTTTGAGAATATTGGTGTAGTTATAATACTAAGTACCGTAAGGTAGCGGCTAAGAATACTGCCACCCCTAGTCCAGTTTCGTAAAAGGCGACGGAGAGCTTTTGTCCTCGGTTGAATATCTGTCGTCATCGGCATGATACTACCTACAATAGCAATTCTTAAAGAGGGGCTAACATCAGGCAGGCGGTCGGTTACAAAACATAGATCCTTTTGCTACATGATTTTGTGTTCTAACAAAACATGTTGCGCCGACCCCAACTGATTTGGGATAAGGGCAGAAAGATGATGATATCATACTGTGTATTGATGTGACGAAGTTACTATTACTATTTTACTTAATTGCCCTACTATTTTACGTTACATAATTATATTTTTATAAGAAAATGGTTATCTAAAGAAGTTCTTGTAAATGAACATAAACTAGTGGTCAATTAGACGGGTCTTGGCCACGAGATGTCACGATGTGAAGCGGCGTGAGGTCCCGTCTCTATTTCAACCAATCACAAACCCTACACACCGAATACACGAACAATACTGATTCTCGAATTTATCATCCAGCGCAGCATAGGCGGGGACACACGGCCATAAATATCGGCGAGCTTGCACGAGGCAGGTTTACGCGTGAGCTGTCTTGTACAACTGGCCTGATAATAGGACTCCGTCGAAACAGCCTGCGACTCGAGCCGGAGCGGCGTAAATCACCAGTGTGCATAAAGAGTACCTATTGAGCTGGAGTATAGAAGCAAGTGTACAACCGTACGGTATTGGACATTTTGAATATTGATCATAGATTTATCCCTTGCGAGGTAGGCAGTGCGTCAACGGTCGTAAAAATTGTATAAATTTATTTTTTTAACAATTTATTGTACTCAAGTAAAAACAGAAATCATGGTCGTTAGACAACGAAACAACTTAGATTTTTAACCCGTGGATCAATTACTTGAAAAACTTATTCATCATGGCTTTAGTAAACGTCATAGTCATATCCTTCGTAGTCGACAGCCGATGTGGCGCAGTGGTGATACGATTGTCTGCGATGCAGAAGGTTCCAAGGTCGTTTCCTGCTAGGTTACTTCACCAGCCTGCTACTTGTAGTAGGTGGTTGAAAATCTCTATCACCTGGGTTCATCGAGGTCGTTGGGTAACTCGGTGTCCTATTCGAAAAGAAGAAGAATAGTTACATCTTTTGTAGTCATATCGCACAAGGATTACCTCTACATACACCGACAAACACACGAATTGAAGACAAAACAAGTATCACGATATCAAAGAGGGATATCAAATTATCGCAACCAACAAAATAATACCAATACAGCGCTATAATTTGTCACTTATTCCTCATTACATTCCTTCGTATAGGCGAAGGTTGTTGTTCATATTCATGATATCCGCTGCGTCAGGGTGACGCGTATTTGAGGCCCGGGACGGGTCACGCAGCGCAACGTCAATTTATCAGCTATCAGCCGATGTGTGGCTGCGGTCCTGTAAGGATGCCACGCGAATTTTTACAAGTCACCCCGCGGCACAGACTGCAT
Source organism: Phthorimaea operculella (assembly GCA_024500475.1). NCBI lineage: Eukaryota > Metazoa > Arthropoda > Insecta > Lepidoptera > Gelechiidae > Phthorimaea > Phthorimaea operculella. Next base: position 1,137,241 of record JANFCV010000119.1, read on the forward strand.
TTGGCTATAGACTCCAAAAATATTTGTTTATTCTAGAAACATAACACGCAATTTACGGTCAATCCAAATAGACTATTCTAAGGTCGATTTACACTGCGCGGCGCCGTTAAGTATAAATCGCAATCGGTTTTGTCGCGAAGACACATAGTATGAGAGGGTAATGAAAATTGCGTACCTACAAATATAAAACTGAAGACATAGATAACGTTAGCAAACCATAATTATGATATAAACAAAACATAAAATCATACAGATATAAATTAGTTGGACATGGATAGCTAAGAAAATGTTATGTGTCTACATCGAGGATATTGTTTTCTGTTTGAGTTAGGGTTTCTCAGCGGGAATTCCCGAGGCGGGAATTCCCGGGAAATTTAGCCTTTGTCGGGACGGGAAAAAATGGATCGATTTCCCGGGAAATCGGGAAATAAAGTAGAAAAAATAAAATTATTATTTTGACGATAATTTCGGTATAACTCAGTATTACTTATTAAAAAAATATATGTGTATTTGCTCTCTCCACTTTTACTCTCTCCCGCCCCGCCCGTGTTTTGTTTGTTTAAATCAGTCACTCGGAAAAATTTGACTGCATTGATTGTGTCGGTGCCCCTAGTGCAAAGTGTTGTGTGGTGATTGAAATATCAGCCTTAAATTATATTAAAACTTAATGGTGTATTCTTGATTTCATAACTGATTAATGGAATAAACAGGAAAATCATCATCATCATCATATCAGCCATAGGACGTCCACTGCTGAACATAGGCCTCCCCTAAATATTTCCACCTTGTCCGATTAGAAGCGGCCTGCATCCAGCATTTCCCCGTGGACTTGACCAAATCGTCTGTCCATCTCGCGGGGGGGGCGTCCTACGCTGCGCCTGCCGGTACGTGGTCTCCACTCGAGAACTCTCCTGCTCCATCGATTATAATTCCTCCTTCCTCCTTCCTTCCTCCTTGGAGCAATGTGGCCTGCTCATTGCCACTTCAGCTTACTAACTCTCTTAGCTATGTCGGTTTACTAGGTTCGTCTACGGATCTTCTAGTTTCTGATTCGATCACGTATGTAAAAACCGAGAATAGCTCTCTCCATAGCTCGCTGAGTGACTCCTAGTCTATTTAGGAGGCCGGCAGTTAGAGACCACGTCTCGGTACCGTAGGTCATCAGCATCACTGGCATGACACACTGTTCAATCACTTTCGTCTTGAGACACTGAGGAATTTTTGACGTGAAGACGCTGCGTAACTTCCCGAATGCTGCCTAGCCGAGCTGGTTTCGCCGAGTGACATCTTTCTTAAAGTTAGATCTTCCTAGTTGGACTGTTTGTCCTAGAAAGACGTATTTGTCCACCACTTCGAGTATCAAGCTCCCTACTGATATTGGGGTGGGCGCAACATGAGAGTTGACCATGACTTTCGTCTTGTCCATATTCATCTTAAGGCCCACTTGTTGAGAAACCCGATTGAGCAAATAAACATAAAAAACTGGATTGTATAGATTATTTTTGGTATTTTCATTTACTCACAAAGTTTAGCTTCTGTGCATTATTCTCATAAATTCTTAAATTATGAACTCCCAGATCATAACCACAATATTTATTCCAATTATTGTAGCATAGAAGGTATTATTTTAGGTAATTTACGAAGAGAGACTAATATATTATTGATTACTATTTTTTTGTTTAATTTTAAAATCATTTTTATGCTTTTTAACGAGGAAAATTAAATTCCCGACTTCCCGGGAATTCCCGGGAAAAAAGAGGTCGGGAGTTTTGGTGTCCGGGAAATAAAAAAGGGCCGGGAAATGAGAAACCCTAGTTTGAGTTCATACGAAAAACTACTTCTATTAAAATACAAGCAACTAATAAGGTGCCATAAATGCGAACGCACTCATCCGTGAACGTGAAAATATTATGTAAATAGCTCATTCATTTAATATGAAACCGTAGCCTCGTAGCGTCGTAGCCTCGTAGTAATACGCTACGACGTGTACGCAATTACTTTAAATTGTGACTGTCATGCATGTCCGACATGAATTATAATTAGGTAGTTGTAAAAGAAATGTTTTCCGTTTATCGATGCGTTAATAGTAATATGGACAAATTTGTTTTGTTATCTAACGATGATGTTATTTTAGAGTTTTTAAAAGATATTTGACTTAGTTATAGGTTTTAAGTGTGATATGAGTAACAAAAAAGAAAGTCGTAAACGCTGTTCTGCTCAGAAGTCGTTTGTTTGATTACATGAATAGAAAATAAAAAATAATTATCAAATCTATGTAGTGTTTTCTGATTCACATATTGACGTCTATAGACGCATACGTCTGTGCTGTATCCTGTATCACCCCACGCCATCGGCTTTGGCCCTTACACACTCGTACGCATATACGCGCCCCGTCTGTAAACACTATATTTATAAAATCTATGTAGTGTTTTCTGATCAACATATTGCTGTCTATAGACGCATACGTCTGTGCTGTATCCTGTATCACCCCACGCCATCGGCTTTGGCCCTTACACACTCGTACGCATATACGCGCCCCGTCTGTAAACACTTTATTTATAAAATATATGTAGTGTACTCTGATAAACATATTGCTGTCTATAGACGCATACGTCTGTGCTGTATCCTGTATCACCCCACGCCATCGGCTTTGGTCCTTACACACTCGTACGCATTACGCGCCCCGTCTGTAAACACTTTATTTATAAAATCTATACAGTGTTATTTGATCAGCATATTGCTGTCTATAGCCGCATACGTCTGTGCTGTATCCTGTATCACCCCACGCCATCGGCTTTGGCCCTTACACACTCGTACGCATATACGCGCCCCGTCTGTAAACACTTTATTTATAAAATATATGTAGTGTACTCTGATAAACATATTGCTGTCTATAGACGCATACGTCTGTGCTGTATCCTGTATCACCCCACGCCATCGGCTTTGGTCCTTACACACTCGTACGTATATACGCGCCCCGTCTGTAAACACTTTATTTATAAAATCTATACAGTGTTATTTGATCAGCATATTGCTGTCTATAGCCGCATACGTCTGTGCTGTATCCTGTATCACCCCACGCCATCGGCTTTGGCCCTTACACACTCGTACGCATATACGCGCCCCGTCTGTAAACACTTTATTTATATATAATCTATGTAGTGTACTCTGATTAACATATTGCTGTCTATAGCCGCATACGTCTGTGCTGTATCCTGTATCACCCCACGCCATCGGCTTTGGCCCTTACACACTCGTACGCATATACGCGCCCCGTCTGTAAACACTTTATTTATATATAATCTATGTAGTGTACTCTGATTAACATATTGCTGTCTATAGACGCGTACGTCTGTGCTGTATCCTGTATCACCCCACACCCCACGCCGTCGGCTTTGGCCCTTACACTCGTACGCATATACGCGCCCCGTCTGTAAACACTTTATTTATGTATAATCTATGTAGTGTACTCTGATTAATATATTAATGTCTACAGACGCATACGTCTGTGCTGTATCCTGTATCACCCCACGCCATCGGCTTTGGCCCTTACACACTCGTACGCATATACGCGCCCCGTCTGTAAACACTTTATTTATATATAATCTATGTAGTGTACTCTGATTAACATATTGCTGTCTATAGACGCGTACGTCTGTGCTGTATCCTGTATCACCCCACACCCCACGCCGTCGGCTTTGGCCCTTACACACTCGTACGCATATACGCGCCCCGTCTGTAAACACTTTATTTATGTATAATCTATGTAGTGTACTCTGATTAATATATTAATGTCTACAGACGCATACGTCTGTGCTGTATCCTTTATCACCCCACGCCATCGGCATTGGCCTTTACACACTCGTACGCATATACCCCCCTTCTGTAAACACTTTATATGTAAAATCTATGTAGTGTTTTCTGATTTAAATATTGATGTCTACCTATAGACGCATACGTCTGTGGTGTATCCTGTATCACCCCACGCCATCGGCTTTGGCCCTTACACACTCGTACCCATATACGCGCCCCGTCTGTGATGTCTATAGACGCATACGTCTGTGCTGTATCCTGTATCACCCCAGCCCATCGGCTTTGGCCCTTACACACTCGTACGCATATACGCGCCCCGTCTGTAAACACTTTATTTATGGCATGTACGTAATACGTTTCTCTTCTGGGAATTCTTGAACGATGGTAAACCCATTGAAGCCACAAATATGCAGCATATTTTGTGTAGTAGTAATTTATCTCTCTCAATGGAAAACAAATAATGAATTCACGGTTTATGAAGTAAATAAATATTATTTTATATTGATGAATGCTTGGTAAAAAAGCTTATCCTCTTAACACGATGGTGAAATTGGATCTCATTGAATATTTTTTTTATTAATGTGATACACATATATATAAACAAAAGTATAGACATATCAATACGTAAGTTTTAAGTATGTTCGATTTCATTTTTCGAACGCATGTTGCACGATTACGCCATAAATATATTATTATGCATGTATCATTATTATTAGTTGGTGTCTCTCAACTTTTCTCACGTAACACAAATAAATAACCGCACATTAGTATGCGACACAGCTGTTTTGTTACATTTTTCCCATATACGTCCCAATATGCGAGCAAATAACGAAAATGTCCGTGTTTATGTCCCACATTCGCCGCTATTCAGAGGAGAAAATTTTAACTAAACGACGGCAATAAAGGCTTACCGGGGCTCGTTTACACCTCCATGCAACGTTTTCCCCGGAGCGGAAGCAGAAGGTACGGGTATGTGCTACTTTTAACGCAACCCGAAGCTTATCCGCGCACGATGAAAACCTATTTAATATTTTCAGGTTTTACCGCGGGCTTTTTATCAGGTTTTTTTCCAGTGACCGCCTGCCGGGCCCTTCCGGATGGCAGGTAGACTGTCGCACTTGGATCACGACAACCTGAAAAAAGGTAGGTATATTTATTTAAGCTTGATAGTTTTTTGGTTCATATGAAGCGAAGTAGTGATTTTGTTCAGCTTATCTGAGAATTAGTTTAGGTGTCGGGGTAATAAATCATTTTGTAGTTTTATATCTACGATATACTTGTTTTTAAAAGAAGTTACAGCCTTTTATTAATTTTAGCTTATAAAGACCGATAACTTCCTTGATGAGAGTTTTTTATTATCCTGTAAAAAAAGTGTTATTTTGGAAACCCAGTTGTAAGAAATGAGATTTTCGTAATGAACAATGTTAAGGTACTCATTTGTACAAATGAATGTTGCTTACATAAGCTAAGCCCTTACTTAATCTTTCAAACAACACTTGAACTGTAAAAGCAATTTGAAACAATTTAACAGTCAGGTTCTAAATGGGAGCGATCAAAAGTTGGCAAACGAACAACTTGTCTAAATCATACCCAGGTTCAGTATATTAGAGCCACTCTGATATATTTGGTAAGTTAGTTGTACAGAACCAAAACGAAATTTTTCTATTTTCTTATAAGATTTATTTCTAAAGTGACAAAAATATTTACTTTTGAATACCTACAAAAAAGCGCTGTTCCTATGTTTGGAGGAACGTAATATTACGTTTTAGTGGCGTAATAAGTACAGTATACGCGCAAACAGAATGCGGTCGAAAGAAAAGAACATGTTAAGACAGCGGCTGCAATCAGGTCATAAGCGTACTATACGCCAGATCTTACATCACACGTTATGGTTTTACTTACCTACAAAGAATCTAACAAGTCTCTTAAAATCATATTGGTTAGTTTGTGCTAGTAACTAACAAATTAAAACATTATAAAGACGGGGTATTGATTACACAGGAGTAAATTTTGCCATTTCGTACTACTGAAATCTCAAGGGCAGTTGGTATTGAACTGTTCAGGGAACAATAATAGTTACGAAACTCAGAACGGCTCGAGTGTAAAATAAAGCCTTATACTGCGCCGAGAAACTTTATCTTAAGTGCAAAACTCTGAAATTCTGTTATATTATAAGTATAAGAATACCGCAGCTTCACAGCGCACCGTTAAACTTGCCTTTGGAACTCTGGTAAAACTGGTTCAGAGATCTTACTATCCTGCCTCCTTAATTCCTTGTCACGAGTTGTGTATTATCAGACTATTACAGCCGGAACTGGGTCGTCTTTATTGTGGGCTGATGTGAAAACTTTAAATTGAAGACATGAAGGCGAATGATAGCTCCTCCAGGAATGCTCAGTACACGCGAGCCGAAACTCACTTTGGGAAAATTGTATGTAACAAAGTCGTTGAAACAAACACAAGTTTATCTAACTAGTCCTTCAGGTGAGCTTTGACCATTATAAATAATCATTAAAATGGTGCTTTGTTGTTTTTGTGGAACCATTGCTTTTAACCTTACATTGTTTTTTTGCGTTGATGTTTCTTCATAGGTAATTGAATCAGGTTAAGGTATGTATTTATAAATTTCCTAATTGTAGAGTCTTTTGTACAAATATCACACAATACAGCAGTTTTATAATGGAACACCATTTTGCAAAGTCGTAGCTTTCCCCTGATTTTGAGTAGTAGATCTTATAAAAAAAACTTATTATGTACGTATGTATGTACTTAGGTATAATGTTTTCTATCTATTATCTATTGTCTTCATTTACTCTGGTAAGCAACACCCAAACCGGAAAACACCCTTTTAGAACCAACAAAATGAAACTAGGTAGGTGTTATTCTGTCACCATAAATTATTGGAAATTCGGCTTCGGTCGTCTTATACCCTTAACTCCCTTATTGTGTGTGAATAGTAATTGAATTTCGATACTGGCAATATTTGCCTTATATTGTGTAAATGGAAGCCGTGGAAGCCGTGAAAGGCACTTTGCGTAAGATCAGAATACTCGCGCGGGTACGGGTCTGACGGTAATAATGTGAGTAGGGTTGGTAATGCGATATTTTAGCAGTAGGTTGACTGACACCAGAGTTTATCGGGTTATTTGTTGACTCGATGTCTTACACGACTCAAGAAGAACTATTAACGATAATGAGGAAAGTAGGTACAATTTTCATCATCATCTCCTTGCCCTTATCCCAATTACTTGGGCTCGGCGCAACACGTTTCGTTGAACACAAAATCGTGTTGCAAAAAGATTTGGCTGAATTTTACGACCGGCCGCCTACCAGACGTCAACCCTCCTTGGGAATGCTTTTGTGGTGGACTAACCGCCACCATACGGCTAGCTCTGGCTGTTTGGGTCGGGTCTATCCCTCGGTCGCCTCTTACGACCCCCTCGGGAAGAGAGGGGGTGGTGCTATTCTACTCTGCCGGCAACAGGTAAGTACAATTTTGTACAATTAAATTATTATTATATCTCACAGGGTCCAGTACAATAGAACTCGAGAACTAGACCAGAAACGGGACACAGTTCAAAATCACAATTCTCGGGGAACCGAATTTCACACAACGATGAACATGAACTCTGAAAGCAGCAGCCGGACGCTTTGCCTGCAATATTGCGACCGCAAACCAATAGTACTTCAGTTTGTACCATCCCCAGCAAATCCAGCTACGCATTTAAGGGACCAACAATACTGGTTTTTCGTACAAATCCTACTATATAATATTATAAAGGCGGATGTTTGTGTGTGTGTTTGTTACGACATCACGCTAAAACGGCTGATTAGATTGACATGAAACTTTGCAGAAATATAAAAGGGCATCTGGAATAACACATAGGATACTTTTTACCAAATGTCTCATTCCCACGGGATCACGCATTTTCCAATATTTTTGAAATAGGTGGCGTGACTGAGCTGATTCGCGTTTTAAACATTTTCGCCGAAAACTAACAGCGACATCTCTTGGCGAATAATGCTTTTTTCCCGCGGAATAATAGGTTGCAGCGGGTAAAACCGATGACGGGCAGCTAGTCTTAATATATAAAACTCAAGAAGACTGACTGTCATCAACGCACAGCCTAAACTACTAGACCGATCCGGCTGTAATTTCGCATGCAGATAGTCACTATGATGTAGGCATCCGCTAAGGAAGGATTTTTTGAAATTCAACCCCTAAGGGGGTAAATCGGGGGATGAAAGTTTGTATGAAACTTTTTATTCCTTCGATATAACTGCTTCAAATTTCGTATTTAGGAAGAACTTCAAAAATAATGAATAACGTGTTTCAGCATTTTCCAATTTTAAACCCCTGAGGGGATAAGAAAGGGGATGAAAGTATTATATTTACGCGCAGGCCGCTCCTTTGAAGCTACAGTTTTGAAATTTGGCACCCTTATTTTTAATAAACAGTTGATATTATTTTGATTAAGAAGTATTCAAAATTCATCCCCCGATGGGTTGACATAGTGGATGAAAATTACGCATTGTCGTAAAAACCAAACCCTTGGAGCTAGAAGCGTGAAATTTGGCATGTGTATTCATTAGGCAACGTTAGCATCCACTAAGAAAGGATTTTTTGAAATTCATCCCCTAAAGGGGTAAAACGGGGGATGAAAGTTTGTATGAAACTTTTTATTCCTTTGATATAACTGCTTCAAATTTCGTATTTAGGAAGAACTTTAAAAATAATGAATAACGTGTTTCAGAATTTTCCAATTTTAAACCCCTGAGGGGCTAAGAAAGGGGATGAAAATATTATATTTACGCGCAGGCCGCTCCTTTAAAGCTACAGTTTTGAAATTTGGCACCCTTATTTTTAATAAACAGTTGATATTATTTTGATTAAGAAGTATTCCAAATTCATCCCCCGATGGGTTGACATAGGGGATGAAAATTACGCATGGTCATAAAAACCAAACCCTTGGAGCTAGAAGCGTGAAATTTGGCATGTGTATTCCTTAAGCAACGTAAGCATCCACTAAAAAAGATTTTTTGAAATTCAACCCCCATGGGGGTAAAACAGTGGGTGAAAGTTTGTATGCATTTTTTATTCCCTTGATATATTTGCTTCAAATTTTGTATTTAGGAAGAACTTTAAAAGTAATGAATGAAGTGTTTTAGCATTTTCCTATTTTAAACCCCTGAGGGGGTAAGAAAGGGGATGAAAGTATTAAATTTACGCACAGGCCGCACCTTTGAAGATACAGTTTTGAAATTTGGCACCCTTATTTTTAATAAACAGTTGATATTTTGGAGTTTTCAAAATTCATCCACCGATGGGTTGACTTAGATGATAGGGGATGAAAATCACGCATTGTCGCAATAGACAAATCCTTAGAGTTAGAAGCGTAAAATTTGGCATGTGTATTCCTTAAGCAACGTAGATATCCATTTACGTAGAATTTTACTAATTCAAAGATTTTATTTTAAAGTTACGCATTGTCGTCATCACGGTCATACATAACCAAACCTTTGAAACGTGAAATTTGGCATGCGTATTCCTTGAGGGAGAGGGAGAGGTAGAGGGAGAGAGACAGAGAGAGGGAGAGGGAGAGCAACAGGGAGAGCGTGAGGGAGAGCGAGAGGGAGAGCGAGAGGGAGAGCGGGAGGGAGAGCAAGAGGGACAGCGAGAGGGAGAGCGGGAGGGAGAATGAGAGGGAGAGCAGGTGGGAAAGTCAGAGAGAGAGCTGGAGGGAGAATAAGAGGGCGAGTGGGAGGGAGAGCAGGTGGGAGAGCGAGAGGGAGAGCGGGAGGGAGAATGAGAGGGAGAGCGAGAGGGAGAGCAAGTGGGAGAGCGAGAGGGTGAGCGGGAAAGAGAGTGAGAGGGAGAGCGAAAGGGAGAGCAGGTGGGAGAGCGGGAGGGAGAGTGGGTGGGAGAGTGAGAGGGAGAGGGTCAGAGAAAGGAAGAGCAGGTGGGAGAGCGGGAGGGAGAATGAGAGGGAGAGCAAGAGCGTCAGAGAGAGGTAGAGCAGGTGGGAGAGCGGGAGGGAGAATGAGAGGGAGAGCAAGAAGGTCAGAAAGAGGGAGCGCAGGTGGGAGAGCGGGAGGGAGAATGAGAGGGAGAGCAAGAGCGTCAGAGAGAGGTAGAGCAGGTGGGAGAGCGGGAGGGAGAATGAGAGGGAGAGCAAGAAGGTCAGAGAGAGGGAGCGCAGGTGGGAGAGCGGGAGGGAGAATGAGAGGGAGAGCAAGAGGGTCAGAGAGAGGAAGAGCAGGTGGGAGAGCGGGAAGGACAGGTCCCACTGCGTCACATCAGCCGTCTTTTAGATTATACATAACGTATTTCGGCGTTTTTTCTATTTATCTCTAAAAGAGAAAGGAAAGGGGCAAGATGTTTGTATTTATGTGCAACAAATCATAAATTGCAATATACTTAGGTATCTATGTTATTTCTTATGACTACGCGGGCGAAGCCGCGGGTTTTAGCTAGTACTTTATAAAACCAGTAAAAGCTGGTCGCTCAAGTGAGTGGATAGATTTGATGGGGATAGTACTTCAGTTGTACTGGTGAAATCAAACGAAGCAGATTTAATATTGTCAACCGCAAACGCAATTGTTTAAATTTTAGCCTGGCGTTCATCAATTGACAAAGGCGAATCGCACACGCAACGGACGATATTGCGATTCGTGAAAGATCCCGATAACATTATTACCACTATAGTATGGTCATTCGAATGGGCCTTATTTGACAGCTGTCAGGACCATACTAGTCAACAAATAAAAATAGACCTTATGTCATAGCTTCAATATGATTTCGACAGCTGTCAGATATAGCCTAATCGAATCATCATCATCATCTTCCTGCCCTTATCCCAATTACTTGGGGTCGGCGCAACACGTTTTGTTGAACACAAAATCGTGTTGCAAAGGATTTGGTTAATTTTACGACCGGCCACCTACCAGACATAATCTTTCAGGTATCTCACTTATACTAGCGACGATTTTGACGCTTACTGACTATTACTAGAATAAATAAACTGACTCAAAGTAACTAAGAAGATGGTTGCCATGAACGTCATATTTCTTGCATTAAAATTGGCTCAGAATCATATTACGTTCTTGTATCAGATTTAGCTGTATTTCGTCCTCGTATTGAATCTAGCCATATTATGGTATTGTATTGAATCGAAAAACTGACAGCACGTTTATCGAAAAAACTATCCGTGCTATTAAAAAAAGTTTAGACAAGGTTTAGACAGTGTTTAAATAAAATTAATTAAATTAATAATACAATTTGACGTTATCAAGCGACTTAAACCATGTCTAAAAAATGTAATTACACGGTATGCATCTAGACTACGTCATATATTTTGGAACAAGTTATTAGGACCTACATTTCAGAATACAGCTGTCAAATTTCTTGACACTCAATCTGCAACTTTACTGTTTTCCTGCATAATAATAAAATAATAATTTACTATTTTGACATTTTGCTAATTTGATATTCTTCTACCTCGAGATTTTTAACAGAAGCAACCTCGGGAACAAGTGGCAATCGCGAATATCCTAAATAGGGTCGTGTGATCCTTTTGTGATACCTATGATGACGATTTATGATTTGTTTGATATCCGTTTTAATTTCGTAATCTGCTTTCGTTAGGGAACTGTAAATAAACTATTGTAACGTGAACATAACTGATGACCAAATTATATACAAAGAGTAAGATGTTAAATACTATTACACTGAATACCAAATTATAAAACACTTCTCGTGTTAGGTAGACAATTTTTGGAAAACTTCCAAAATTTTCACCGTAGGCGGGATTTGAACCTGCGATCTTCGGCATCAGTACTGCCGACACCCTAACCAACTGATGCCGAAGGTCGCAGGTTCAAATCCTGCCTGCGGTGAAAATTTTGGAAGTTTTCCAAAAAAAAAAAACTATTACACTATCTATAGGACTGCAAAAAGACTCTTTAATGCTAAAAAGTAAAAAGGGTTTTTGCAGTCCTTATTCTTGTTCAGTCTAACAAATAAAATGGTTCTTCACGAATTATGATTGGAATTGAACGAAATATTTAGGTAGAAGAAACAAGAGCCTCCACATATTAAAGTGAAAAACTTCACCATACGCGATCTGAAATAAAAGTAAATCAACACATTTTTTTACTCTTCAGCCCTTATTGCTCCATAAAAAAAAATACCAAACAGATGGAATACTCATAATTTCCTTTTCATCCCAAAACTGCTGACAACGCTTAAGCACGCTGACTTAATTTACATTCGCTTATCCATAAGATTATCATGGAGTGTGAACGGCGCTTTTCATTTTATGGTAATCGAATATTCAATGACAAGATTGGAAGCAGGGTTGTGACATAGGTAACAAAAAAAAAACGATTTTCCAACAATCGAGTACCTATTTCTATTCAGGGAAAAATAGATTAAAAATAAATCGACAAAGTCTAATTCGATTTTGAAAACAATCATTATTTTTAGATAAAATCAGATATAATTATATTGGTATTTGATTTTCCAGGATACTATGTTCTAATAATTCATTACAAGACATAATAACGACAGAGGTAAAATAAACATTTTAGCGCCGAAACAAAGTATTCTATCACAAGGAACCTGAAATAAGGAGTCGTTACAAAAATGCTTGTTAGTGCAAATAAGTTCCGCAAAAACAATTGAATCTTCATATTCAAAGTAAAAAAAAACGATTTCTTTGAATAAACATCGATCATTTTAATAATCGATTATCTTTACACACCCCTAATTCCATGACAAGATTGGAAGCGCCTTATCGAGGTGACGGTGTCGTTGTGCTCTGAATGAAGCCTTAATACAATGGGAGATTGGCTCCCGTTTGTGGTGGCAGAAATATTTATGTGGAGCCTCTCGATGTCATTTACTTCCGTAGGTAATGCGTTTCGTATCAAACAGCGACATAAATTGGTAGGAAAAATACCTACAAGTAAATTATTAAAAGTCCTTCTTCTAAAAGTTCTTCTTTTTCTTTAAGAGGGATCTATAGTCATTATTTTTCATACAAACGCTTTCAACGTATCCCTCTGCCAATTTGCAACCGATCAACTCAATTTTTGGCACGGTAACTCTTCTGGACTAGATCTACGCTCCATATTCTTTTTCTGGTTGTAAAAATGCATTTAAAAAAAGATATGGCCGTGGCAAAATGCTCTAAAATTATCACCAAGTTTACGCCTTGGTATCTTCTAAATAATTATGATAATAATTTCAGCAAAACAAATGATACGGGCATAGAATATTTTATTGGCAGCAAAATAATGCCACTATCAACAAATTTGGTGGCGATTTCGAACGGGGAACCTGGTAAACCCAGAACGCAAATTTTCCGGTAGCGAGCTATAACTGTCTCTTTTACGGCTGCGGGACGGGTGAGATGCATAAATGAGATACAAATATTTTTATCAACTGACAGCTCACGAACTTTCAGCTCGGTATAGTAGCCTCTTAAGTGAGACACTGAGGCGTCAAACGACCCGATGAATCCTGGTGTCAGAGTTTTTCATCCGCCTACTGCAAGTAGCAGGCTTCTGACATGGTTGTGCAACGACCGCCGTCTAAGTTAGGCCGAATAGGCCATATTTGTCAGCTGTCAAACCCGTTCTAGATGGTTTATGATAAAAAGACAAATGGATGATTTTCACAGCTTTCAAATGTGGTCTATTCGTACCTTAAGCACCTAAAGCGTACATTCATAGGGATAGTTTGATTGATGCAAACCAAATTGCTTTCAATCTTCGACAATTTGCAAACAATATCGGGCATGTGATGTGGCTACCGGTGGCCGGTTGCCTTTCTCGGAACAGAAATACGTGTTATTAGACGTGAACAACGATATTGCACCTATAGTACCGTCATTCGAATAGGCCATATTTGACAGCTGTCAAAATCATGTTAATGCTATGACTTAAGGTCTATTTTTCTTTGTTGACATGTTTCCTAGTATAGGTTTGACAACTGTGAAATATGGCCTATTCGAGTGACGGTACTATAACCCCGATATCGGTATACTACTACTACTATAACAGCCACAATAAAGTCCACTGCTGAACATGGGCCTCCCACTAGTAGGGTGTTATATGCCATACTCACCACGCTTGGCAGGCGTGTTGGTGATCGCAATGCAAGATGTTGCAATGCGATTGCGAAATTCATCCAGGGATTGAACCCCTGGATGAATTTATCCCTTAGTTGCCTTTTACTACATCCACGGGAAAGATATGGGGTTATGACACTCTAAGCCGGCATCACAAAGCAAGATATCGGTATAACCTGGGAAAATTGAAGAAAGCGGCCTAAGTTTGCAACATTATGTAGCTCACACTTTGTAGAACTCATGATCATTTTCCTGCCCTTGTCCCAATCAGTTGGGGTCGGCGCAACATTTTTTGGGAGAGCACAAAATCATGCAGCAAAAATCATGCATTTGGCTGTTTCATGACCGGCCGCCTAAACAGACGTTAACCCTCTTTGGAAATGCTATTTTAGGTGATATCATCACCATCATGCGGTTGACCATAGTCGTCAGATTTTCAGCTAAGGTCAAAAACTTGAAAAACTCTATTCTAAACATGTCGTAGAACTATGAAAAGCAATTGCAATAAAAGTATACCTACATTTTAAAAAGGAATCTACTTGCACCTGCCGCGTTCTGACGCTTATCAAATTATATGGTTTGGTATGTAGACAATATGTTATGGGTATGTGGTTAAAGCTCATACCTACTTACGGCATTACAAACGAAAGCATATGCACTATTTAGCACTTCAAGCTCGCTGGATTGTTATTGGTCAGTGATCACGTGATCTCGGCTTGACCGGAGTCCAATAAGCATTAAGCATTGTTCGTTGACGCATGAGATGCTTTCATAAGCTGCGGTGTCTATTGACCTGCGTATAATGTGAATAGCCAGCGAACAGGAGAGGTTAAAGGCGGGTATCACGTTTGACGTTCGTTGCTGCGTTTTTGTATCGCATCCGCAACGCATGCGTTAGAAAACGCGAATTTCTAGCGTTCACTCATTTGAAATACGGCATTGCATTCGTTACGCTGCGTCAAACAGACGTCACGTGTGATCTTCGCCTAAGCTTGGCCGTGGCGGCATATACTTATTTATGCTGTATTCTTTCGCCATAAGTATATTGACCATTTAAAAAAACTGGACTAAGAAGTTTTGCAAATATTGTCAGGGAACGCTGCTGCCATCTCCACTAGTCGCCTTTTACGACATCCACAGGTAAAAATGGGGTTATGCTATTCGAAGCCGGCACCACACCGCACAATATTGTTACCTGCCTATAAATACCAAAACGTGATAAAAATATTTCTGTAAAATAAAATTCTTCATTTATGAAGGTGCAACATGAACGAAAGTAGCGTGGCAGAAAAAATCACTGACAATACAACGCCAATTAATTTCAGTGATAATAACCAAGCCAAAAACATCATTTACTTATTGAATAAAAGCTGGTTAAGCTAAGACTTTAACACAATTTTAAATAATTACAAACTAAAATAAAAAATAACAAGGTCCCAATTACAGTTCCAGCCAGTCAAAGTTTTGGTACAAAATAATATTTATGGTCTTCTTTTCGTGTGGGATACAATAGTCATCTAACGACCCGATGAACCCTGGTGTCAGAAGTATCAGGCCTGTGACCTGGTTTCTGGATAAAATACCACGTTCGGCCTTAGAAAATCTGTTTATTGGCGCCACTAGTGTTACGTTAACCTATAAATTCCTTTTCCTCGCAGGAATTTGATAAAAATCAAAAAAAGAACACTTTCCGATGAAAAGCTTCTGATAATAAAAATATTTTGAATAACTTTAAAAAGAAAAATAAAATGAAAACAACGTTTCCGTGAAAACGCGAACAGTGCAAATAGTAGTAGGTAAACCTTTTGTGAAATCTCCGGAAGATATTCAAAATCTAATCTCAAAACGAAATAGGCAACAACATGATGCAAAGGCGAGAAACAAACGTAACGTCCGTTTCTGCGTTATTTTTGCGCAGTGACATCGCATGTTAGCATGTGTAAGAAAAATACGATAATATCATTCCTTATTTTCATACAAAATATGGTTTGGGACAAATGATTTAGCAGACGCATCCGCTAGCGCTACGCATCTTACAACGCTGCAACGCCGGATACGTCTGTCAAACCGTTTGACATAAACCATACGTATTTGCATGGGAATAAGGTAGAAATTCGTATTGTCCTATCGCATGCTTTTATTTTTAATCGGTACATACATTTACTTAGCCGCGTGTCCACCGCACATCTGTCACGTCGCCGTCACTTCATACTAAACTCGGCCCGAAATAATCTTGTTCTCGTTGACGTGACGGTGACGGCGGCGGTGGACAAAAGGCCTAAGCAGCGCATAAATAACGCACAAACGTACGTTGCGTGTATTTTTCAGTAAAGTTGAGAACAGCGATCCGTGGAACAAATAAGGGTTCCGCGATAAGACACTCAGTTTATATTCAAGTATTTTCATTGTTACAGAACAAAGGGACTCGGCATAGACTGAAACGTGTTTTGTGTAAAATGGCTAACTCGCCGGAACTGGAGGAGGCTACTCGAAACATAATTCTCTTTGTCTGAAAATGAAATCCTCGTACCTTTGTAGGGAAACATTCATGATACTAGGCGGTCTACTGTTGGTTTAACCGAAGCCAAAATAAAGAGTTATGAATTCGACCCTATGGGTGCATGTAGAACTACTTACAATAAGACATATTTTCATTATTTAAATTTTTAATTCGTTAATTTGTATGTTCTCGCATATCTCAGGAACTCTAAGACGTATTCGATTAATGGTCTTTGTGAAAAAGAAAATTAAATTAATATGTTTTACTTCCAAGTTGGTTACATAGGTATTTCTTGTTTGCAAGTGATGATTACGTGTAATGGCCCTTTCCATAGTTAGTAGGTATATCGTACTAACGACTATTGTCAAACAAAGTAATGTGCACAGAATAGTAAAACCAAAGTGTTATGTAGTTTAAGAAAAATTTTCATTTTCAACCCTATCACTTCACCTACATGGTCTATTGTCCTATGCAAAGCCCTGAGACTCAATTTGTACAACCCTGTAATCAAGGTGAACAAACTCCGCAACGACTGTATCCAGGTAAACAAAATTCTCGGTTTTTTTTTCTCCACATTTTTCGTGGTCTTAATAACGACTACTTACCTAACCTTTGCGCGCAATATTCTCTAAGTAAAGGTTTAATGACAATGTAGCTGAGTACACAAACGGACAGGGCTGAAATCAGGCACCCACATTTCTAAAATTATTTTATGTATACCAGCTGGGTCAACATATCTTGCGCGAGAAGAAATCAGGTGTCATACCGTATGGATGGAATTGATTTAAATAAGGCTTTTGACTTAAGGATGTAAAACATCTTTGTTGCGGGTCACATCCTAGCATAAACTGGTCAAGTCAGATCAGACAAAGATGCATTGACTGCACTTGCTCATGAATGGTAATTTGCATCTGACTAGAGACGTCGCAATCAGCAAAGCAGCATATATAAACATTTTAACATCTCAGCAGAGCGAAAACTAAAATAATATTTATTATAGATTAAATCTTTCTGTTATGTATCTGTGTTTAGCTTCTCAGGAATCTGACATACCTAATAAGAAGGGAATTCTTTAACAATAGTGCTAAGCTAATGAATATGTATTTGTATTTAGTCTAAAAACAGTTCAAAAATGAATCAGTTTTGACGCCTAAATTAAATAGTATAAAGAACAAGAAATCAAAGCCATAAACCATAACTACCTGCCGTCAGTTCCAGAAAATTTCTTTCTACGCAACTAATGTAGTGTGAATGAGTTATTCTGCCTGACCCTACCGCCGGCCCTGGAACCAGATGAGCGGTAAAGGGACTCTTGTAGTATAATATTGCGTAGCGTGGAAAACTCATAAGCTTTACGACATCCACTTACTTAGATTTTATTACAAACTGTAACCACGAACCAGATGCAATAACGCGAGATTATCTAATACTAAAAATATACCGCGACATCGTATGGTCTATTGTTGTACAATAAAATATGTGATCATCACTTTGATGGCAAAAATACCGTCATTTCCGGATTGATTGAATTTGACATAAAATATTATTATCCTCCGCATAATTAAATAGTCATTTTATAAGTATCAAATGTATTGTATTTCTACACGTAATTTAAATTTTGGAGTGTTGTACGTATGGCAACTTGGATACACTATATCGATTTGTAGAATCTCGATCGTGAGCAGAGAACTGCCCTTCAACTGAGCAAGAACTAAGAGTTGGCTTTTGACGTATTTTCCCAAAACTACGTAAAATTGTGCCCGCCACAGTTAGCCATCTTTTTTCTGAAATATTGCGCAGTTTACTGACTTTTTTACTTCAGCTAGAATAGACTTCTTTCTTGGGAAAGCGTGAAGCTAAACCTATGATTATAATAATAAAGGTATGCCCGTCGAGTAACGTAACTCAATAAAAACTAGTAATGAGACACCCAAACAATACTTAAATCGCCATTATGATTTATATTAAAAACTATGAACGTAAATTATTTCGCTCAAACGTCTGTAAATAGGTAGTTACGTATTCAATCGAAACGAGCTTTGAATAAGCCAATTTTCCGAGTAGTTTCATTGCGGTGAGTGAATCAAGTCACGCGATTATTTATTCAAGCCACCGTATAATTAGCCTTATTTGCGATTATGGACCAATGAACCGTGCATAAACATTAAATTTTCCATAAAAATACTTTAATAACATAATTCTATCGGTAGGACTGCAATTGATTGGTAATGGCTGAAAACCAGAGCTGCCCTCTTTTGGGTATGTTATGCACTAAACCTTAGCCCTTTGCATCGCTGCAGTACACATGTGCATCTAACTGTGTACTATCTGTAGGTATCTCCAAAATGTATTCTCTATCTCTTTTTTGTTAAATGTATGTTTGTGTTGAAATTTTACGCGAAAACGCAAGTAGAAAAAGTAGCCAAGTTTTACGAAAATTTGCCAAATGAATATTGGTAGGTTTTTTTAATTAAGGTACCTAACACCTATTTTGTGTTTAATTTAGGAATTAGGTGTACATGTTTTTATTTAAGTCTGATCAAGAAAAAGAAAAACAAAACTAAAGATCCATCTCTGAACATATTTGACCCTCTGGAATTGCGTTCTTAAAGTATTCGCTTGATACCTACTCAGAAACGACCCTCATACTGTCTGTAGTCTTTACTTAAATGTTTGACCTGAATCTTTATAAGCAGATAGGTTATATTCCAAATTTGATCCTACTTACCAAGGCGGGCTCACAAAGTTATCCCTTATAAATATTGCATTTGCCAGCCTTACCCTAGGCTATATTATTTGATATAGAAATAATATTCCTTTGAAATAATTTTCAAGATGATAGATTCAAACCCTTTCACTTTTATCTATTATTTTATATCAAGAAAATCATATTATTTTACTGTACAATAGGAATACTAAACAAAGTGTTATCTTTATTTAATACTCATGAAACGACTACGTACACCTACATTACACCTAACCTAATTTATAAACAAGAAATAATCACTAAAGTAGTATGATTGTGTTCATATTCACAAGGTAATTGTGTTCATATTCATCTAAAAATCAGGTACTAAATGGTAAAATAACTTTGATAAGGAACCTATATAAAATAAAAATATTTTGTACTCGGTAAACTGTAACAAGCATACGAACAATATTTATACAAAAATCATAAGCAGACAGTATGATACGAGTATTTTACTGTTCGCCGGAATCAATTCAGCGAAATGATAATTTTATTCATAGACTTGCCGCTACAGCCGTATCGCTTACTTTGTCCGTGATTTGGTTCCCGAATGTTATGAATGAGACCAGGGATGTTATGGATATGAAAGTTCGGATACAGATTTGATCGAAAAAATATGATATCGAATTTATTCGGATACGGATATGAAAATATTACAAATTATCCAATACTTATTTTTCTTAAAGTTTATCGCATTAAGTAATTGGCAAACGTCAAAATATTGTGTTAACACTTGATTAAACGAAATATTGCTATTTATGTAATATTCAAACAATACATAGGATGCGCGGGGTATATGATGATGATGATAAACAAATAGGTACTTAAAGCGGTACAACTGTAACTATTCGAAATTAATTTAAAAATTTGGTCAGTTTCGGTTATAGTTACGGATATATTTTTTCATCGGATATCCGATGGTCCTCTTACGGAGCTCCGTAACATCTCTGAATGAAACAATACTTCGGAACCCACCATACATTTAATACGCGCCTATTTCTCTTCCGGGCCAAGGGATTATAAACTTCGGAAGGGTGCTGAGATGAAACATCATTTCATTTGATGAATCGACAGAATTAATACTTAAATACTTTTAATTAAAAGAGAAAAGGTAATATGAAAATTTACTTTACATGATAAACCTGAATTGTGTTTTTAAAATTGACTTGTATGGTAGATTTACGTAAAAAGCTTAATTAACCGCTACGTTTCGTATGTGGTAGCAATCAGCGCAGACGTGATTAGGCGTAGAAGTAGTTGCTATGGCCAAAATTTTTCGGAGAGATTGTCAATTTGTGTTTCGTAAACATAAATATTTGAATAGTTTGATTTTACATACACAGAATTCAGACGGATACCATTTTTCAAAAAATGCGTAACATAGGTATTATTTGAAATGCTCTGAACAAAATACCATAATCGTTTAATGAATAATATAGCTTGCAACCGAAAACCCTTTGAAATGGAAACCACTTTTCAATAAATCCTTAATATTATGAAGCATGTGAAATATGTGAAGGGTATTGTATTTGTTATGTCAAGGCAATAAAGTAGTTATGTGGGCACGTGTAGACTTGAAAAGGATACACCTTATTGATGACATGTCATAATTGGCTTACAAACCGGTAAGTATATACTTATTTAGCTAATTATACGAAAATTACGATTACACTGATGTAAATATTTATACATATCTTTGTTCATTTAAAAAATTTGTTGGTTTTTTGATGGTATTTCTACTTTCGCCCATACTACTACACTTTTTTATTTACGCTTTAACAGGTAAATAAAGAGTAGGAGAGATAAATTTAGGTTTGGTGGTGCATTCGAAACATTGCTTTTGTCTATGGAACTTAAAAAAGTGTAAGCCAAGTAAGCTATAGGTATTGACACCCAATATGAAGAACATTGTAATTAAATTAATAAGTACTTAGTGCTTACCTATTTGTTTTGACTATTGCATACTATTTAATTTTTGTAATCAATTCCCCACATGCAAAGCTATTTCGTGAGCTGACCTCACTGAGAATGTAAAGTAGCTACTCTTAACATCAAAAAGCAACAGAAGTAAGGAATGGTCGGGCGCGGGCGATGAGTAATCGCAGTCATTTCTCTCCGAGTTCCTTATGAACTCTAGTATATCCTTGTCGAACAAAATTTCACTTGTTCGTCTTTTGTTGATAGAAACTTCGAGCCGAATATTTTAACAATGAATCTCTTTTGGCGAATGGTTCACTTGAGTCAAATCATATTTCATGGTTATTTGTTGAAAGTTATATTTTATGCGTACCTATAACTTTTGGACTGGATTTCAACGTGAGATATAAAATGAAAGCACTCTATCTATAGGTAATCAATTTCAGAAAATATCTCCTTAAAAGTTGTCATGTTTGATTTTCGATATCTTCGATTTTATGATTAAAAGTAGGTAGTTGATAGTGTACCTATATGTCGGATGGGTGGCGGTGGCGATAGTAAAGTTTTCGGGATCGCACACGTAGCAAACGTAATTACTATTTGTGACAGCTATCATAAAATCACATTACAACTTGTGACGGCCGCAGGTTTGATGCGTCGATGTATCCGGTTTATTATTTTGTAAATTTTCTTTCGTCTGATGGCCGGAAACACTGGAAACAACTTTGAGTGCATTACCACAAAAAAAAACCGGCCAAGAGCGTGTCAGACACGCCCACAAATAGGGTTTCGTAGTCAACGTTTAAATATCAGGTTTTTCAGCATTACAAACTTAATTTGTTGCTGGTTTGTTAGCAGCAGTATGATGACCAACCGCAAATAGAAAAACTCAATTTTTTCTGAAATCTTTAAGGATACGATATCTTTTATAGTTTTCATTGTAACTTCAGATTGTAAGCTATATTCCATATTTATTTCAAATTTTTAGCTTTTATACTTTAGAAGTTACAGCTGGAACAAATTATGGGTCAAAAACGCCCTTTTTAAAAGTAAATATCTCGTGACAGAAACATTTTAGAGACTTTGTTTCAAAGAAACCTCATCTTAGTTTTAAAAGACCTATTCAACGATATCCTACTCAATATTACAGAAGAAAAAAAAATTTTTGCCCCCCTTTCACTTGTATGGGAGGGGGTCCAAAAAACATTTAAAATAATTTTTTCTTAACCTTTCTATATTTGGGTCAACACGATCTATCTTCTCACCAAATTTCATGTCGATAGCTCTAAAACTGACGAAGATATGAGGGCGCGGCATACAGACAGACAGACAGACAGACAGACAGACAGACATGACGAAACTATAAGGGTTTCTAGTAGACTACGAAACCCTAAAAACGACTTGCGTTGCGCGTTAAACGCTTGTCTATCGTTTTTTTGTAGGTATGAAGTTATTTTTCACAATTCACCTATTCTAATTTTTAGCTGTTTTTTTATTTTTTTATCGTTCAACGTACATCAATAATTTTTCAAAGGCTCCAGATATCTAGGTGTGAGAACCACAGACGGACGGACGGCGGCGGCGGCGGCGGCGGCGGCGGTGGTAACCCTCAGTCTCCGGGGACCAAACATTTGACCGTAATCACGCTAATGCACAAACCCTGTGTCCGATCCGCACTAGCGCACCGATTCACACACACTTACACATGTTCATTACAGCTAGGGTGTTAATAAAAGTCAATAGCCTGGCGTAAACACGTGCTATGAATCGCACAGATAATATCAAATGCAAACTATAAATAAGTAATAACGTGACTTCAATCTCAGATTTTCATTTTGGAACTGACCGTGGTGCACATAATACCTACTGAATTTTAGAAATACTTCGGTCCGTATTTATGAAACGCTCTCAACTCTGACATTGATTTGACTTTTTATTAGGTACCTAGTTAGGTATTAGAACATTTGTCTTACAGATTTAGAAACGGCCGTACCTAATGCCAATTTCAGGGTCATTCCATAAAACTGTGGCACACGTAAAACCCACGACATTTTCAGGTATAATTTGTCTGTTTTTGAAGTGTTTTCCTGAGGTTTAAATTTCATTCATTAATAAATTCAACCAAGTTATATTTGAGTTATTGAAACTAGAGGCCCTTATTCTCTCGAACAAATTTGAAAGGCACGAGTAAGTATCTAACTTGTGTAACTTACTTACCTCAGAAACTTCTTCAAAGTTTGAATAAATACCTTAGTCACACAGGCAGAAAATTTGCTTACAATTTGGCTATAACTTTTATTTAAGTTATAATAATCCGTTTTGAAATCCGTTAAAGCATCTTATCAGCTAATTTAAATCACTTCAATACTATATTTAACTAGAAATCTTAGCAAAGTTGATCTTGTGTAATAAGATCCTGGGAATTTTCGCTCGCTAGCTGAAACTTAGTTTTGGTAATTAATCGCGAAGATATTCTTATTATCAGCTGACTTAGCTTTTGGGTAAGCTTGTTAATATTTTATCCATTTCTTGACTAGATCATAAAATGAAATCAAGCTCAGCTTTAAGAAAAAAATGTGTTGATTAAGTGTTAACCAGAAAACAGAAAATCGACCACTTGTTAATTTTTCCACTAAGTAGCTTTGTGACCCCTTTCTAAATACATATCTCCATGCATGGCAGCCGGCACTGACGATCTGTCTTCAAAAAATGTCCAACATACTTGTACCTATATGGCTTTGTACTGGGTATTATGAATGAATATTATCAGAGTTATATATAAATTACACAGAAACACTCGCTAAATACTCAGAAAGAACTAAATACTTCTTAACATTTTATACGCTAGCATCATGATAGTCTTATAACCTAAGCTCTAGCCAATACTTCGTGAGAACTAAGTAAAAGAAAACAGTACGATTTTATTTAAATATCCAGTTCGATACCATAATCATTATCACTTTTGTTAGTAGGTACCTACCTCAATACATACAGACAGTGCTAACCAAATACCATTTTGATGCACAATAAAAAACGAAAGCAAACCACTCCTAGAACTGGGATACCAAACAAAAACTTATAAATATCATATTTTATGATGTCAGAATATTTTAAAATGATAGGTATGTAGGTATGACAGTTAAGGAAATGGGTGACATGACATCAGCTTACGCTTCACAGACATTTTATATATAGTTTCATATTTTCAATGTGATTAGTAGTAAAAATTGAAACACTGTCACATATCTATGTTGGGCGGGGCGGCGAGTGGCGAAGTAAAACTCTTAAAATATCTACAATAGGCAATTTATTTTACTTTCGTGAATCTTTTTCTACACCTTGACTCTTGACTGATTTCATCCGTCTTTGTCTTACTCTTTCACCCGTCATCTACCATGGAGATTCCACTCCTACATCTATGTCAGTCCCAGAGTTTTCCAAAGCTTACGTATCACCGACTTTTTTTAATTTGATAAGAGTTAATCAGAGCAAAAACTAAAGCCCATACAAGATCCATGATCAATGACTGGTTTTGTATGGCATGTAAAAAAGACTAATTTTTAATTCCTATTATGAAAATTGTTCTGTACGATGCCCTGAACACCTTTTCCAATTTAATGCATTACCTCCGAAACCGGTGTATAGAAACATCTAACTCGCAATATTTTCAGTGTTCGCGCAGTCGCTACATCTGCGGGTGGGTGTCTGCCGGTCGGTGCATTAGAGTAATTACTTTGCTCGGTGTGTTATGCATTTTGTACGCCGTTGTCATATAAACAAATACTAGCTGGAAAACTATTTCTATCGCCACATACGAACAGAGGAGAGAGAACACAATTTGTGGTTACGCCTGTGCTTGCTGTAGCGCTAGCTGACATAGTTAACAATGAAGAAAACGTACATACATATATCACACATATATCCTTAACAAGGTAGGCAGTACGTAAATAGCTGTAAAAACGGTAATTTACACCATGTTTGACAAAAGTCTGAGAGTCATTACAATGGTCAACAGAGAGACATGTTCTGGAATTGCACCATACTGATAATGTTGAAAATCGCTATAGTCAAAAAAATGCTTTTGGATACATAGTCGATGAAGTTAAGAGACTTCCAAGCTGACCACAGCATGCATGTTGCTGGGAGGCTGGATTTAAAACTACTACCACTTCCTTACCGTGAAAAATATGCCAACTTTTAGATTAGAAGCCAAGCATTTACCTGCTCTGCTTTAACTGCAATCAGAGCTGATGATAAAAAGTAAGCCTAATTTTTTTTTAAGGGATTGTTCTATATCCGCGACGTCCGTGAGTAATCTTTGCGTTCATTCGACTAAAAGCACCCGATCTCATAAACGAGTACAAAGGTACCTATAGGTATTTCGCGCACATTTTTTCACTTAATTTAGTTTAAGTAACAAGATACGGCGGATCCTTTGTTACGGCGGGGAATGTTCTACAAATTGTTTCTGCAATTTAAAGGGTTGCCCATCATTGTTTACGGTTTCTTTATTAAATTAACTTTGAAGAAGATCTACGTAAGTCTTCCCTTCTTCGAGATGATTTGTTTTGTTAGAAGTTTGGATCAATTAGGACCTGAATCACAAGATGCCAATTTAAGTTTGAAGAAGTTTGAAGAACAGAGGAAAAAATTGGTTTCGAAGAATTTATAGAGCCTCGTCATATAATTAGGATTGTTTGCCCTTACGAGTTGTATGAAACCGCACAAGGCTGGCTGTCGTTTGCTGACTGAATGTCAACCAATTCAGCATCGTGCAACATGAATTCAACCGTACGATTATGCGATTTGTTATGTACGGCCAGCAAGAAAATGACAGCCTCAGCCTATGACAGTTGCATGATAAGCCGTTTTTCGATCGAATTTCATGAAAGTTTCTTTTAGTCAAAAAACTTAACAAAACATAATATCACAAGTTCCCCGCCTAACAATGCAAGTTCCATCAACGATAGGTACTCACGAAACGCTTAAAATATTCCATAAAATATCAAAGCCTTTTGAGGGAAGCTTTCTCCGTGAATATGAATATCGCGATCAAAAAGATACGATCATACCTCTTACCTTTATACATCATGGTGCTTCATAAAAGAAGTGGCTTCCGGAGAAAATCCTTTGAAAAGTGAAATCCAGTGACCTCTTCGAAGAAAAACAGTATGCAAAATAAAACTATAGGTACCTACTTATCCTAAAATCTGAAACGGGTTCCATCCATCATGTGAGGCGACAGGACGAGGGCTTGTCGACCCTAATCGAACCAGAAACATAGGTACAATGTAGATAATGTATTTGTGTAGTAATAATTCAACGACGTCGGTATAGGAATTTGAATCAGACATACCTTACCATGCGAGTTTTATTACTGACAAACCTACTAACTATATTAGTTCACAACAAAATTACAAATACTTTTTTGGTTTGAAGAACTTTCAGAAATTGTTTTCTAAATAAACTAAAGTACCTATGTATGGTTCTAATCATGAAAAGGAAAAGACATAAAAAATTACATACTATTACTTCTATTCAGAAGTGTGTCATACAACTCTCCGAATGGCTGTAATAGTGCCTGTAATATAACTAGCTGTAGGTATGATTTAGATAAGTTACCCGTTTGCCAACTTTAGATGACTTCCACTTACGACCCGACCGTTTGATTGTTTTAGATCGCTTTTAGACTGTTAAACTATAAATTTAAGTTGTTCGTAGTTCCTATAGACGTGCAGTAGATTTGTAGATAACTAAACTAACGTAGCAGAAATTAATGCGGTCTCTATCTACGTCTGCAACTTAGTATCTACCGTCTGGTGTTTAATGTTGCTGAACACTTCTGGCCGGAACTGCAGGTTCTCATTGTGCAACATTTTGTATTATAATAGACCGCAAATGACAAAGTTGAATAATGTTCGTGGAAATTAAAATACGGTTTCTTAGAGGACAGAAGTATGTTCAAAAACACTTGCAAAAAATTTTACAAATTATATAGGCATTTACGTGGTGGGCTAGTCTGGTTGTTTCTTTCTGCATATTTCTGAATAATACCTAGATCATTTTACGGAAGATTGATCCTACATTCTTCATATCGCAACAAAATAACTCGCGTGGCTCTACAAAGTAGTACAAAGTAGAACAGTCCAGCTGTAACCCCTGAGTTTCTGCCCCAACTTTACCACACGGAGCATTACCCATGCCCGAGCATTCGGGAGCTTTTTGCTGGTAAGGAATTCCCATTTCTGATTTCTGGCCATCTTTTCTGTCACATTAAAAAGGTAGACTGATTCTACATTTGTCAGTTCGCAACACAATGTCCCTACAAAGTAGTACAAAGTGGAACACACCAGCAGTAACCGCTGAGTTTCTGCCCCAACTCCCACACGGAGCATTACCCCCGGTCGAGCATTCGAGAGCTATTTGCTGGCAAAGATCAGATTATAAGGAAGTCACATTTCTGAATTCTGGACATCTCTTCTGTTACTTTAAAATGGTAGAGTGGTTCTTCATTTGTCAGTTCGCAAAACAATGTTCGCAACACAAAGTAGTACAAAGTGGAACACACCAGCAGTAACCACTGAGTTTCTGCCCCAATTCTCAAAAACGGACACCTACCCCCCGCCGAGCATTCGAGAGCTATTTGCTGGCGGAGATCAGATTATAAGGAATTCACATTCTGAATTCTGGACATCTCTTTTGTCGCATTAAAATTGTAGCATGACTCTACACTTTTCAGTTCGCTACAGAACGTCCCTACAAAGTAGTACTAAGTGGAACACGCCAGCAGTAACCACTGAGTTTCTGCCCCAATTCTCTCACATGGAGCATTACCCCGGCCGAGCATTCGAGAGCTATTTGCTGGCGGAGATGATATTAACATACATTTATATTTCCGAATCTTTTAGACTAGTCTTTTATGGTAGAGTGATTCTCCATTATGCAACAAAGTAGTACAAAGTGGAACACACCAGCAGTAACCGCTGAGTTTCTGCCCCAACTCTCCCACACGGAGCATTACCCCCGGCCGAGCATTCGAGAGCTATTTGCTGGCGGAGATCAGATTATAAGGAATTCACATTTCTGAATTCTGGACATCTCTTCTGTCACATTAAAATGGTAGAATGACTCTACACTTGTCAGTTCGCAACACAATGTCCCTACAAAGTAGTACAAAGTGGAACACGCCAGCAGTAACCGCTGAGTTTCTGCCCCAACTCTCCCACACGGAGCATTACCCCCGGCCGAGCATTCGAGAGCTATTTGCGGGCGGAGATCAGATCATAAGGAATTCACATTTCTGCATTCTGGACATCTTTTCTTCTACATTAAAATGACTCTACACTTGTCAGTTCGCAACACAATGCCCCTACAAAGTAGTACAAAGTGGAACACGCCAGCAGTAACCGCTGAGTTTCTGCCCCAACTCTCCCACACGGAGCATTACCCCCGGGCCCCCCCCGCCGCCGAGCATTCGAGAGAGCTATTTGCTGGCGGAGATCAGACTATAAGGAATTCACATTTCTGAATTCTGGACATCTCTTATGTCACATTACAATGGTAGAATGACTCTACACTTGTCAGTTCGCAACACAATGTGTACAAAGTAGTACAAAGTGGAACACACCAGCAGTAACCACTGAGTTTCTGCCCCAACTCTCCCACACGGAGCATTACCCCCGGCCGAGCATTCGAGAGCTATTTGCTGGCGGAGATCATATTTATTTATATTCTGTACATCTCTTCTGTCACATTAAAATGGTGGAATGACTACACACTTGTCAGTTCGCAACACAACGTCCCAACAAAGTAATACAAAGTGGAACACACCAGCAGTAACCAATGAGTTTCTGCCCCAACTCTGCCGCACGGAGCATTACTTCCGGCCGAGCATTCAAGAGCTATTTGACGGAGATCAGATTATACAGAATTCATATTTCTGAATTCTGGACATATCTTCTGCTACATTAAAATAGTAGAATGACTCTACACTTGTCAGTTCGCAACACAATGCCCCTACAAAGTAGTACAAAGTGAAATACGCCAGCAGTAACCTCTAAGTTTCTGCCCCAACTCTCCCACATGGAGCATTACCCCCGGCCGAGCACTCGACAGCTATTTGCTAGTGGAGATCAGATTATAAAGAATTTATATTTCCGAATATCTGGACACCTCTTCTGTGACATTAAAATGGTAGAATGACTCTACACTTGTCAGTTTGCAACACAATGTCGCACAAAGTAGTACACAGTGGAACACACCAGCAGTAACCGCTGAGTTCCTGCCCCAACTCTCTCACACGGAGCATTACCCCGGCCGAGCATTCGAGAGCTATTTGCTGGCGGAGATCAGATTATAAGGAATTATTATTTCTGAATATCTAGACATATCTTTCTGTCACATTAAAATGACAGAATGAATCTACACTTGTCAGTTCGCAACACAATGTTCCTACAAAGTAGTACAAAGTGGAACACACCAGCAGTAACCGCTGAGTTTCTGCCCCAACTCTCCCACACGGAGCATTACCCCCGGCCGAGCATTCGAGAGCTATTTGCTGGCGGAGATCAGATTAATGGTGCCACTTTTCTACTTGTCGCGACCAAAACTCGGGCCTCGCGAGACAATAGTTGTGGCCTGGTGCGGAAGTATCTATCGCTAGTTTTGAGATACCATTGTTCGAGTCAAATGTTTCTGAAAACGAGAGAGAGACTTTGTGCTTTGCTTGCGTTGGCTTCCGTGTTGTACCTGTAACAAGATTTTATTTTTATTTTTGAGTATTGTTGGAAGCAAATTAGTTTTAAAACAAATTATGACGATGATTTTTTAGGATCGTATTTATTGTTATACACCTACTGCAAATTTATTTAAAACTTAACCTACTCCCAAGACAAACCATAACAAACCAAAACAAGAAAAAAGGACAAAGCTAAAGTACAGGAAGAAAGAGAAAAATAATAGTCGCTGCCAGTTGTACAAAAGACAAATTGTCAGTACGTGAGAAACGACCATACTCGTTATGTTTAAAAACCTATTAAATACCCTACTTTCGTAAGTACTAACGCCAGAAAATTCACCTATTAGTATAAGAGATCAAGCTCATACTGGTTTTTCTTAGTATTTGGATGCAAAACCAGTTTAAGTTGGTCCCCTAAATGAGTTAGTGGATTTGGTCGCGATAGTACCCAATATTTTATTGTTTATTGCTTTATCAGATATCAGTTAGGTGAGTTTCGAGAATATTACATGTCAAGAATTAGTTAAGAATACGATTAATTGTATGTCTTGTTATATTAAACACGTTGTCATAGAGTTACAGTAATAAAAACAATAAGTAAAAGAATTATTTTATCTTACGAGCTATAAGAACACGTTAGTAAGTACATACGGAACAAACTAACTAACTAACTAATAAAACTGATTTCCCTTGGGATCCTTACTTACTTACTACAATGTACGAGTTTCTTTTAGTAAATATTGCCCGTAGATACTTTTGTTTTGATACTACTTATAATACTCGGTCACTTTAGCAATCATGAAATATAAGTAAATCTTTGAGTATACAATCTTAATTGTACTCCTACATATCTATTTGAATGTGAAATAATGGGCATACAAATTCTTGTAAGTAACACCGTCTCAAAGATTGAAACTATTAGATAGCATTTCTACCTACGCTTTATTGCAAAATTTTGAGGAGTAACTATTTATCGAGTTACTCATCGGTAAAGTAGAGGGGAAAAGACGAAGAGGCCGTGTTCCTTCAAGATGGTGTGACCAGACAAATACACATCTGCAACTCCATCTGCACGAAGGTCTTCACACTGCAGCTGATAGGAACAAGTGGAGAAGACAATCTCCGCCCAGCCATGCTGGCAGTGACTGATGGTGGTCACGATCCCCAAGCTATGATGATGATGATGATTTATTGAGAGCTAATTTCAAGGCATTTCTCCTTTTGCTGACGTCATATTAATCTAGCTATCGAAGGTATCAACTCCTATTTCAAAACCAAAACAAATTACAAAATTCGTCAACGAAATTATAAGCAAACGTTCACAAACTTGGTGGAAATAGGAATATCGCTCGTTAGAACATCGCTCACAGCCAATCAGCGTTAAGGAACCCATTAACTTTAATTGCACAAAACTTCACCAACTTCTGTAATAATGTTTTATTCGCGGCTAAAAATTAGGGGGAAACTTACGGGAAATTCAATTTTGCGCTCAAAGTTTAATTAAAAGATCGCAACGGGTTAACCAAATTCAAATTCAAATTCAATAATTTATTTCTTTGTAGGAATGTACAAGATTCTCTTAAAGAAAGTCATATTCTAATACAATCTTAAAAAAGAGAAAATTTCTAATGCAAAATTTTCTCTTTTTTATAACAATTTGAGTTCCTACTCTAAACGCGGCTCAGGCGGGATAAAAAAATAAAAATAAAGGCACTGCCTCGGGGCTGGCCAGGCTAACCACACAGCATGCAACTTTATGCCTCAATGAATGACAATTAAATGGAATAACATTCTGTCAAAATTTTAAAAAGGAGTTACATTTGTATGGCTAGCCGGACCCCCTGGACAGGAAAACCGCCCAAAAACCTGCCCAGAAGTGCACCTATTCTAAAATCTACAATATTCTTAGGCCCTAAGCTACCCTAGCTAACTTAGAAAATAAATTAATAGAATAGCCAAAAACGGCTCACAAAATAAAAATAAAAATTACAGTAGATTATTCTAACTGTTTTGTCTTTAAAATGTACTTTAAACATTTGAGCAATTAAATAACATAGCAAAAAAAGAAAAAATAGTAGATTTACAGTAAATGTAAAAAATACATGTCAAAAAAATAATAAAATTAAAGAATAATATGAAAATGTCAAATTTAACCACCATACATGTCAATTTACATATCATAAAAGTAAAGGTAAGTATATCCACTAAAATATATGTCATGTTTATTTTTAAATAATGCCTATCTCTTGCATTGCGTTGGAGCAACTGTTGCTACTGACCAGACATCTTTATCTTTCAAATAATGTTCTGTCTTATAATACGCTTTCGAACATAAAGTATTCTTTACTTTAAGTTTAAATTGCCTCTCATTTAACTTTAGAATTTCCTCTGGAATTTTATTATAGTAGCGTATACAGTTACCCATATATGATTTACTGATCTTACTTAATCTGGTTTGTGGCGGTACAATTTTATTTTTAATTCTCGTATTACGACAATGAATATCTGAGTTTCTTAAATATGAACTGGAATTCTTGCGCACATACATTATATTATCAAATATGTACTGCGAGGGAAGCGTAAGAATGCCAATTTCTTTAAACAATTCTCTTAGGGATTCATGACTTCGCAGTTTATATATTGCTCTTATTGCCCTTTTCTGTAACACAAAGATAGTTTTTATGTTAGCGGCTTGACCCCATAACAAAAGTCCGTAGGACATTATGCTGTGAAAGTAACTAAAATATACAAGCCTGGCCGTAGCAACATCAGTCAATTGCCGAATTTTTCGAACAGCGTAAGCCGCAGAGCTAAGTTTACTAGCCAGTGCTAGTATATGTGGATCCCATTGAACTGTTGCGTCGAGTGTAATCCCCAAGAAAACTGTTTCAGTAACATAATCAAGCTTTTCATTCTTAAGAACAACATCGTGTTTAATACTTTTTACATTAGGCAAAGAGAATTTAATACATTTAGTTTTTTTAGAATTCAGTACTAAATTGTTTGACGTAAACCATTTATTAACCTGATCTAGTGCGCCGTTTACTTCGTCAATATTTACAGCCTTTCTATCCACTTTAAATATTAAAGAAGTATCATCAGCAAAAGCACTATCTTGGCTTGATTCTGTACCATGAAGGGCAAGTCGTTTATGTACACTAAAAATAGGAACGGTCCTAATATTGATCCTTGCGGTACACCAATTTTGACAGTAGAACCCAGTGACTTCACACCATTTATCTGCACTCTCTGCGTCCTACCTCCGAGATAAGATTGAACCAAATCAAGTGCTTTTCCTCTTATACCGTAATGGTCCAGTTTCAACAACAGTGTCTCATGATCAACGCAATCAAACGCCTTGGACAAATCGCAGAACACCCCTATGACATCCTGCGACTCCTCCCAAGCACCATAAATATGTTGCAGGAGCTTAACAGCAGCGTCGGTTGTCGAGCGCCCTTTCGTAAAACCGAATTGTTGATCATGGAGTAATTTATTGAGATTGAAATGTAGGAGCATTTGATTAAGTATAATTTTCTCAAAACTTTGCTCAAAACTGGTAGTACAGATACTGGCCTAAAGTTACTGGGATCGGTTTTATCGCCAGCTTTAAAAGAGGTATAATTTTACTGTGCTTCATGAGATCAGGAAATACGCCATGATCAATGCAAGCATTAAATATACAGGCTAAGTATGGTGCTAATGTATCTATTAAGGAACTACATAGTCTTACTGACATGCCCCATATATCCTCTGTAGTTTTTATTTTTATTTCTTTAAAAGTTTTTAATATTACATTTGCATTAATGTACCTAAACTCAAATACATTATTACAAGTCTGAACATTCGTTTTAAGAAGATTTGACGCGATGATAGGCGAAGAGTTAAGTGACTCAGTAGTTTTAAATGGGATGTTACTGAAAAACTTTCAAACTCATTAGCTACATCAGCGTCTGCAGTAACAATTCCTTAGCAGTCTTTAACGAATGAGATTTTTCAATAGATTTAGTTCGACCAGTCTCTGAATTAACAACTTTCCAAACAGTTTTAATAACATTTTCAGCAGAGTATATTTTATTTTTAGTGAAAATTGCTTTAGCTTGTATACAAACATTTTGAATATTTTTGAATAATTTTTAACACGTTCAACGAATGTTTCACTATGATTATAAGACTTTTCATCATAGAGCTCAAATAACTTTTTCCTACTTGTTCGAATACCTACAGTCGCCCAGTCACTGAATTTAAATTTAGGATTAATTGTTAATTTCTTTACCTTGAATTTGGCTTCAAATTCATCACGTATCGTTATAAAAAGCTTCGAATAAAAGTTATTTGGATTATTAGTATCATAGTCTAGAACCGGTAGTTTTTCTGATAGTGCAGTATGGAATTTGTCTACTTGGTTGGAGCTTATAATTCTTTTACTAATGACAATCTTTTCAACTTTAGGACGACATGGAAAGAGCACGGATTGCCCATTGTGGTCTGATTTACAACAATTTACGATTTCCTGGTCTGAATAGACACAATCACAGTAGATATTGTCTAAACAAGAAGCTGTGGTTGCAGTTATTCGAGAAGGTTCTTTAAATATGTTGTCTAGATTAAACGACTTAAACAAACTGATAAAACGACTTCTAAAAGCAACATTTTCTAATAAGTTTATATTGAAATCTCCACAGACAATATGAAATTTATTCTTTGATTTTAATAATATCTTTAAAACATCTTCCATGACGAGTTCAAACCTCTCATAGTTACTATTTTTAGGTGGTCTGTATACGCACACTATAATATGTTTCTCCAACTCAACGCATGAAAGTTCACA
Source organism: Phthorimaea operculella (assembly GCA_024500475.1). Taxonomy (NCBI): domain Eukaryota; kingdom Metazoa; phylum Arthropoda; class Insecta; order Lepidoptera; family Gelechiidae; genus Phthorimaea; species Phthorimaea operculella. The sequence continues at coordinate 1,171,921 of JANFCV010000119.1, forward strand.
CACACATTCAACCGAAAGTCCAACAATATCTTTCCGCTCTTTAGCTTTAATATTTTTATTAACAAGAATAAATGTCCCCCCGCGAATAGTGGACTCTCGATTGAAGGCACTGACTATTTCATAATTTTCGTAATTAATGAGCATTTCATAATCCTTTAACCAATGCTCCGAAATACAAAGAAGGTCACATTTTCTTGCCTCCAGGAACAACTCAATCTCAAGCTCCTTGCCGGGAAAGCCCTGAATATTCTGATGAATAACACTAAGCGGCTTTCCCTTTGTCGTTTTGTTTAGTTTAAATGTTGGGATTTGTTATTCCTGGATGCAAGAGGGCTAAGTCCAATATCATCCGAAATACAATGTATTACCGGGTCAGAAATATTCATAGCTAACATATTAGCTAGATGTTTACGGTAAAAAAGAGATAAGTACATTGTACTGTTCGTCATGATAAAATTATTATCTAAATTAATGTCCACTGTGTATAACTTGTCACTATGACTACATGTCAATTTATACAACATGGTATTAAAATTATAAATTCGACTATTATATTCATCTTGTCCCTTAATATACGGTAATGTGCCTATAATACAGTTATGGACATTTAGGTGGCGCACGAGTTAATAAAATTAGTCAAGTTCTGCTTGTCGACCCCACTACTATGACTTAGTAATAACACAACTGTGGTGTTTTTTGAATAGGTATAGCTAAGCATTCGTTTAGTAACTTGTTCAAACGAGGCCTGGGGTAGACAAACATTTTCAACAACCTGATTAAGCTGGTTGTGCAGTAAATAACCTAAACCTTTTCCTATATTGTCACTAAAAATAACCGTCCTAGTAACATCATTAGTGTCCACGGGCTTGGGCAGCTGCTGAACCTGCTGGCTACGAGTACACGGCGTGGGCGTGCTTGTGTGCAACGCTGCTATGTTACTACCGCGCTGAACCATCGAGGCGCACTGGGCTCTTGCCCGGCGACGCGCGGCGTAAGCAGAACCGCAGGAGGAGCGCGCGGGACGCGCGGTGTAGCGAGCGAGTCACGTCGCCCATGCGCGGCACTACCTGGGCCTAGCTCGTTTAGTGGCCTAGCTGGTTGGGGCCCTTGTTGTGCATGTAGACCCTGCTGGTACTGCGGCGTCTGCGCCGCTGGAGTACTAGGCTGGAACCCGGGCCTCTGCAAGACGTGGGGAGTAAGATGCCCTGTGAAGCAGGACCGCACTCAGGTTTTCGTTCTAGCGGAGTGTGGCACTCCTGGAGGCCTTTCTGTTGTCTTGATCTTTTTCGTCAGTTGCAGGCTGCTGTCTGTCACGCTTATTTTTCAACGAACGACGGTGCCTCTTTTCTTAGCCTTAGGGGTCCGTTGTCATTTGATGAAAAATTAGACAGGTCTCTTGTGTCAGTCAGCAATGAAACATGAGCCTCGTCCGTGTCAATTTGTAGTAAGGCCATGATTTCATTACATTTCTCTTTAATTAAATTATTATTATTCTTTCTTATAGGTGCAGAGGAAGGAGATTGATTTCTCAACTTGTTTTGTGCTTCTTTATACTGGTCAGATAAAGCTGAACAAGCTGCTTTGAGTGTGTTGATCTCCTGATGCAACACTACACGTTTAATTAGAATGTTCCGTTTCTTAAGTTTATTTTTGATCTGTCTCCGTAGTAATCTATTTCTATTCAATGCTTTTATTAATTTTGCTTTATGTGTCTGTGGTCTGTTCGGTCTTGCATGGTGTTGCAGCACATTTACTGATGTTGGTTCAGTCCATTGAGCGAACTGTTGATCGCTGGTCACATTTGCAAAAGATAGCTCCTCGTGTAGGGCAAATGACAGTTCATGATGGAGTGATTGTGACTGGATTTTATCTGCTGAGCATTTCTCATTTTGTAAATTGTTGAGGCTGCTGTGTGCCTCTCGAAGCTGTTCTTCCAAAAGTCCAACTCGGTCCGAAGTAGCCTGCAGTTTACAGTTCTCTACTTGTAGAAAGTCAATGACTGATTGTTTGTGCTCATTATCTACTTTAGATTCTTCAAGTAAACAAAGGGTGTTAGAAAGTTTCAGGTGTATTGTCTCTTTGCTGGATTTTAACATTCTCACATCATATTCCAAGTTATTTCTTTCCTCGACCAGACGGTCAACTTGAGCTTCATAGTCCTTCACTTCTATTATAAGTTTTGTAATTTTGCTCTTTAGCCATTGAACGTGTTTCAGTAGGCATTTTGATACTGCTGCTTGAGCTGAAATTATAAATAACACTACTTAATATACAATTTACACTTGCTAGCAAGCTAGTGAGTAGGCACTGTAAGTAAATAAACCGTGTGCTATGTGTATGAAAGTAAACAACTGGTCAAGTGTCATCAATTTCACTTCCCCAAGTGATCTGAGACACTAAAATCTAGACTAAAACAAAACTAGCAGGTAAAGTAAGACATTTGTGTTCCTATAGGTATTAATTATTTGCTGAATAGCTTGTCTGAGCGGCAGTTGACCTTCCCGTCAGGTAAACTTTGTTAAAAGTAACCTGAGGCAAGTTCACGCGGCTGTGTTATGTGTAGGTAGTAAATTCCTACAATAGTGAGGTATAGGCTGTTGTGTACTGTGTTTATATGTGATTTAATATAGTAGTTATCTGTTATAGGTGTAAAAGTTAACAAAGAAACGATACTCCCCGGGAAAAATCGTCGTTTATTCAAATCCTTTGTCTGTTATGGCAGTACATCCATGCGTCGAAAATCCAAGTATTTCTACTCAAATTTATGTCCGAAAACACTGATGCGTTTCCACTTTCACTTTATTCACTAATTTAATCACTTATTTACACGAAAATACTGCTAAAAATATTAAATTATAATTAAATTCGACTAACAGCTGATTTTGACGTCTGCTCAGCTTGGGTTGCCCCGACCGAAATCTAAAGATTGATTAATATAAAAGTACTGTATAACGTGAGGTGCCGGCTTAGAATAGCACCACCTCATGTCCTTCCCGTGGATTTCGTAAGAAGCGATGAAGTTAAGACCACAGGCTGACAACCTGTCGCTATGGTAATACACAATCTTCTGAATGTCTCTCAAACTTATATCGCTGACGTGGTAGGGTAGGGTGGTGCAAGATTGCGCAGTCGATAAAATTGCGCACACGCCATTGCAGGACAATGGAGCGAAGCTCGTAGTTAACTTCAGTTATATTTTGTTCTCAGTCGCAACAGAAACGTGCTCCAGAAAAAGTATGGTAAATGAGTGTAAAACCACCAAATTATTAGAGTTTAAAGTTTTTAGTCACTGTTGATTAAACTTTTTGAAGCTTTTAATGTTTTACCTAACTGAAACCAGTAGAAATTTTGTTAATTTGTTATTGTTTTGTCGTGGCGGAGTCACTGAATTGTAAGTAACGTGAGAAGTTAAACAGATATTTTCTAAGAGATGGCGGTAGTAGAACAAAGTTTGCAAAATGACCTCAATGTGTAAAATTGCGCATCTTGAGTAAATGTAAGATTGCGCATACCGTTTTACACACACTTGTCATTATTGGGTGTCCAATCTCGATAATTCCTTTTAATTGTTCAGTAAACTTCTAATTTTGTTTCCAATTTTGATTAATACATACTTTAAGCACATTAAATTGGTCTTTCTTGTCCACGTAGTCGCGCAATCTTATCGACCTCAACGCGCAATTTTACACGATATGGTGTGTAAAATTGTGAAATTCCTAATTTGTGGTTTTTACTTATTTTCTGAGGCAAATATATATTTTCGTCTATTATTATTGTATACATTTTTTGTATCCCGCAATTTAAGCAAATAATAAAGTTGCGCAATTTTATCGATCTCGATGCGCAATTTTACACACTACGGTGTGCAAAATTGCGCAATTCCCGATTTGTGATTTTCATGTTATTGTTAAGGCGATGATATATATTTTGCAATAATAAGTATGTTGATTTGTTGCCAGAAGAATAACTTTTAATAAATAAGTGATTGAACCTAGATAAGGTTAATATTTTTAGAGTTATAAGGTGTCGAACAAAAATTGCGCAATCTTACACCACCCTACCCTATGGATGGCCGTTTCTTACAACCGTTCGCTCTGCCTACCCCACAAGCGATATAGGCGTGATGTATGAATGAACGAATGAATGTATTGAATACAAGTGAGCATAAAACAAATGTTAGACATTCGTGCTCCATGGTAGATGTATAATACGTTATACTAAATATATAAAAGTTTTAATGATTCATAAATTTTCGTCAGAAGACCGCCATAACATCATGAATAAATAATTTAATAAGTTAAGTGAAAACACGACCAATTAACAGTTTGGCCATTTTATATTTAAGACTTTAATTATGTATGCACAAAACGAAATACAAACAGACCAGCGATGTAAATTATTTATTTTAGCAAAACCTTGGTAAAGGTTTAATTAAGAGTTCAAATTTAAATGTTAATAACTAGCTCTCTTTCAACGATTTTACTTGACTTAGTTTAAAGCTATCTAAGTAAGTTGTTCGTCCATTTTGGTGTTCTACCACAGAATCAGTAACAGTTCTACTTCTACCTACATACCTAGGAATAATAACATAAAAATCAATGCTACTTTTCTAATTCACTATTGAGTTACCATCAGCAGAACGGGCACAAATTGCATTACACGTGAATTCAAAATGTCAACAGAGAGAGTATTTTTCGTACACACCACTTAACAGGCAAGTTGGGAAGTGCAGTGCAAGGTGCTGTACAGGAAACGCTGCTGACAATTCTCCGAACTCATCCGAGAAACGTTTTTTACAGTGGTACATATTCCTTGCGCGTCAGGCAGAGCGTAAACGGCCGTAAAAGCGGCCATTAACACCATGTCTGCCAAAAGTTTGAGAGTCGATCAGAAGACTGTGTATCACTATAGTGACAGGTTATCATCCTGTAGCCTGAAATTGCAACACATATAAATTCTCAAAAAATAAGTCGCTTCTTACGACACCCACGGGATATGGGGTAATGCTGTTCTAAGCCGGCGCCACACGGCATTTTACATTAGAATTCTTGTATAGAAGGTAAGTGATGCAAACGTGCATATTTAATGGTATCAAAGGGCCGAAAACAACGAGTGACCCTTATCAATATCCATCGTGACCGTGTCCTTTTTGTAAGTCACACAAATATCTACGGTCGCTATTGTAATTGAGGTATTTCTGTTTCATGTTGTTACGAAGGAGTTTCTCGAATTAATGGGCGTATTATTTTTCTGTCATAAAAATTACATTACAATGACAAATTCATCGTGTCCTGAAAGTAATATAGTTTAAATAGTAACATATAATATTTTATATACTTCCCTATCCACAAGTCGTCCAACGACCCGACCCGGTGCTAGTAGGTACCTTTTTCTGTAGGTACTTACCTTTTATTCACAGCTCATGGGTACTTTTACCTTCTATTTGTAATTTGGAAAAGGATAAATGTATTTGTTTAATTATTGCACAATTTCAACAGATTTTTAATCAATTAACTTAGCTGTAACTCAAATTGTCCGCATAAAGTCAAATTTCTAAATCAGTAAATTGTCATCTATACCTATAAGTCTATAACTATGCATTTCAGGGATCTACTTATTCTCGTTATTCTACGGCGTCTATAGTCGTAGTATGAAACAGACAGACGCATGCAGCCGTGTGCCATACACTTTCATACTATGTGCTTTGACTATAGGCGCATTAGCTATAGGTAGTCAAAGCACATAGCAACCGATTTTAATCATTATAATTCAAACACAAACACAAACTTGTCCGCATTAAATCCAATTTATAAATCAGTAATAGTCATCTAAAGTGAAGGTTATAACTATGCATTTAAGAGATCTACTTATTCTCATTATTCTACGGCGTCTTTAGTCGTAGTATGAAACAGACAGACGCATGCAGCCGTGTGCCATACACGCATACGTTAGACGCATGGCCGCACCTGGCAAACTAGCATTTTGAGAACAGTAATAGAATAAACAGTATAAGTAGATCCCTTAACTGCATTAAAACCAGTACAAATAAACCCCCTTAATTAGGTGGAAAGTACCTACTTACAGCATCAATCCTCCTAGAAGAATAAAAAGAATTCAAAATCGGAACGGACTTTCATAAGGAAAACCGCAAAAATCCCCAAACGAATTTCAAACGATTTGATATACAGTACAATTACTGCTTAAATTAGGGAGTTTCGGAAGAACTTGCGTTGTTCGAAGTAAACATGAAACTCGGGCAGCGCGCCTAATTAGTTAAGTTTATAAATTTGTTACCTGTTTGGTATGCTAAGTACTTTCCAAGTCGGAACGAGCCGTTTTCATAAATTCCACTTACCGTAAAAATCTTGTGCAGGTTTTGTAATTAATTAAATGTTATGGCACTCAAGGAAAAGTTTTATTGCCCTGCCATCTATACACAAATTTGCTAAATAAGTAAATAAAGAGCACTATTTGCCTGATTTATGAAAAAAAAAACTTTTTATTCGTATGTAACACTGTGTTTTCTTTTATGTACAGGCAGATGTAGCAGAGATATGAGTGAAATAAGTTGGTCTTCAAAACAAGATTTAAAAACGTGTCAAATCACTGAATATGCAAAGTAGCAACTAAAAAGTATGCTAATCGAACAGACAAGTCTTCCAGAAATCGCTACTAGTACAAAATAATCTACATTCCTATTCAGCACCTTGATTTATTCATTTTTTGACCCTTCGCACCGTGGCGTCTCCCTAATTTGTGTTTATAGGGTCAGCATACAATGGTTTTTACATTTCATTATAAGTAGATCTTTTCAACTTGTAATTTGAGAGGCTGTTGTTAGTTCAAAGCAATAACATACCTAAAAATAACCCTTTAAGGGTTGTCTCGTTTTCCCAATAACAAAACACTGTCAAAGCTTTGTTCAAGGGTCACATTTCAAGCGTATAATTTGAACCTTCTCCGAAAATCTCCACATACTGTGCTTTTATTGAAAACTGATAGCATTGACTAGTACGTGTATCTGGAGAGTCCGATTCGCGAGCTTTTCAAAACTTAGAACTAACCAAAAGTACATTTTTTCCCGGAATGATCGTAGTTTACCTTCAAGTTTAAAGAATAAGCAACCTATGAACGGCTTGAGATGGACCTAAATATCAATTTACATATACGAATAGAAGAAGAAGTAGGTACTGCAAATATTGGGTACTATAATATCATTAACAGGTGTGTGCTGCACTATACTTAAAGTTACACTTCTATACAACTCTTTTTGCCATTAACTCTGAACTATATACAAATATTGTAAGATACTATTAAAAAAATCAGTTAGTAGAAAATCTACCTGTACATTTTTTTTACTGTTATTATGCAAAAGTGCATAAAATTCCGGTATTTAATTACATACTACAGCTTGACCACGCTAAGTTGAACATTGGAAACAAAAGAGTAGCGATGCAGTTAGTACCGGTTTCAACCCTCTTCTACCGATTGTAACACAAATTATTCAAGTTACAAAAAAATAAATTAAAAAGAGATGTTTGGCATAAAGATTGCATTATCCATGTCTTTACACTTATTATTATGCAAAAAAATAAAAGAATATTTTTCAATTGCATTTCCTAATCTGCGGTGTTTTGAAGTAAAATATTAGATGGATTAAATAACAATTTGGATTAAACCAAGCGTATTATTTGGTGAAAATATGAATCTTCCAAATCTACCGGTTTATTGTGTCTATAAACCGGTACCTACTGATTTACGATTTGGACAACGTTTTTGAAGATTTTTGACATAATCATAAGGCCCTTTTTCCACTACTTCGATCCGTAACCGGATATCAGATGTAGCGATCCGAAAAATACCGGAATTCCGGTCACCGCTTTTCCACCTATCCGGTAAAAAACGGACAGTAAAGTTTCATTATCTCGACGGACTCGAACTCGGACGGACGACATACAGGGTGATTGGAAATTCGATGCATTCCCTGAAGGTGGTTAGAGGGGGGGCCATTTCCAACATATTCTTCCATGGAACCAGGGGTCGGAAATGATTGGTTACAAAATTATTAGGACTTTTGATTTTTTAAAGAAAATTTCCCGATTTCAACTTTAAAAGTCATGCGAAAGCTAGCCAAACCGTTTTATGCATAGTTTTTTGACATGATCTCATAGTGAATGAATAGGACAATCATTTTAGTTACAAGTTTAGTTAGAAATACTCTTCTTTTTTAAAATACAGCGCCAAAACAAGAAAATATTTTGGTGGAAAGGGATTTTTTTCAACATTCATAGTAATCTACTGTAAAAAATCACTATGGAATAATCCGTAAAAACTTCATAACAGAGTTCTCTGTTGCATTAGCTAACCAAAAAGGTACAATAATCTACAATCAAACATGTTTTCATAAAAATAATTAGCATTAATGCAAAAAGCGGCGTGCGAAACAAGGCAATTGACTATGGTCGGTCGACTACGCCAAAGTCAGCAAATGCTGTTTAGACAACTTTTTCAAGTATTTTCGTGGTCTAATGGATGGAGCATTCCCTCAGGAGTCTGTGGTTCCAAATTCGATTCCGTGAGTTGACCTACAAGGTTGATATTCAACACTTTGTGAATTTTTCCCAGTTTGGTTTAAAATCACGTTGAACCACCTGATTGTCCGTAAGAAAATATCGTGCTCCGGAGGGCATATTAAACCATCGGCCTCGATTGATGTCTAATAAACGCAGACGGTGGTTGTAACACTACCATAGCAGAGGTCTAATACTTGTAGAAGGTGGTTTAAAAACTCCGACAAAGATTTATCATTTCAGTTTTTTAGGCTGTTTAAAGCTCAGGAGCTCCATTTCTGAATTGTCGTAATCCAAATCCGTGCACGGAAATCTAAAACGAGTGGTCTAACCATTCGTATTACACGTTCTACTACTCGACACTTTAAATGTTAAGGGTTTGTGTGAATTTATTAGGGTGTGCATAAATTAATAAGTTTAGTAGAACATGTGATACGAGCACAATTAGTAGCAGATTTTCGCACGATTAGGATTACGACAATTCAGAAATGGAGCTCCTGAGCTTTAAACAGCCTAAAAAACTGAAATGATAAATCTTTGTCGGAGTTTTTAAACCACCTACTACAAGTATTAGACCTCTGCTATGGTAGTGTTACGACCACCGTCTGCGTTTATTAGACATCAATCGAGGCCGATGGTTTAATATGCCCTCCGGACAATCAGGTGGTTCAACGTGATTTTTTAAACCAAACTGGGAAAAATTCACAAAGTGTTGAATATCAACCTTGTAGGTCAACTCAGTCCAGGTAGCTAGTTTTGGCATTGGACTGAGTTAGATGATCTTCCTACCATAAGGGAGTACCACAAGGCTGTTAAGCAGCTTAAAATTGGAAAATCACCTGGAAACGATGGTACCCACGCCGAAATTATCAGGCTCAAGTGCATATTACCCATCCTGCACAATCTGTTGTGTAAATGTTGGGAAGCGGGATATATACCACAGGATATGCGCGATGCTAACATCATTACCCTATACAAAGGCAAAGGTGACCGCGGTGACTGTAACTGTTATCGTGGAATATCCCTTTAAGTATAGTAGGTAAATTATTTGCTCGGTTAGTCTTAATAAGACTCCAGAAACTTGCTGATCGTGTATATCCCGAATCGCAATGTGGATTCCGCGCCCAACGTTCCACAACAGATATGATCTTTACACTTCGCCAACTGCAGGAAAAGTGTAGAGAGCAGAAAACACCTCTGTTTGTGGCGTTCGTCGACCTTAACAAAGCCTTCGACACCGTGAGCAGGGAGGGACTCTATACTGCACTTTTAAACATCGGGTGCCCTCCAAAACTTCTAAGCCTCATTAAATCCTTCCACGAGGACATGAAAGGATCTGTTGTTTTTAACGGCAATACATTCGAGCCGTTCGAAATGCGTAGAGGTGTTCGCCAAGGCTGCGTGTTGGCTCCTACCCTGTTTGGTATTTTCTTCTCATTGCTTTTGAAAGTTGCTTTCGGCGATGACCAACAGGGTATACACCTGCACACTAGGGCTGACGGGAAGCTGTACAATATCTCGCTTCTTAGGTCAAAGCGTAACCGCGATGACTTATTCGTCGATAGCCTTTTGTTCGCTGACGATGCAGCCTTCGTTGCTAATTCTCAAAGTGAGCTTCAAGACATTGTTGATAAGTTTTCCCACGCGTGTTCTCTGTTCTCAATGTCCATTAATGCCAAAAACAGTAGTGCTAGCTCAAGGTGGAGAAACACCACGTATTTTGCTCGATGGCGTTCCCTTGAACATAGTTGACAAGTTTTGCTACTTGGGGTCGACTGTGTCGAACAATCTCACCCTCGATGCTGAGATCAATACTCGTATCGGCAAAGCGGCGACCATGTTCGGCAGGCTCAGTACAAGAGTATGGAATAATAAACACCTGACCACAAAAACCAAGATAATTGTTTACCAAACTTGCGTTCTAAGCATACTCTTGTATGGAGCTGAAACCTGGACTTCGTACGCAAAACAAGAACGTCGACTCAACACATTTCATATGCGCTGCGTAAGAAACATCTTGCATATAACTTGGCAGGACAGAGTCACAAACGAGCGAGTTCTAGAAATTGCACAGCTGCCTAGCTTTACCGCTTTGCTTAAGCAAAGACGATTGCGGTGGCTAGGGCATGTGTACCGCATGGAACCTTCGCGTCTACCACGGCTTGTCCTGCTTGGCATGTGCCAGTCTCTAATTCCACCTTCGTTTGTAGAGCGTGCGGAAAGTCATGCCGCTCCCGTATCGGCTTATACAGCCATGAAAAATCTTGCCTCAGACACTGAATAAATCGTCTGTCACAGACGTATGAGGCCAATGATGATGAGGTCAACTCACGGGAATCGAACCTGGAACCACAGACTCCTGAGGGGAATGCTCCACCCATTAGACCACGAAAATACTTGAAAAAGTTGTCTAAACAGCATTTGCTGACTTTGGCGTAGTCGACCGACCATAGTCAATTGCCTTGTTTCGCACGCCGCTTTTTGCATTAATGCTAATTATTTTTATGAAAACATGTTTGATTGTAGATTATTGTACCTTTTCGGTTAGCTAATGAAACAGAGAACTCTGTTATGAAGTTTTTACGGATTATTCCATAGTGATTTTTTACAGTAGATTACCATGAATGTTGAAAAAAATCCCTTTCCACCAAAATATTTTCTTGTTTTGGCGCTGTATTTTAAAAAAGAAGAGTATTTCTAACTAAACTTGTAACTAAAATGATTGTCCTATTCATTCACTATGAGATCATGTCAAAAAACTATGCATAAAACGGTTTGGCTAGCTTTCGCATGACTTTTAAAGTTGAAATCGGGAAATTTTCTTTAAAAATCAAAAGTCCTAATAATTTTGTAACCAATCATTTCCGACCCCTGGTTCCATGGAAGAATATGTTGGAAATGGCCCCCCCTCTAACCACCTTCAGGGAATGCATCGAATTTCCAATCACCCGAATGTACAATTGTTTTAAAGCATGCATAATTTTTGTACAATACCAATTATTCGGGAAATTACCGTTTCGATAAAATCCGGATACATTGTATATCACGGTGAAGTGGAAAAGCGAGTATAGTATTTTAATAGATTTCTAAATCGGATTGGAAATTATCGTGTACCGGATCGGACTTGTGGAAAAAGAGCCTAAAACTTGAATGTGCGGTAGCGATGGCAAAAAAATAATGAGCCTCTTGAGGGTCTATGAAACTGTAGAAAGTTACATAGATTAATACCAATTTTGGACCCGTATTGTCCAGATGATAAAAATATGTTTTCGGTCGGAAATTTTATTTAAATTAGAATTCAAAATTCTTTTAATTGCTCACGAAACTTGGAAATAAACCAAACACTTACTTGAAAGTACAATCTAAGAAATCCATAACTTTAAGTATATTCCGAATATGTCAAACTTAACTAATTGACACATGCATAGAAATAAACATAGGGACAGCTAGAAGACTTACTCCGAAACAAGAAGTGCGGTCAATAGCCGTAACGGATGCCCCATACATCTTGATACTGTCAATACCTGTTTTTCAATAGGAGTTATTAAATTGTTAGTTAAAAAAAAATTGGGCATACAATTTTTGACCTTAATGCATTTATCAAATTTGAGTATTTTAGAGATGATGTAACATATTTAACAAAGAATATCAAAAATCCACGGCTTTCTGAAAATTGTCAATAAGGTTCAAAATCAAACCACTTTTTTTGCTTTGAAATCGGTAGTAGAGTCAATAAATATGGTGCAAGCAATTTTCGACCTTATTGACATTTGGCAAATTTTCATACGGTATAGGTGTAGTAACATATTTAACAAAGAATATCAAATATCCACGGCTTTCTGAAAATTGTCAATAAGGTCGAAAATTGCTTGAACCACGTTTTTTGCTTTAAAATCAGTAATAGAGTTAAAAAATATGGTGCAAGCAATTTTCGACCTTATTGACATTTGCCAAATTTCAATATTGTAGAGATGTAGTAATAGAAAAATTTCAAAATTTGGGGAATTCGGAGGATTGTCAATAAATTCGAGAATCGCTTGCATCAATTTATTTGCTTTGAAACCGATATAATGGAGTAAAACAATATGGTTTAAACAACAAAACAACAACAACAACAACAACAAAACAAGTTATAGGTAATTCGTAAAAAATTTGGGCAAGGTACTTGGATTGTTCTTCTATGTGGAAAATCGACACTGTTTTTATTAGTATCAGAAACATTTCATAATATTTATAGTTATCTTTACCGTACATATCTACAGGTTCAAATTATGTTTTTTTGTGACCAGACTTTACAATGCAGTTGGTGTTTAAAGCTCCTTCACATAACTGTGTTTTCACCAACGCAGTATTACTCTCACGGTACCGATGCGATACCGTCGCGTTAAGGTGGGCTTAAAAACCAAGCGACGCGACAACGACACGCGTGGGTGGTCGCCGTCAAATTTTGACGGCGTCGTTGTCGCTGCGGTCTTGTAGAAAAACCCGACCGCATCAACTGACAGCGCCACGCAGCAGATCCCAAGTAGCATTACGAATGTTAGTAAATTCTTACTAGTCTTTTATAAGAGTAAAGATTGATTTAGCTAAAACAAAAAGTTTTCTTTTATAATTTTATTTATAAAACGGCACAAAATTTAAGCATTTGATAGACGAATCCCAAATCGACTTTTAGCAATTTTTGCGAACGTCTTTGTTGATACCTGCATTAAGTTTAGGATAAATATAGATGCATATATTTTAATTCTAAGAATGTTAATTGTTTTAAACACTCTATTTTAATTTATAAAATTAAAAGTAAATTGTAAGTAGGTAATTAATTATTATTTTTCTATGTAATTACTTTTAAATGTAACCAATTCAATTATTTTTATTTTTCTGACATGACTTATTTACATATAATTAATTTATTTTAGGTACCATATATTTTTGTAATCATTGACTGCTTTTTCTAAATGCTGTGTTTAGTTGTAAGTGGGTTTCAGATTTATGTATGTTTCTATGTGTTTTATTGTTTTTTTAAATATTTAATCTGTTACCTGTTACTAAACCTTTTGAAATAAAATAAATAAAATAAAATAAATAATAGTGTTGCCACTGGCGTTTTACTACTGATGAACAAAGGTTGTTTTCGTACCAGTGCTAACCGTTCATACCCAGTAAGGCGCACCCTATAGCTTGTGTTAGGGTTTTCTACCCGGGTACCCGGGTCCGGGTATACCCGGGTATTTCAGACTTTTGATACCCGGGTATAAACGACGCGCATACCCGGGTACTCGAGAAAGAGATATATAGTCTGATGTTATACAAATAAAAGAGTAAAAAGATTAAAGGATTTATTTATATTTACAAAAGTATTGTTTCTCTTAAGGCGTTCCGTTTTCCATACAAAAGTTCAATGGAGTTATGTATGTAAAGGAGACAAGAGTCGGTTTAAAAAACTTGATGGGGAGTCCCGTGGGTATATAAGATTGTCGCAAAACACTGAAAAGAATTTTTAAATCATCAGATTTCCCCGTAAAAAGCGAGTCGCCACTTTACGAAAATAGATGGAGCTACTGCTGCAATAAATACGTTTAATTTTATTGTGCAGAAAATACTGATTATCTTTTAACTATAAGTAGTTTTGCGACAAATTTACGTGTGCCTTCATCATTCAGAATAAAGTTTCTTTAAAAAGAAACTCTACAGCTCATGTGTAACCCGACTGAAGTGCAGTTTTTCGTTTGTATGACGTAACGAACCACCTTAACGAAGTTACTTCATATTATACAGGGTGGACCATAGAGTGACGTCAATAAAAAGAAATTAGATTCCTCACATCTTGGGGTATTCGAAAATACCCTTTACAAGTTAAATAACTCGGAAACTAATATAATAATAATCGCGGGACATACATGGGGTATTTTCGAATACCCCAAGATGTGAGGAATCTAATTTCTTTTTATTGACATCACTCTATGGTCAACCCTGTATAAATTTCTGCACAAATTGACTTTATACTAGGAGTAACAGAAAGGGTATAACAAGCCGAAAGGAGGTCAAGGTACTCATGAAACTGAACAACTTTCCCTATGAAACATGTGACGAAATATGAAAAATAATTTGGACCTCCCATACAAAATTGCCGATCAGCTGATTCATTTACTATGGGAGGTCCAATTTTTTTTCATATTTCGACCCATGTTCCATAGGGAAAGTTGTTCAATTTCATGAGTACCTTGACCTCCTTTCGGCTTGTAATACCCTTTCTGTTACTCCCTGTATATCTAGTTTACTATAGTATATTTTTAAGAGAAAATAATTGTATTATTTTCTGGGAGTATTTTTGTAGGTTTGTAACGAATTTTCTCAAAACCTGCGCGTACGATTTTTAGATTTCTTTTACCTTTAGAATGCAATTGTATAAGATAGATGCTTTTTACCACGGAGAAATATCTTACTCCCACGTGAAAACTGTTAGAAGCGAGTGGAAATGAAAGTAATAAAAAGTGAGACTGGCTAAAGTAGTTTTATACCGGTTTTGTTTGTCTAATTTTACTAAATTATTCCCACTTTGTGAACTTGAATGATAGGTATTATAATTAAGTATAAATAGAGTTAACATTTAAACCTTTGTTTCTCAATTTCGAACCCATTTTTACTTAAAAAGTTAATACCCGGGTATTTAAAAAATTCGTACCCGATACCCGGGTATCTCAATTGGTCGGGTATTCGAAAACCCTAGCTTGTGTTATTAATTTATCTCCTGATATTATGATATTTATTTTTGGATATGTATTTTCATAGGCATTTCGTTGAAAATAATACATTATTACGATAAAGTTGACTAAAACAACTCTTTTAAAACATGCTTCTAGTAAGTTGTATGGTAGAACCCTCTGTCCTTGTGCACGACAAATTAACGTATTTCTTCAGCTGCTTTTTTTCCTGCTTATGATACCTACATTCTATAAATATAAACTCATAATTTTTTGTTACATTTGTTCTTTTGTACAAATTAATTTAGTTTTTGGTTTTGCGTGGCATATGATTAATTTGGTAGAGCATAATATACTGCATAATATGGACATAAATGTAAAGGATGATTGACTCATAAGAGATAAATACATCCGCTCGATTTATCTTTTCGCTCTACTGTTTGATAAATATCATATATTTTCGAACCCTGCTCACTGAGACCATCTTTTTGCGCCCTAAGAGTCAGTTTCTACTGAAAGCGACGAGGTAAGACGATACGCGACGCTGCAATGTCAGTTCAAAGCGACATCAAGATGCAACGCGCGATGCCGCTCGATGCATCTTGAAGCCGCACGAAACCGAGACGAGAAGAGACGCGACGCTGCAATGTCTGTTCTAGCGACGTCACCTTCGGCTGCCTGTCAGTTTGATTTCCACGCTCAGTGTTGCGGTGATAAAAAAGAACTTACTACTCTTAGAAACACGATAGGAAAGTAACTTGGTTCTACTTGGTACCTACTATGCAGGGTAGGTGGTTGTTATTGTACTTAAAAAAGACCAAGGGCTTGTCAGACTCGTCCATTCCAGAGTTCTGTAGTCATCCATTTCAGTGTTCTCTAGTGGATAAATGCCCGCATGGCATGCGTCTGTTACACTCCTCGACCCCGGTCATACAGGCTATGCGTATCAGTTTTCTTAGGGAAGTTGTCAGCTATTCTATTCTATTCTATTTCAGCCTATTGCAGTCCACTGCTGGACGTAGGCCTCCCCCAGGGAACGCCATAAGGCACGATCTCCCGTTTTTGCCATCCAGTCGCTACCAGCCGCCTTTTTCAAGTCATCGGTCCATCTGGCCGGAGGGCGTCCAACGCTACGCTTGCCGAGGCGTGGCCTCCACTCGAGAACCCGCTTACTCCACCGTCCGTCGGTTCTACGACAGATGTGGCCAGCCCACTGCCACTTCAGCTTGCTACACTTCCAGACTATGTCCGTCACTTTGGTCTTTTTTCGGATGGCCTCATTCCGGACTTTATCCATTATAGAGATACCAAGCATAGACCTTTCCATAGCTCTCTGAGTGACATGTAGCCGGTGGGCCAGTTTTACTGTCAAGTTCCACGTCTCGGCTCCGTAGGTCATGACTGGTAGGACGCATTGATCGAACACCTTGGTCTTAAGGCATTGTGGCAAAGATGATTCGAGGATGTGACGCAGCTTTCCAAATGCTACCCAACCAAGCTGCACTCTTCTGGTGATTTCAGCCTCAAAGTTGTCTCTTCCCATCTGCAAAGTTTGCCCAAGGTACACGTATTTCTGGACAACTTCAAGGACTACACCTTCGACGGAGACCGGCTCGGGGATTATGTGTTGATTGAACATGACCTTCGTCTTATCCAAGTTCATCCCAAGTCCAACACGTCTCGAGGCAGAGTTAAGACTAGATAGCATTTTTGCAGGTCCTGCAGCGATTCGGCCATTATGACTATGTCGTCGGCAAAGCGGAGATGCGTGAGACTTTCGCCGTTGACGTTGATGCCCAGTCCATCCCACTGTAGAGTTTTGAAGACATCCTCCAATGCGTTGGTGAAGAGTTTCGGGATATAACGTCACCCTGTCTTACACCACGGAGCAGTTGGATGGGTCTTGTATTATGGTTTTGTACTTGAACGGACATCGTAGCCATTTGATAAAGGCTTCTCAGCACCTCCACATACCGCCAGTCGACTTGGCACCGCTGCAAGGACTCCAAAACAGCCCAGGTTTCGATAGAGTCGAAGGCTTTTTCGTAGTCCACAAAGCCATACACAGTGGTTGGTTATACTCCTCTGTCTTCTGTATAACCTGCCTTACAGTATGGATGTGGTCCACGGTACTGAAGCCTTTACGAAACCCGGCCTGTTCCGGTGGCTGAAAGGCGTCAAATCTTGATGCCAGACGATTCGTGACGACTCGAGAACAGCTTATAGACGTGGCTCAGAAGTGTGATCGGCCTATAGTTTTGAGAAGCGTTTTGTCTCCTTTTTGAAAAACAATGCCACTACACCTCTGCTCCACGCCTTCGGGGTTGTCCCATTGGCTATTACAGAGTTGAAAAGCCTTTTCAGCTCCTCGAGGACAGGTTTTCCACCGGCCTTAAGTAGCTCAGAGGCCACTCCGTCTTCCCGGAGCCTTCCCATTCTTAAGCTGTCTGAGAGCCGCCGCGATTTCGTCTATATCTACGTCCGGGAGATCTTCTGTAAAGTGGCGGGAGAGAGGAGCTCTTGGGTCTGGGGTCGCATCAGGTGGAGGCTTTTTCATGTGAGGCATACAGATTTCCATAGAAGTCCTCAATTTCAGCGAGAATCTCTGGAACCGATGTGACAGTTACACCATTCGAGGTAGTTAGCTTTGCCAGATGACTCCTTCCCAGTGTCTTGGTAAAACTTTCGACCCTCGGTTTTCTCAATCGCCTCCTTTACGAGTCGAGTGTTATAGCTTCGGAGGTCGCGTCTTACCATACTTCGGATCTTTTTGTTAAGTGACTGGGGATCTGGCAATGCATCCTCTGGTGTTTCCCGTCTAATTCGCATCAGTTCCAGGGCCTCGCTTGAAAGTTTGGACTTCTTGTCTGTTCGCCTTTTACGAAAATGCTTCGTCCCCACTTCGCGAATAGCCCCGACTATGCTCTCTAGGTCCTCGTCAACGTTTGCCGGGGTCTCCAGGGCGCGTAAATACATACCCTGATGCAACACAGACACCCATACTCTGTGTTGCATCAGGGTTTGTACAGCGTTCAGACGTACAAACCCTGATGCAACACAGAGCACTCGTACCATTCTCCTTACAATTCTATTAATTATGAGCATGAAAATGAGGATGAGCATGAAAATGGATACAAATGCTTATGGAAACGACCATGCGCATGGAAACGACCATGCACATAGATACGAGCATGCGCATGGAAACGACCATGCGCATGGAAACGAGAGCATGCGCATGGAAACGACCATACGCATGGAAACGACCATACGCATGGAAACGACCATGTGCATGGAAACGAGAGCATGCGCATGGAAACGACCATACGCATGGAAACGAGAGCATGCGCATGGAAACGAGCATGCGCATGGAAACGACCATGCGCATGGAAACGAGAGCATGCGCATGGAAACGACCATACGCATGGAAACGAGAGCATGCGCATGGAAACGAGCATGCGCATGGAAACGACCATGCGCATGGAAACGACCATGCGCATGGAAACGACCATGCGCATGGACACGAGCATGCGCATGGAAACGAGCATGCGCATGGAAACGAGCATGCGCATGGAAACGACCATGTGCATGGAAACGACCATATGAATTCTTTATTGCAAACATAAAATAACAAATGGTGAAAAACTTAAAATTAGTTACAAGGGCGAGCTTATTTCTATAAGAAATCTCTTCCAGCCAACCCAATGGAGATGAAAGAGGAGAATATGCGGGGGAACTCGAAAGTACAATAAAGTATGTGCTTACATAACTAAAATCATATATAAAGAGTATAAATACTAAATTACCTACCAACTAAAATATACAAATACACAGATATTATAAAATAAGATATACTAATACATATTATAAATAAATAATATAATATGACAACAAGAAAAAGTAGTTTCAGATAATACACACATATAATTATTTACAGTTGTGATAGAAAGTGCGCTTTCAGCCTTTTCTTAAAAGAATCGATAGAAGGACTGTCCTGAATTTCTCTGGGCAACTTATTCCACAACTGTGTGGCACGGACAGTAAAAGAATTAAAGAAAAAGTTAGTGTTTGATCTAGGACATGCGAGCATCTTAGTGATGCAAGCACGCCTAGATCGGGAGTCAGGGGATAATAGACGGAAGCGGGAACGGAGATATTCAGGAGAGGATGGGACTTTCAGAATTTTGTATAGGAGAGATAGGATGTGCACATCACGACGAAGACGGATAGGGGAGCCATTTCAACTGAGCGCGAAACTCTGAGATGTGATCGTATTTGCGGAGACCGAAGATGAACCGAATAGCAAGATTTTGTAGGCGCTCTAGTTTATTTAGCAACTCCTCAGTCGCATCCAGATAACATACATCAGCATAGTCAAGGATAGGAGGAGAAGAGCTTGTGCAAGCATAATCTTAGTATTAAATGGAAGGAAGTTCTGGAGTCGTTTGAGAGAGTGGTATGAATAATGCATACGCCTACTGACTTCATTGACTTGAGGTAACCACGATAAATCACAGTCCAAAATCAAACCCAAATTTTTCGCTTTCTCTGTGTAAGGGATACACAAGTCATTATAGTAAACCTTAGGGATACTCACAGGATCAATCTTGCAACTTAATCTACTACTGCCTACAATCATAGCCTGTGATTTAGAAGGGTTTACTAGCAAACCAAAACGTTTGGCCCAGTCCTGAATAGCAGCCAGATCTGCGTTAATAGCATTCACTGCCTCATCTATGCCTTCCATCGAAAAATGTCTGTAGATTTGTAAGTCATCTGCATACAAATGGTAGGGTGAAGAAATGACTTTGGAGATATAATTAATAAAAATAGAAAACAAAAGAGGAGAGAGAACGCCGCCTTGTGGCACACCAGCAGATAGATCTGACCAGTCCGATAGTACATCGTCCGCCTTCACACACTGCTGGCGGCCATGAAGATAAGAATGGAACCAATCGATTACCGCAGGAGCAATATTAAGAGAACGGAGGGTGCTAAGGAGGATATTGTAGTCAACAGAGTTAAATGCATTGCTGAAATCTAAAAGTACCATTATGGTGAGTTGGGTGTTATCCATCGCTAAGCGGATATCTTCTGTTACATTCAGCAACGCACTAACTGTGCTGTGGGAAGGACGGAAGCCGGATTGGAAGGGACAAAGAAGGTTGTTGGAAGTCAGATAGGAATATAGTTGAAGATGGACCACACTTTCAAGTACTTTTGAAAGAATGGGAAGGATGGATATTGGACGGAATTCAGAAGGAGAGGCAGGATTGGAGGTCTTAGGCAGTGGGATGACATATGCTTTTTTCCATTCAGAAGGAAAGACATTTGCTGTTAGAGAAAAGTTAACAATATGTGTGACAACAGGCAGAATGTCATTCAAAATAGGCTGAAGCATATCAAGGCTTAATCCGTCACTCCCACTGCCTTAGTGGAGATTGAAAGGATTATTTTCCTAACATTGTCCGTAGTAACCGATTGAAAAGAAAAGGGGATACCATCAGGTATGTCCAGATTTGACAGATAAGAAAGTGAAGAAGCTTTTGTTAAATTGTCGAGAGTAACTGGTGGGATAGAAAAGTGTTTATTGAGTGCGTTTAAATCCATGAAACCCTTGGAGGTGTCCAATGCCTTACCCACACCAAGAGACTTTAAGAATTTCCAGGTTAAAGCCTGATTAAGATTTTCTAAAGATGAGTGAATGTAGCGACGTTTTGCATCCCTACACATTCGATTGCAGATGTTACGAAGTTTTTTATACGCAGCTACGTTAGTATCTGACGGATCCTTTTTGAGTCTGCTTTTAGCCCTATCACGTTTAGCCATAGTCCGTTTAATAACTGGAGTCAACCAGGGTGCCGGTGCGTGCTTAACTCGAACGGGTCTTACTGGTGCATGTTTATTGAACAAGTCAATGAGCGCTTTGTTAAAAGTTGCCACTTTGGCATCAATAGTGGTGGCAGATAAAACACCAGACCAGTCCATATTCATAGCATCCTCTCTCAAACTATCCAGGTTCATGTTGCGGTAATTACGCTGAAAAATAACTTTAGCTTTGACTTTAGGAGGACGCACTTTGTACGTGAGAAATAATAAGTCATGGTACGAAAAGGGCCGTCATTTGACCATGGATTTAACACAGTTAGGTTTAGATACCATGATAACATCTAGCAGAGATGGCCGACGATTAGGGACATGATGGGTGGGTGAGAGTGGAAGAAAGTTTATATTTAGCGAAGTTGTAATTGAAAACAACTTCCGGCATCTACAGTCATCTTTTAACAAGCAGGTATTTAAATCGCCCATGATTATAAGGTGTTCATAAAGAGTACTGTAATTTTCAAGTTGTGACTCAAAACTAGAAAAGTAGTCAACCGAATCGTTGTGACTATAGACTACACCCAGAAATATTTTTCTGTGGTGTACAACCACTTCCAGATAAAGGTATTCAAGCTTACCATCATACGGCGTAGGAGACGCACATATTATTGTGGCTTGGATGTCACTGCGAAGGTAGATACATACTCCGCCACCCACAGTACCAATGCGATCGTTGCGAAACAGCCGATAGCCCGGCAGAGATAAAGAATTGGAGGGAAGAGAAGGCTTAAGCCATGTCTCTGAAACTAGAATTCCATCAACTAAGCTGCTGCTGAAGGATGCGAGAAGATCATTGTAATGAGCAGGTATGCTCTGTGCGTTAATGTGTACTAGGGATAGGAATGGACAGTCATGATGCAAGAACGAAGCAAGTTTTTGCTTCAACGGTTCACAGTCTGTAAGAGAAGAGCTATCACTTTCAGCACTTAAAAAATCATCCGAAGAGGAACAAGAGGCATAATCGTCATATGTCATATTCGTATATATATATATATACTTATAAAATAATAGTAATTATGATTAAATAATAAATAAAGTAAAATAATAACTATAACTACTTTACTAGCAAAAGTAGCTCGATGCCGACTACTTTCATCTACACAAATTGACCTGGAGAGTAATTAAATTAGGAAATAAAAACATATCTTTAAGAAAAACCTTAAAAAAAAACGCTTGTAAGAAAAAGTAAACTGAATAAAATAACGGTCACACATAACCTTGAAGTAATTAATAAAATGAAACACTACAACAACAAACAAAAATAAAAATCGTGCAAAGCTTAAAAAACTAGCTTCCAGGCCAAAAAATTTGAACAGAAAAAATAAACGTAAATTTCTGAACGAGGCGTGACGTATGTGACAGAAGACATGACAGATGATTATTTTTATTTTGAGGTTATTTATAACATACTACTCGAATAATAGATGTACTTGTAAAAGTCAAAATCAAAATTACCCCAAAAAGTACAAGTAAAAAGGAACACCGGCCTTGGAAACTACAAAGGAGATAAAGCTGGTCATTTTGATGCCTGACGCGAGTCACCGCCCGTACGTGGATGCTGAGCAATCAGAGGCTTTAGCTCACTCATAGCTACCACCTTCTTCCTCTTGCCATCAGGCAGCAACACAACAATGACGCCCTCGGATGTCCAGCTACTTCTCTTGCCAAAGTGTCTTCTGGCTTCGGCAAATACATCTTGCCGAGATTTTGTTAAAAACTCGGATATTGAGACTGGAGTGCCTTTCAGCGCAGTTTTTGCATTCCACACCATAGACCGATGCTTCATAGTATTAAAACGTACCAAGATGGGGCGATTTTTGTCTTTCTTAACACCCAACCGATGACACACTTCAACAGAGTCCGATACAGTCATAGAAGCCAACTTTAATTGACTCTGGAACACCTTCTGTACCTTTCCGGCTAGGTCCTCACTGTCCTCTTCAGTAACACCATGGAGCAGAAGAACTTTCCGACGTGAATGTGTCTCCATTCTGTCTAGCCCAGTAACAATAAGCTCAAGCTGTGACCTTAACATGGATAATGACTTCCAAACAAGCTCCTTGAAGACTGCATATTCTGCTGACAGTACCTTCACCGTTGATGCTGGGACTGCCTGCTGCTGAGCTTCAAATTCTGTCATCCGGGTATCCATCCATTTAGTCAGCTCCTCAATACTCTTGGCGAGTTGCGCAGTGTTGTCCATTTTTTGAAATAGTGTTGAAGTGAAGTGTGCCAAATAAACCAATTATTGTGATGGAAAGTTGATGGTCAACTTGTGCAGTTTATAAACTTTTATATCATGTAAGTAATATAATAATATTTTTAATTAATTAAACTCTAGGAGAGCAAATTAATGATGTTTACTTTTCGAAGTCTACCCACAGAGTAGTTTCCATGAGCATGGAAACGAGCATGCGCATCGAAATGAGCATGCGCACTTAAATGAGCATGCGCACTTAAATAGGCATGCGCATGAAAATAAGCATGCGCATCGAAATGAGCATGCGCATTGAAATAGGCATGCACATGAAAATAAGTATGCGCATGGAAATGAACATGCGCACTGAAGTAAGCACATTTTGCGACTTAGGACATTTTGCGACTTAGGACATTTTGCGACTTAGGACATTTTGCGACTTAGGACATTTTGCGACTTTAGACATTTTGCGACTTTGGACATTTTGCGACTTAGGACATTTTGCGACTTTGGACATTTTGCGACTTTGGACATTTTGCGACTTAGGACATTTTGCGACTTTGGACATTTTGCGACTTAGAACATTTTGCGACTTAGGACATTTTGCGACTTAGGACATTTTGCGACTTAGGACATTTTGCGACTTAGGACATTTTGCGACTTTAGACATTTTGCGACTTTGGACATTTTGCGACTTAGGACATTTTGCGACTTTGGACATTTTGCGACTTTGGACATTTTGCGACTTAGGACATTTTGCGACTTTGGACATTTTGCGACTTTGGACATTTTGCGACTTTGGACATTTTGCGACTTTGGACATTTTGCGACTTAGGACATTTTGCGACTTTGGGCATTTTGCGACTTAGGACATTTTGCGACTTTGGACATTTTGCGACTTTGGACATTTTGCGACTTAGGACATTTTGCGACTTTGGACATTTTGCGACTTAGGACATTTTGCGACTTTGGACATTTTGCGACTTTGGACATTTTGCGACTTAGGACATTTCGCGACTTAGGACATTTTGCGACTTTGGACATTTTGCGACTTTGGACATTTTGCGACTTAGGACATTTTGCGACTTTGGACATTTTGCGACTTAGGACATTTTGCGACTTAGGACATTTTGCGACTTTGGACATTTTGTGACTTCGGACTTGGCTAAATATTGATAAGTTGTCTGTGCTGCATCAGGGTTTGTTGCATGTTTTAATGTACACACCCTGATGCAGCACAGACAGGGGGCTGTCTGTACTGCATCAGGGTTTGTATTGTCGCAGCCGGGTTAGTTTGTATGGGTTCAGGGGTTATCGGGCAGTTGGACTTGGTCTCCACTCCAACTCAAGGAGAAAATTGGTATCACTGCCTGCCACCACCATGCCACTGATCATAGTCGACAGTCATCATTCAAATTCAAAAACTCTACGTCCCCTTTACGAATTAAAATATTTTATAACCAATGATTGCCGACTCTTATTTCTATAGAAGAATAAGTCGGATATTGTCTCTCTTCGGGCAACATATCCAATTAACTTTTACCTTAAGCAGACAAATGCAAACAAAAAAACTTTGAGTTGGGTCGAAAGATTGATGGATGGATTTTACAATGAATATAGAAATAGAAATTTTACTGTATAATATTGAAATTTGTCAAATGTCAATAAAAGTCAAAAATTGCTTGCACCATATCGTTACCGGAAAGCGAAAACTTCTAAAACGCCACAGTACTAACTTTACACCAGACCGTTTCAAAAGTTTAAAAAATTCGTAACTCAGTGAAAATAATTAATATTAACTTGAAAAAATTACCTAGGATTCTAATATTTTTTGTTCAAATTTAGACGTTGCTACCACGTTTGTACGAGCTATAACTTTTAAAGTAGACGTCGCTTTAGAAAACATATTTCCTAATTTGCGATAAAACTGATAAGCAAAATATTCTAACAAGTGTATTGATTAACAAAAGCAATATTGAAATTTTTCTTAAGTCATGTAAGTAAATCAAAAACTGTACACGAAAACAACTTAAGTTCCTTTGAGGCTAACGAATCAGGAAGGAAGAAAGTATTAACCGAGCAACATTTTTATATGCTTTGCGAGATTATTTACTTATGAATAATAAAAGTTAAAAAGGCTATAGGACAAAAACTTCTTACGACCTGTGAAAATGTAGAACACAGTGAACAAAATATTCTAGGCTGTATGTATTTTTGTAGAACATAATGGGGATAACACTTACTATGTACCATTTTTCAAATGAAATTGTGTTTATAATGAAATGTCTTCCAGCAGACCTAGGAAAGTGTAAGTTGATTGAGGATAAGCGGATAAAACGTGCACAATATTATTAATATTAAAACGCATCAGA
Organism: Phthorimaea operculella; assembly: GCA_024500475.1. Lineage (NCBI taxonomy): Eukaryota > Metazoa > Arthropoda > Insecta > Lepidoptera > Gelechiidae > Phthorimaea > Phthorimaea operculella. The sequence goes on from JANFCV010000119.1 coordinate 1,197,641, forward strand.
TGGTTTAAGTCCGTTTTCAAAGAAGCTGCTATGGCAGCGGCCAGTTAAACTCAGGAAAGTTATTTTATTACAGCAGATGTAGTTAAAACATCAAAAATATTACCACCAGAAAACCATGTGACTTCTCGAGAGATCATCTGATGAATCCATATTGAACATCGAAATCGTGACGTCACGGCTTGACGTCGGACATGACGCCGCATGACGTCGTGGGTGTGCATCCAGCCAGGATTAAACCAAGAAGGATGCACACCACACCACCCCCTACGAAGAAAAGAAAACTTGGCTGCACACCTTCGTGTTCCAAATTATAAATCGAATGGTTGATGGCAAAACGTAATCTTCTGCCCGAACGAATAATGTAAAATTGAGGCGAGCTGAATTTGATGGATGTACAAAATGAGAATGAGACTGAGTAACTAATGGAGTCGGATCAGCAGGAGTAGAGTCGGTCAGTATGTCAGGAGAATGAGTAGATGAGTGAGAATTAATGTAAGCTGGTTTAAGACGACAATAGTAAAAGTCTTGTCTGTGCGACTAACAACGACGTGAGGTCCCAAATATGGTGACGTCAGCGGCGGTTTAACGTTATCAACCCGAAGAAACACATGGGAGCAAGTGTCGAGATCTTTAAAATGAAAGACGTTTTTGCTACCGTATCGCGAAGTGGGGACAGGACTCAGGTCGGCCATGACCGCTCGAAACTGTGACACGAAATCTACTGGATCAGTGGATAGTGCAGGAGATTGAGAACAGACCAACTCACTAGGAAGATGTAAAGGTTCTCCATATACCAGCTCGGCTGCAGATGCTTTGAGATCGTCCTTCAGCGCTGCTCGCATACCGAGTAGGACGATTGGCAAAGCTTTGATCCAGGGCTCATTCCGACACATGAGAGACGCCTTGAGTGTCCTATGAAGGCGCTGGACCATTCCATTGGTACAAGGACGGTAGCTGGTGGTACGCAGCTTCTCCGTTCCTAGATAAAACATGAATCTACGAAAAAGGTCTGACTTAGTCTGTCGACTGTCTTCCTAGATCAGATGTGATGCGGGAAGGAACACCAAACCCCGACAGCCAGCCAAAAATTAAGGTGTCAGCTGTCTCCCCAGCAGTAATGCTACTGTCATCGGCCAAGTTTCAGGCTAGCGGGTAAACCGATCCACGATGGTCAACAGATACCTGTATCCCTCGCAGACTGGAAGGGGACCAAATGTCAAAATGGATGTGCCTGAAACGGCCAGCTGGCGCTACAAAATCGCCGAACAGAGACAATGGTGCTTGGTTAGGTACTTTGTTTCGTTGGCAAGGAACAGGAACACAAGACTTAACCCAAATACGAACATCTTTTCGAATGGAGGGCCAGACTAATCTGCTGGTAAGCAGATTGGAAGTTGCACGAATGCCTGGATGACTCAGGTTATTAAGCCTTTCGAAGAATTTCCGACGAAAAAGAGCAATAAGAAAAAAAACGGAGCTTACCGGTTGACATGTCGCGAACTATATAGTAACGTCAGTACCAGGCAAGGTGACGTTTTCCAACTTGTGACTGGAGCTACCATCTTGGATAAGACGCTGAAGCTCCTCGTCGTTCCTTTGTGATTGCGCTAATGCTGAGTAGCTATCCTCCAGCGATATGGCATCGACTCTGGATATAGCATCCGCCACGACATTATCCATACCTTTTATAAACCTATGCAATATCTGTCGTGAATTGCGATATAAGAGAGCTGGTTTAGCTGCACGGAAGACAGTTTTTCTCTGCGCTGAGAAAATGCGTACAACATTAGTCCGTGAAGATTGTGAAATGCTGAGCCTCAAAAATATGGCGGAAATTCTGCACAGCTTCATATACGGCTAAAACTTTCTCTCTGGTAGTAAGTATGCCGGCCAGAAGGATTGGCGTGCAGTCAACTTCTTGCTGAAAAACGCAATGGGCTGCCACTCGGTGCCTAGTGATAACTTTTACCTTATTCAGTAGATTGTTAACTGCTAGTTTTAACACTTAAATGACTTTGATACTCTCCTTTTGATTGTGTGATTTATACTAATCTATTCAATTATTTACAAATCGTACCAACATGAATTGCTTACCTGACCCTAAATACTGCGCATTGATTTGAACCTTGGAAAGGAAAAATGGCTAATCCACCAATGCTAGTCAATTGTTGCGCATTGTCTTTTTCTTAAGCGGCAGAGGAGGTGTATTTTTATAAAATGCAAAACATCTTACCGGCGAAATATTTCTAATCTTGGTAATGAATAATTTCTAACGATGCCAATTTTCGTAATTCTTAGTAAGCTAAATTTTCTAACAAACCTAAATTATCGTAAAATACAAAATTTAAAATTACTTACATTATAAAAATATGACAAAATTAACATGCAAAAATTTCTTACAATAATTTGATTGGATTTTTTTAGTACGCAAGAAAGACTTATAAAATATTTGGCACTAAGTTGTATGTCTAAAGTGCATTTTTTTGTAAAACTCCAAAAAATGGTCGCTTAAGAACTTGGAAAACGCAACTCATCCCAATTTTTTGACTTTCTAAAGCGACAAAAAATACCTCCGATTTGCGCGTATCTTAGACCGATCGACGCAGAAAAAAAAACGCAGCTCAGTGATATTTATAACTCAATTTCGACAAAAGTGGCGGTTTAGAAGTTTTCGCTTTCCGGTAACGAATGTTTAAGTCTACGAGTCTACGAGATTTTAAGTCTGGAAGTCCCGTACCTGAAAGCGATACCGTTTTGGTATGCGGCAGATTCATACAAATAAGGGTGGGCTTAAAAACCAAGCGACAGCGACAACGACGCGCGTCGTTGTCGCTGTCAAATGACTGGTTTGTATGGGTTTGTATGGGGAACCAGATAAACCGAGCGTCGGCGTCGTTGCGGCGCGCCACGACGCCGTCACGTTGACAGCGCGCTGAGAGGCTAACCAGGCCAGTGTTGCCGGATGAACAGAATTACTGCTATTTAGACATATTTAATAGCAAGGTAAATGTAGTTAAAAATAAAGAACAAGCTTTATGTAAATTCTGAACTATTGTTGCCGTACTACCGATGGTTTTACTATCGATAGTTTTCATTTATTCAGGCCTATACAATCGGTAGGCCTAATAATAGTATTGATAATTCAAAATAAAGCAATACTGTTGACGAGGTATAATTTGGGTATAATACTATCGATAGTGTTCAGGATATCGATACTATCGATTGTCTATCGTTTTACAATCGATAGTCCACTATCGAGTGGCAACAATATTCTAAACACATGCTTTTTATGTTACAGTTTATCAAATTTTCACAAATTACACGCTGAATTCCGACAAGCTCTGCCTACCCCGCAAGAGATAAAGGCGTGATATATGTATGTATGTATTACGTCTTCGTTAAGCAGATCGATAAAATATGACCAAGAAACAAGAGTATAAACAACCCCAAAAGTTCGAGTTTAAGTATTTACTAGAGGAAAGCCCGGCTTCGCTCGGGTGAAATGAAACTCGTAATATAGGTGCAAAATATAGGTACTTGCGTATTCTCTAAATTATTGAAGGCAAAGCAGGAGTATATAGGCGGGAAATCGACGTAACCCTATCTTGAGAGCACGCTATCTCGATCACAGTAAATATGTCGCTTCTTTGGTCTCAGCAGTAAAGTTTCATACAAACGCTCAAAAACTTACTCACGCACACATACGGCGCCGCTACATGGAAGTCTCGAACTTGATGTCCTTCTTTGACTCCCACGTCTTATTTGTAATTCTATCATTTTGTTTGTAAATCGCCCTTACTCTAGTACTTATACGATGCAATAAAACATGCTGTACTATGACAGCCGCAACAGTTCACAGCTAAACATAGGCCTTTCCTTATGAGGGGGGTATTTGCCATACTCACTACGCTTGGCAGGCGGATTGGCGAGCGCAGTTCAAGGTGATGTATTCACAAAGAATTTTGCAGCCATTTCTTTTAGTATGACAGCTGACACCTGTCATATAGATCTCGTTAAGGCCTACAACTTTCCTAAAGAAACTAATAGTCTAGCACGCATAGTTTTCGATATACCTAAACGACTTTTTAGTATGACAGTTGACACCTGTCATATAGATCTCGTTAAGGCCTAAAACTTTCCCAAAGAAACCAATAGTCTAGCATGCATAGTTTCCGATATAAACGACTTTTTAGTATGACAGCTGACACCTGTCATGTAGATCTCGTTCAGACCTACAACTTTCCCAAAGAAACCAATAGTCTAGCATGCATAGTTTCCGATATAAACGACTTTTTAGTATGACAGCTGACACCTGTCATTAGGGTGCTTCTTATAAGACCAAAATTTTTTTTTTAGATTTTGTACCGCGTCATGGTTTTATTCTGTTCTAGTATACAAAAAAACACTATGTAATTTTTTTTAATTTTTTTAAGCATCATTTAGGGGTCGCTACCGGCAAGTAAAAAAAAAACAAGAAGTTAGCAAAAGAAATCGTTTGCAATATTTTCAAAAGAGCAGTATGTTACATAATATAAACAAAATGCCAACAAAAATGTAAGAAAACTATTATGATAATGTACTTTTCTTCATATCTGGGTATTTTTGACTGAATTTTTTTACTGCCAAAAGAAGATATTGCTTCTGGTGTTCATTTGTTGTGATTTTAGCTTATTATACTCTTCAATTAATGCCACACCTCGTTCAGCAACGTCCCTAACTACTTTCATTGCACGTATCATACTTTTTGATGCTATATAAACTTCGTCTTCGTTCCATAAACCAGGGCTTTCTTGCAAAAATGCCGATTAAATGCCAAGGATACTGAAAAACCTTAGGGTGTTCGAGGATACAAAATACTCGATATTTTTTTCAGCAATAATACCTATTATGATTTGTTGTCCAAGCTTATTCGTTTTGGGCTGTAGTCCGAACCTTCTTCTCTAGTTCTTCTTAAGTGCGGCAACCATTTTCTTCTTAGATAAGATTTCTTAGTGATATTTACTCCTTGTTCTACTGTACAATCTGCCGCAGTGTAAAAATGTGATCTATGGTACGACCTTTTCGGAACCCGGCTTGTTCGAGAGGCTGATACTCGTCAAACCTGCGTGCTAGGCGATTCGTAACAACCCTCGAAAACAGCTTGTAAACATGACTCAGAAGCGAGATGGGCCCATAATTTTTAAGGAGAATCTTATCACCTTTCTCAAAGAAAAGCACCACACTTCTGTTCCATGCTTCTGGCGTTACACCTTGGAACAAGACAGAGTTAAAAAGCTTCTGAAGGAATTTAAATACTGGTGTTCCACCCGCTTTCAGTAGCTCTGATGTGATTCCGTCCTCGCCCGACGACGGCTTGTTGTTTTTCAGCTGTTCAAGGGCCATCCTAATCTCATACAAGCTGATGCCCGGGATATCCTCAGTATAGTGTCGGATAAGCTTTGCTCTAGGTGTATTGAGCTATTAACAGGTTTATAGGACTGAAGTGTATAGCAGCTGTCCATAGAACCGCCCGATCTCCCTCAGTACTTCTGGCTTCGTGGACGCTACACTGCCGCCCTCGGTCTTCAGCTTTGTCAGCTGGCTCTGCCCAATAGACAGATCCCTGGCGGAAACTTTGATGCCTTTCTTTTGCTCAATCGCTTCTTTAATATTTTTAGTATTAAAGTTTCCAATATCGCACCGCAGGGACTGGCATATCTATATTTGTTGAGCTGCCGATATGACTCCGTATCATCAGAGGACTGCAGAGTCATAGAACGCATTTCAGCCATGAGGTGCAGAGTTCAATCGGTTAGTTTTAAAGGTCTGTTTTTACGACAGGGCTTGAAGAACTTGGAACCGACCGTGTGAACAGTTTCCACCAAACTGTTATTTAAGAACGTCCACGAAATCGCAATCTAGGTAAGCAAAGCGATTTGTGAGTTCCAGTTGGAAGCTTTCTGGGTTCTGAATATGGGTCGCAGATAGTCGGAGCGTACACTTCGCTAGGCAAGACCGCTCTAGTTTGACGTTTATATATTTAATGTGACTCTGGCCATTCGGTGATTGTTTCCGGTTTTTACTCGGTGGATAACGGAGACATCGTTGAAGCGACTGACACCAAACTGCCGCTAACTCGTGAGTAATGGGGACATGACATATGGGTATGCTACTATGCTAGGTTGCAGGAAAAGTAATAAAAGCATGTTGCCTCTTTAGGATATGTCCGAAAACACTAAATAACGCGTTTAAATTTTGAATTAAACCATTTTGCATACAGATAATAATGAGTGAAAAATTGAAATAATGTAACAAATTTTCAAAACTTCGACATGCGGTAGCGACCCCTAAAACTCGTTTAAAAAATCTAAAAAAATTAATGGATTACTTTTTTAGGTGTAAGCACTGAATGGCGGCCTGACGTAGTCATTTTGTAAAAGTCGATAAATAAGAAGCACCCTACCTGTCATGTAGATCTCGTTCAGGCCTACAACTTTCCCAAAGAAACTAATAGTCTAGCACGCATAGTTTCCGCTATAAACGACTTTTCAATATGACAGCTGACACCTGTCATATAGATCTAGTTAAGGCCTAAAACTTTCCCAAAGAAACCAATAGTCTAGCATGCATAGTTTCCGATATAAACGACTTTTGAGGATGACAGCTGACACCTGTCATATAGATCTTGTTAAAGCCTACAACTTTCCCAAAGAAACTAATAGTCTAGCACGTATAGTTTCCGATATAAACGACTTTTCAGTATGACAGCTGACACCTGTCATGTAGATCTCGTTCAGGCCTACAACTTTCCCAAAGAAACTAATAGTCTAGCATGCATAGTTTCCGATATAAACGACTTTTTAGTATGACAGCTGACACCTGTCATGTAGATCTCGTTCAGGCCTACAACTTTCCCAAAGAAACTAATAGTCTAGCACGCATAGTTTCCGATATAAACGACTTTTCAATATGACAGCTGGCACCTGTCATATAGATCTAGTTAAGGCCTAAAACTTTCCCAAAGAAACCAATAGTCTAGCATGCATAGTTTCCGATATAAACGACTTTTGAGGATGACAGCTGACACCTGTCATGTAGATCTTGTTAAAGCCTACAACTTTCCCAAAGAAACTAATAGTCTAGCACGTATAGTTTCCGATATAAACGACTTTTCAGTATGACAGCTGACACCTGTCATGTAGATCTCGTTCAGGCCTACAACTTTCCCAAAGAAACCAATAGTCTAGCACGCATAGTTTCCGATATAAACTACTTTTTAGTATGACAGCTGACACTTGTCATATAGATCTCGTTAAGTACTACAACTTTCTCAAAGTAACTAATAGTCTAGCACGCATAGTTTCCGATATAAACGACTTTTTAGTATGATAGCTGACACCTGTCATGTAGATCTCGTTCAGGCCTACAACTTTCCCAAAGAAACTAATAGTCTAGCACGCATAGTTTCCGATATAAACAACTTTTTAGTATGACAGCTGACACCTGTCATGTAGATCTCGTTAAGGCCTACAACTTTCGCGAAGAAACCAATAGTCTAGCACGCATAGTTTCCGATATAAACGACTTTTTAGTATGACAGACAGCTGACACCTGTCATGTAGATCTCGGCCTACAACATTGCCTACAACCATCCTACAACTTTAGCTATCAAGAGGATGTCGCTGGTTCCTGTAGAAGACACTATCATCTTGCTGCTGGAGCCTCCTACCGTCCGGCGCAGCAGCGCTGGAATCCTATTATACTGACACTGGCAGGATTACCCTAAACGGGTAAAAGTCCATAATTAATTTTAAAAAAGGGACCATGGACTAAAAAGTTCTTAATCAGAAGCTAGGTGGTAGCTAGGCAACGGGTTGGCGACGTGATAGTAACAAAAATGGCAGGGCCTTGCCTGTCAGCATCGTTAGAATTTTATAAAATTCTCGATAATCGGGTAAATTCAGATATATGTTGTCGACTCAAAATCAATATTTTTTTATGTATTGTAATTTAGAAAACAGAAAACAGGGGGTTACCGTTACCCCTGCACGAGATTATTAATATAGATATAGGAAAACCTGCTAATAAAAATAAAAAAAATTTAGAGCAAACTATAGCAAAGACCCGGCAACACTGTAAATTAGTGACATTCAGATATTCTCTTGTCTTCACCGTTGGTCGTATCACGAAGTGATGTAACCAAAAAATAACAATTTTTAGTTTGATACACCATGACAATGGAATTCTAAAATTATATTTTTTAGCTTAATCCACACCACAACACGCTTTGTCTGAACTTTTGTCCTAGGAGACGGTAGGTATTTTTTTATCACGAATAGTCTTTATCGTCATTTAAATAATATATGACGATTGACGGCGCGTGACTTAAGAGTAGCTAAGAAGAGCTAAGTTTATTTTATTTTGGCCTAATAATTTCTGTTATTGTTTCGTTAATATTTGTTTAGATAATCTTCAATACTGCAAGCTGTAGTGCTGATTGTATTCGAATCTTCGAATCTCTTTGGTTGGAAAGGGTTTGTGAACGAATGGTTTATAGAAAGCAAAAATGAATAATATTGAAATTTAAAATGTAATGTTGAATAAATTCACATTAATGATATCTGACTGTTACTAGTTATGTTCTCATTAGCTTTCAAATAAACATTTCGTCAGACAGGAAATAGTTTGTTACACACAATAGTAGTACCTATGTTTGTCTTATAGGCCAATTTAATATTGAAAATTGAAAAAAACTAAATTTATTTTCATAAAGATTCAATCACAATCTTTGATTCACGTAACTTGATCATTTGGGTACAACACTATGTTATTATTATTTTAAAATACAAAAACGTGGCAACCCACCAAACGTCAATTGAGTCTATCTGTATAAAAATCCTACTATATTTCATTATTCTAATCGAATAATATCTAATAATACGACTTCATAGCTTGTATGGTCCCATTCGGCAGAAAGCATGAAATTTGGCATGTGTGTAGCTTATATAATATGTAAGCTTCAGGAAAAGAAGGGAAGCAAGTTGGACCCCCATGCTTTCCTCCTTTACCCCATTTATATGTCCCAAATTTCAGTTATCTTTATTCTTCTCGGAAACAATTAAAGATAGTGTAATTATAGTGACTATTAAAGATAGGGGTGTAATGGGCCTTACCAACACCTTCGGGGCCCAAGCCAACCTTACCTGTCCCTGGTGCGCCCTGCTGGTCAATGGACGAGGCAATGGCGACCCGCCAACCCGCATTGGATCAGCGTGGCGGGTGATGATCCAACCCCCCTAAATAAACATGGCAGTACAAGTCAAACCATGTTCTGCTGTAAAGTTTAAAGAAACTAGTTACGCCCTTTTTTGGTGCGACCAGTGGTATGCGGGTATGGATTGCAAAAAAACTGGAAGATCCAAGACTGGAACCATAAAATAAGTAGATAAATATTTCAATTCTGGTTAATGTCGCAAAATTATTCTTTGCTTCCAATGTAAAACGCTCCATCCGCATTAGAGTGGTAGGTAAATGAATGAATGGAAAATCCTGAACTACAAAATTAACGACGGAACGTTATATGGGCTATGAAGGAGACAAAAATATTAAAATATCTCACGGAAGCGCATAGAAGGTCAGAATTTCGGTTCATCATCATCACCCTCAGCCATCCACCCACTGCGGGGTATAGGCTTCCTCTCTACTAAGCCAGCCCTCATGGTCCCGTGCCGGCCTGTGCCAGTGAGGTCATATTATAAGCTTGATGATATCGTCGGACCATCGAGCAGGTGGTCTGCCCACTGACCTTTTCACTAATCTTGGCCACCGCTTCGTGGCTGCTTTTTTCCACCGATCGTCACTTCGTCTTACAAGTGTCCTGCCCATCTCCACCTTAACCTTGTCACTCGCTTACCTATATTTTTGACTTTGGTTTTACGTCGACTTTCAACGTTTGGTTTTGGACATGTTCATCCTGAGACCGACCTTCAGGGAGGCATCATGCAGATGCGATATTTTGCTGGAGACCCAGAAAACGTTCGGCAATAAGGATGAGATCATCTGAAAATCTCAGGTGCGACATGCGTATTCCGTTGAAATTGTCTCCTTTCTCGCTCCAATCTAAAGTCTTCATGATATCTTCTAGTACGTTGGTCAAAAGTTTACCCGTTTGACTCCCGGAGGACATCCACACATCACCTGTCAATACCGCAGCGATGCAGAGAGTGAAACACTGACAATACATTTTGATTGTTTGTCAGATGACGAACAGTAGAATGCCTTTTCAATAAGCTTTTCATAGTCAACGAAGGTGAAACACGAGGGCCGGTTGTACACTTTGCACTTCTCCGTTAGCTGCTTGACGGCGTGAATGTGATCCATGGTGGAGTATCCACTCCTGAAGCTAGCTTACGGGTTAGTACTCATCCAGGTTGGCAGTAAGTCGGTGACACAGGACAGGACAAGAGAATTTCGATTATCGGCTTATCACTCGAAAACGATACATCGTACAGAATGTTGTTATTCTAAAAATTAAATCTAATAAACTTCTAACATTGAGTCTTGATAGCTTTACTAAATCTATGTTATATGGGTTGGAATTTCAAAATTGTTCAGAGCTCATACCTGGAAAACGATTGGGAATGAGTAAAAACTGTCAAACTAAATATTTATAACATTTCTTAAGCTTTCATAAACTAATACAATAATAGTATTGCATACGATGCAATATTATATCGTATACAGTATTGTTGTATTAGTTATACAGATCAAAAACTAGGACTTTCTATGTAATTTCTCCAAGGCGCCCAGCCTCTGAGAGGTGACGTGTTTTAATATGTTTGTCTACCTAATAGCCCAAACAAATTTGTGATTCAGGATTTTCCAACTAGAAACCCTTATCAGCACTCGTATACCTTTTTGTCATCAGTACCTTTCCAAAGTGAATGACATATTTTTGACAGGGTTTTAGAAGCCGAGTTACATCCTAAACGACGTATCTGACATCAACAATTCATAGTAAATTGAGATGAATGTCAAATGTGTTAAGAGTGAATTTTGCTTGAGTGAGATCCATGTCCCAAGTAGCAAACAGTTGCCTTAAACAAAACTTGTTATAAAACCCTTATAGGAGCATTCTGTAAAAAATTTCCGGACAGAACCCTCTGGTTTCTAGTAATTCCGTGTAGGTAATATACAATGATATTGCAAATACGGTATTGTAAGTAACTAGAATGCATTTCAGATCTTTCAGATGACTGTTGTCAAAAATAAGATTCGTTTATGTCGGAAACTATAAATCTTAGACTACCAATTTCTTAGAAAAAATGGTAAGCCTCGGCAAGATCTATCAAACGACAGCTGTCAAACTATAAACACGTTTATCAACACTCGTTTAGTAATGTTGGTTTTATATAATCGAATGCAGTTTCGTTATGAACTCCTTTATAAAAATGCAACCTTAAAAACAACTTATCACCACCAGCTACATAAATTAACTCAATTCCAAGTGTGCTTAAAAAAAATTAAATGATTATGCAACTTTTTTATTTCCAGTGCCAAAAGTAACCCAATAAAAAAAATACAATTGTCACCCGGGCGGGATGAGCCTTGAAATAATGAGGACATATTTATTATTAAATCTTCATTTCGATTAATCATTTTTCGAATAAAAATTTACCTAAAAATACCTTTTGATTTTAAAAGTTGTTTCGATTTCTGAACCTCCATTTGAATATTTAGTCGTTTAGTTAGTGGTTCAGTTGATAGGCTTGCAATCGCCATAGTGCAGTGCGGAGAGCTTAGAATTATTTCTTATAGTTTTTTTTTTTTTGTAGAGTGTAGATAAAATAGTGTATGCAACTGCATATAATTAGGCTTTAGTATGCTCGTGTCAAACTATTATCACAATCGGCTGCGCCTAGTGTGATAAACAGACACTCGCGTTCTAAAGCCTTCCGTTATAAGACAGTTGCATAAACTATTATTATCTCGGCAATTATGCATGCTCGAAAATAAGTTTGTTTTGGAAATTTGTAGGCCTTGCTTTGAGGCCTTTATTTTATGTGGTAGCTGTCAAACTAAAAACTCGTTTATCCCGGCAATATTCAAGCTAGACTACCGGTTTGTTTTGGAAAGTTGTAGGTCTTGGTGAGACCTTCATTTTATGTGACATCAGCCAATCTTAAAACTCGTTTATATCGGCAAATTTTCATACTAGACAACAAGTTTGCTTGGGAAAGTTGTAGGCTTTGATGAGATCTTCATTTTATGTGACAATTTCAAACTGAAAACTCGTTTATCTCGGCAATCATTCAAGCTAGATTACCAGATTGTTTGGGAAAGTTGTAGGCCTTGAAGAGACCTTTATTCAATGTGACAGCTGTCAAACTTAAAACTCATTTATCTCGGCAAATTTTCATGCTAGACAATATTATGTTTGTTTGGGAAAGTTGTAGGTCTTCATGAGACCTTCATTTTATGTGACAGCTGTCAAACTAAATACTCGTTTATAGCGGCAATCATTCGTGCAATACTATCAATTTGTTTGGGAAAGTTATTACCTTTTTCAATTGACAGTCTAGCATAAGTGATTGCCGAAATAAACGAGTTTTTGTTTGACAGCTGTCACATAAAATAAAGGTCTCATCATGTGATACAACTTTACCAAAGAAACTAAGTCTAGCGTGAATAATTGCCGAGATAAATGAGTTTTTAGTTTGAGAGCTGTCACATAAAATAAAAGTATCATCAAGGCCTTCATCTTTCCCAAAAACGATATTCTAGCATGCATAATTACCTAGATAAACGAGTTTTTTGTTTGACACCTGTCACCTCAAATATAGGTATTATCAAGGTCTACAGCTTTTACAAACAAACTGATAGTCTAGCATGCATAACTTCCAAAATAAACAAGTTTTTTGTTTGACAGCCGTCATTAGAAATGCTCATCTTACCAAGGCCTTCACTTTTTACAGATAAATTGATAGTCTTGCATGTATAACTATATAGATAAACGAGTTTTTAGTTTGTCAGCTGTCACTTCAAATGAAGGTCTATCAAGGTCTACATTTTACCCAATAAAACTGACTATATAGATAAACGAGTTTTTAGTTTTACAGCTGTTATCTCTAATGTAAGAAAGAAAGAAATTAAATTTATTTCGGCCACAGCACAACAAAAATCTAAGATTTAACAATCAACAAATTACATTTGTATATTAGATCTTCTATAGCTGACAACCGTGCCGTGTGGTGTCGGCAGAGTAGAATCTCACCACCCCAAATCTGCCCGTGGGTATCGTAAGAGGCGATAAAGGGCTTCCGGGAGGTGGGCAGCAGCGCCTCCCGTGTTGACAACATAGTCCACAAACGCAAACTGCGGTCACCAACCCGCCTGCCCAGCGTGGTGACTATGGGCGAAACCCCCCATGGACAGGACGAGAAAAACCAGCCCCTAGTTCCCGGCCGCCTTACTACCCCGGGCTACGGTAGCGGCCCGGGTAATGGTAGGGCAGGGGGTGCGAAGAATCCCCGGGCTACGGACTACGGCTGCCATAGACTGACCCTGGCGACGTATAACGGACGCAGTCTGCGGCTGGACGAAAGTCTCCAAATCCTTGAGGTAGAATTAGATAAGATACGGTGGCATGTTCTGGGATTGTCAGAAATCCGAAGAGAGGGGGAGGACACGATAACCCTAGAATCAGGTCACCTATTCTACTTCAGGAAGGAGCGCACAATCCCTGGGTGGCGTAGGGTTCCTTGTCAATAAAGCTCTCTGTGACAACGTGGAGGAGATCAGCAGCGTCTCGAACAGGGTAGCGTACCTCGTACTGAAGTTGACTGAGAGGTACTCTCTTAAGGTCGTACAGGTATATGCGCCGACTTCGAGCAGCTCAGATGAAGAGGTGGAGGCCCTATACGACGACGTGTCGAAAGCCATACACCAAACCACTAAGACCCACTTCACTGTTGTCATGGGGGACTTCAACGCTAAAGTGGGACAGGAGCACGGCGAATCAAGCTTGGGACCACATGGCTACGGGAGCAGAAACCAGAGGGGCCAAATGCTAGTCAACTTTCTTAGCAGGCAGGGGCTGTTCTGTATGAACACCTTTTATCAGAAAAAGCCCCAACGGAAGTGGACCTGGAAGAGCCCTGACGGCAGGACGAAGAACGAGATCGACTTCATCATGACGGATAAACGGCATATATTTAGGGATGTCTCAGTGATCAGTAGGTTCAATACCGGAAGTGATCACCGACTAGTAAGAGGCACCCTAAATATCAACTTCAAGCTAGAAAGAAACCGCATGGTGAAGCAAGTTCTCCGTCCCAATCTGCCCCAAGCCGGACATGAGGAGTTCCAACTTGAACTGAAAAATCGATTCGCTGCCCTGGAGGCGACAATACAAACCCTGATGCAGTACAGACAGCCCCCTGTCTGTGCTGCATCAGGGTGTGTACATTAAAACATGCAACAAACCCTGATGCAGCACAGACAACTTATCAATATTTAGCCAAGTCCGAAGTCACAAAATGTCCAAAGTCGCAAAATGTCCTAAGTCGCAAAATGTCCTAAGTCGCAAAATGTCCAAAGTCGCAAAATGTCCTAAGTCGCAAAATGTCCAAAGTCGCAAAATGTCCAAAGTCGCAAATGTCCTAAGTCGCGAAATGTCCTAAGTCGCAAAATGTCCAAAGTCGCAAAATGTCCAAAGTCGCAAATGTCCTAAGTCGCAAAATGTCCAAAGTCGCAAAATGTCCTAAGTCGCAAATGTCCAAAGTCGCAAAATGTCCAAAGTCGCAAAATGTCCTAAGTCGCAAAATGCCCAAAGTCGCAAAATGTCCTAAGTCGCAAAATGTCCAAAGTCGCAAAATGTCCAAAGTCGCAAAATGTCCAAAGTCGCAAAATGTCCAAAGTCGCAAAATGTCCTAAGTCGCAAAATGTCCAAAGTCGCAAAATGTCCAAAGTCGCAAAATGTCCTAAGTCGCAAAATGTCCAAAGTCGCAAAATGTCTAAAGTCGCAAAATGTCCTAAGTCGCAAATTGTCATAAGTCGCAAAATGTCCTAAGTAGCAAAATGTCCTAAGTCGCAAAATGTCCTAAGTCGCAAAATGTCCAAAGTCGCAAAATGTCCTAAGTCGCAAAATGTCCAAAGTCGCAAAATGTCCAAAGTCGCAAAATGTCCTAAGTCGCAAAATGTCCAAAGTCGCAAAATGTCTAAAGTCGCAAAATGTCCTAAGTCGCAAAATGTCCTAAGTCGCAAAATGTCCTAAGTCGCAAAATGTCCTAAGTCGCAAAATGTGCTTACTTCAGTGCGCATGTTCATTTCCATGCGCATACTTATTTTCATGTGCATGCCTATTTCAATGCGCATGCTCATTTCGATGCGCATGCTTATTTTCATGCGCATGCCTATTTAAGTGCGCATGCTCATTTAAGTGCGCATGCTCATTTCGATGCGCATGCTCGTTTCCATGCTCATGGTCGTTTCCATGCACATGGTCGTTTCCATGCGCATGCTCGTTTCCATGCGCATGCTCGTTTCCATGCGCATGAATTTGGGTGCGAGTCGTTTCCATGCGCATGCCTATTTCAGTGCGCATGCTCATTTCGATGCGCGTGATTATTGCACTGCGTATGCTCGTTTCCATGCGCATGCCTATTTCAGTGCGCACTGCGCATGCTTATTTCGATGCGCATGGTCGTTTCCATGCGCATGCTCGTTTCCATGCACATGGTCGTTTCCATGCACATGGTCGTTACCATGCGCATGCTCGTTTCCATGCGCATGCTCGTTTCCATGCGCATGCTCGTGTCCATGCGCATGGTCGTTTCCATGCGCATGGTCGTTTCCATGCGCATGGTCGTTTCCATGCGCATGCTCGTTTCCATGCGCATGCTCTCGTTTCCATGCGTATGGTCGTTTCCATGCGCATGCTCTCGTTCCATGCGCATGGTCGTTTCCATGCGCATGCTCGTTTCCATGCGCATGCTCTCGTTTCCATGCGTATGGTCGTTTCCATGCGCATGCTCTCGTTTCCATGCACATGGTCGTTTCCATGCGTATGGTCGTTTCCATGCGTATGGTCGTTTCCATGCGCATGCTCTCGTTTCCATGCGCATGGTCGTTTCCATGCGCATGCTCGTATCTATGTGCATGGTCGTTTCCATGCGCATGGTCGTTTCCATAAGCATTTGTATCCATTTTCATGCTCATCCTCATTTTCATGCTCATAATTAATAGAATTGTAAGGAGAATGGTACGAGTGCTCTGTGTTGCATCAGGGTTTGTACGTCTGAACGCTGTACAAACCCTGATGCAACACAGAGTATGGGTGTCTGTGTTGCATCAGGGTATGTATTTACGCAACCCGGCTTGCCAACACATTTTGTATGGGAGGTCTAATATTTATTTTATTCCGACCTATGTTTTTGGAGAAAGACTGATTCTGCGCCTCTACAAATATTCGCAGTTTTTTTACATACCGTATTGTTACATAGACGGACAGGGATATTAATAATGGTAACCATAGTTGCATATATAATGAACTTTTTTGCTATCCGTACAACATTTTTGTGCAACTGACAACTTCAAATGCCTAGAACTTGTGGTGGTGTAGTACAGCATATTTACAGCAGAAGGTATAGGATATTTGTAGAACACTTCAATTTCCCACTGGTCATTGTTTTCTATACGTGGGTACGCAGCAATATGTGAGATGGCAATTGTTGTGAGTGGTCTCACCATCTGTGACAGGACACAGAAGGGCTTTTAATGGCTACTGTACAATACAACCGAGGTGCCATGAATGAAGATTTTGTGGTCATACAGCGATACTTTGGGTGTTTAGAATGTATTAATAAAAAAACTAAACAAAGTTACAGAATTTTTGAGAAAATTTTAAGAAGAATCTTGCTTAAATCAGCTGGAAAAGACATCGTCGTAAATAGTAATAGTCCTACCCCACTTAATAAAGTATGTGATGGATGATCGAATTGATCGATATAGGGCTATAGTAGTACGACTCCTACGGCGCAAAGCTTCGGGGTTCTGTTCTCTGTGGGGCACTCACGAAGTTATTTTTTATCACTTTGCTTTGTTCAAAGTCTAATTATAGGACATTGCATACTAAACTACCTGATTGCTCGAAAAATAAGATGGCCTTCTACAAGTAGTAGATAGTTGAAAAACTCTGACACCAATACTTGTTGACTCGACAGAAAAAGAAGTTCCCATTTCATTATTTACGCTGTCCGATTCAGTTGTACAGAGTCTTGGCACTAATTAAATTTTGCATTTCTAAGTATTGTTTTATTTACCAACAGAGAATTTCATAAAGACCTTATCTTTGAAAGGATTGTTTAACGTGCGTTTGTTACTTTGTAAACCTGGCCGCTACATTGCGCAGCGCGCTTTTGCGAGCTTTTGCTACGTTTGCTCTGTTTAAGTTTCGTACCAAAGATGAAAAGAGACACTCTACAAAGAATGTTAATTAGGTTGCTAGCACTGTTTTTTATTTTTTTTGCAACTCACTAACAGAATTATTATTTCACGACATTTACAAAGACAAAGTAACACGTTTGTTGTAGCCACTATTTATACATGAAGAACAAAAGAAAGTTCTGTTGCTGTAGTGTAACAGTTATAATCCATACTAATATTATAAATGCGAAAGTGTGTTTGTTTGTCCTTCCTTCACGTCACAACAGAGCGACATCATACAGTTTTTTTGGGTGTGAAGTTAGGTGAGAGGCTGGTGAGTGACATAGGCTAGTTTTTTATCCCGGAAAAACATATTTTTCTCATCGGAAAACCGATTTTTGTTTAGCATGAGAATACATTCATACTGCATACATAGATGAATATAATAATAACACTACTATAAAAAAGTTTCTTGAATATGAATATTGTGGTATCGAAGTGTCGTTTAGAATACGCAACTAATTGATAAATCCCTATGAGTACGCGGGCGAAGCCGCAGGTAACAGCTAGTAAATAATATTGTAAGAGAAAAATCATAATTACAGAAAAAACACCTATCTATGTAGGTGTATTTACTTTGCTTTTCAGATGATAGACAAGTTAATTGAAATTAAAACGTAACTGGGTGTGAACGGGTAGCTACTAAAAACACGACCTCACTGCCAATCAGTAGCAAAACGACAGTTACAACACTATTAGGTATACATCTATATTTCTCCTAAATTTGACGTAGGTATGTATCTATAGAATTGACTCGCTTGACAGTTTGGCGCGGAGCAATACACGCATATGGCTTGCTTATTTACTCTAAATTATTCATTTTAAAAACATATATCACTGTATCATAATATGTCATATTCATATAACAATCCTTTAACTTTCTGATTATTTTTTATGACTACAGGTTATAAGACTTTCATTCTCGCATATTTGACGTTTCACTAAAGATATTACAAAGATTTGCTCACTTATCCCTACTAAAAATGCTCCAAATAATCTGTTTTACTATGGATTAAGTATTTATGTTGGTATATTAGCGGAAAATAATACGAGCCAGCTTCTCGAAAGGATCAATTCCGATCAAATAATTCAATTCGGTTTATCCTTAGCGAGAAAATGGCGCACTTTGAGATAAATTAATAATTCCTCAAGGTATTTTGACAACATTTCGCTACCTCCGGGTTGCTATGCGAATTTCTTAGAATTTGACATTTGATATCCATGAGAGAAGGAACAAGAATTTATAGTGGAATGTTACCCGGGTTCTGAACTAACATAAAATGGATCTGGTAAAGCATGTTATGAGTAGGTATCTACAAAATTAGTCTGCGTCAGTAGATCAGGTTCTTGTTTCTTTTTCCTCTAGTTTTTTCATAATATAGAAGTAAGGTTAAGCTAAAACCTCTGGGGCGTAGATACTAGGTATGTGAACAATATAAATAAAGGCTTCATCGAAAACAACTACGACTTTTTCTTTGACTTTTACGAAGTGGCCTCTAAGGTTTTGAACTTATTGACGGACTATTACCTATCTATCTAGGTAAGTAAAAATCTACCTAAGCTGCTTGAATGAGTTTAAAAATGACTCAATTTTGGCGTCAATGGTCCTTAGGTTAGGTAATCACATGCTTCGATTGAAGATCAGAGTGACAAGTTGACAACAAATGCGACACTGGACATAAAAATATTCGCTATACCTAAATACTTTGCCACTCAATCCCATCATCATGTTTACTTAAACGCGAAGCTACGTATTAATCTTAGCGCTATACGCGGTCTGCCCGTGATCAAGTGCGTTCACAAATCACAGGTGGCGTCGGCGTTATTGCGCGCGCTGAGATATGACCGAGCAAGTTCGTACCTACTATTATCTACCAGCAAATTTAAGGGATCAACTTAAACTGGTTTCTCGTACAGTTCATAGGAAAACCCGGAATACGGTGATCCCTTATGGGGGAGGTTGATCTGTTGGTTGCTGTTCCTAACCCGAGCGAATTCTATCTGTATGATACATGCATGAGGCCGTTCTACCGTCTACTTCTCGAATCGTTTCTCTATTGAAGAGAGATTTACCCTCATCTCTTATTTGATAAGGATTGCAACTTTAAGAGAAATAATTCTCAGAATAAAAAGTTCAAATGTTCTCAACATCATTAAATAAAGGAATCTTATCACGGTTTTCTTTTCCAACACCAACTGTACCACATCCTACCGGTCGTTATGGCCAAAATGTGCACAGTAATAGTGTTACGGCTTGAAGCGGGCGATCATCGATGGAGACAGGGCTCGGGAGCCGGGCATCGCCTCTGCAAATATTTAGAGTGCCGCCCGCGCCATTTTGGATAACCTCCTTGTGTGTGCTGTATCACCCATCGCGCTGGAAAGACGATTATAGGGATGAAATTTGTTTTCAGTTGAGGCATTATCAGGAATTAGCAGGACACTGCTAGACATGGACTCTATTGAAGAGAGATTTACCCTCATTTCTTATTAGATAACAATATGTTCAAATGTTCTCAACATCATCAAAAACGGGAATCTTTATCACGGTCTTCTCTTCAAACACCAACTGTACCCTACCTGTCGTTATGGCCAAAATGCGCACAGTAATAGTGTTACGGCTTGAAGCGGGCGATCATTGATGGAGACAGGGCTCGGGAGCCGGGCATCGCCTCTGCAAATATTTAGAGTGCCGCCCGCGCCATTTCGGATAACCTCCTTGTGTGTGCTATATCACCCATCGCGCTGGAAAGACGATTATAAGGATGAAATTTGTTTTCAGTTGACACATGATCAGGAATAACAGGACACTGCTGGACATGGGCCTCCCTCTATTGGGATGCTATATTATACTCACCGTGATGGGCAAGCGCAGTGCAGGATGCCAAGATGTTCAATTCACACGAATAACTGCTGCCCGTTACCTGGAATTTATTTATCCCTCTGGTAATGCTATTTTAAGCGGACATCAAACATAACATACATGTTCATGTAAAATGCTTTACGCGCGATTGCATGACTATCCTGAAATATGCGCCCCATGTTGCTCTTAGCAGTAAAACATGGAGTATGACAAGGAAGCCCATACTTCAGGATGGTTATGTTCTTGCGCGCGAACTACTTATATTAACCTCACCTACAGTACGGCCGGCCGAATAGGCAATATTTGACAGATTTCAAAATCGTGTTAATTCTATGATACAAGGTCTATTTTTCTTTGCTGACTTGTCTTCTGTATGAATTTGACAGTTGTCAAATATGGCTTATTCCAACGACCGTATTTTTAGGTCCTATAGGGTAAAAGAGCAACACGTATTTCGTACTACTTCCCCCGGGTGGCGCATGGGAGACGG
Source organism: Phthorimaea operculella (assembly GCA_024500475.1). Lineage (NCBI taxonomy): Eukaryota > Metazoa > Arthropoda > Insecta > Lepidoptera > Gelechiidae > Phthorimaea > Phthorimaea operculella. Next base: position 1,218,457 of record JANFCV010000119.1, read on the forward strand.
CTTTCGTACGGAATGGGATTATGCGGTACATTGATATCGAATTTGTGCGACTACTTCCACCATTAATATGAAAAGACAATGTATGCGTGTATAGAAAATGTTACCTATAGCTCTTTAATGGGATGAATTAAATAAATGAGACAATTTTTAGTTTAAGAAATCCTATTTACTTTATAATATTGTTATCGGGTTCATCGGGTCGTTGGACGACTTGGAGTCCCACATGAAGAGAGAAAGATTGTTATAAAGTGTATTCACTCATTTATGGTCAATTCATTTGTCAGCGATTCTATTTATAATACCACCAAAAAATAAGATTGCACTTCGATCACGTTAGTATAATTTATATTAACATTATTTATAACATCTCTCCTTACGGCCCATATAACTTTCAAAAAGATAAAACGAGTATACCTATTCAAAGTTTTCTCAAAGTGTATCACAAAGGCCACTTCACCGTATTTTAGTTATCAATACCCCTCGCTAAAAGAAAATAGATTTTGCCGTGAGCGTTTTGAGGAAAGGAAATGTGTGTTTCCCATGATTTATGCCCCGAATAGAGGCGTGAGGTGGCCGCCGGGAAGTGGAGAAGAAAATGCTTATAGGAGTCATCTGATTTCGGTACAAATATTGGATACTTGCAGTGCTGAATTTTGACACCGAGCTAAAAATTTTCTTAAATCGAAATGAAGACTGCGCTTGGGGCAGTGTAGTACCGAACTATACCCCTGTGCCATACAAATACTCTTCTCGAACCAAAGTGTACCGACGTCTACAAAAAAAGGAAGTACTTATTGTTATTGTTACTATAGAATATAGATAGATGGATACTTGATCTGGTTACTTCAAATAAATAAAATGAAATGAAACTATAATTACGATTGTAATGCTTCGTTACATGTCAAGTATTTAAAACCAAATTCGCATTTGGGCCTTAAATTATTAATTTATCTTGTTTTCAAAGAACAGTGTTACAAATAATTTCTTGGATTGATTTATTTGTAATACCTATCTCAGAACCACAGAATATTATTCCAATAAATAATGCTAGCTCCAATAACGAAATTTTATATCCAAGTTTGGCCCGTATGAACCCGCCTGCCCGCCGGCGATAAGCTGAAGCCTTTCTAAGAAAGAAAATAAACAAACTGCCCTCACAATTTATATTCAGCCAATAATCTTTACTCTAGAATAACATTTTGACTATTACGTTCTGAAATATGACTTTGGGAAATTGTTTTAAAGTTTATTTTGGTAGGTAAGTATACATATAGGCATGAAATAGATTTTCTATGTGACTAAAGTGATAAGTTACCTAACTTGGTAGATAAATATAATGACAACATACGTACCTTATACTTTAAGATTTTGCGTAGGTTTATCTCTAAAAACAAAACCATTTCATGGTTTACCTTCTTCAAAGGTTTGACAGACGCATCCATCAACGCAACGTAACGCATAACGCGATAATAAATCGCAGCAACGGACGTCACGTGTGATTTGCCAAATCGGTGTACGTTTGGGGCTGTTGTGTGTGATTCTGATCAATTGCATCTTTATTACCCGACTGCCTCAGATGAAGGGTTATGATTTTCGAGAGTATGTTTAGATGTATGTAAATAAAAAAATATATTTTCACGGGCTACAATCCAATCGGCTGGGCGGACCTGGACATTTGAGGTGTCATTAATTAGATTTGTCTCAGCAGCGCGAGTGACAATGGCGTATATAAAACGCAAAATATAACTTTGTGATAACCGCAGGCTGATTTTTAGGGTTTCGTAGTCTACGAGAAACCCTTATAGTTTCGTCAAGTCTGTCTGTCTGTCTGTATGCCGCGCCCTCATATCTTCGTCAGTTTTAGAGCTATCGACATGAAATTTGGTGTGAAGATAGATCGTGTTAACCCAAATATAGATATGTTAAGAAAAAATTATATTAAATGTTTTTTGGACCCTCTCCCATACAAGTGAAAGGGGGGCAAATAAAAATTTTTCTTCTGTAATATTGAGTAGGGTATCGTTGAATAGGTCTTTTAAAACTAATGTGAGGTTTCTTTGAATTAAAGTCACTAAAATGTTTCTGTCACGAGATATTTGCTTTTAAAAAGGGCGTTTTTGAACCATAATTTGTTCTAGCTGTAACTTCTAAAGTATAAAAGCTAAAAATTTGAAATAAATATGGAATATAGCTTACCATCTGAAGTTACAATGGAAACTATAACGGATATTGTACCCTTAAAAAGTTTAAGAAAAATTGAGTTTTTCTATTTGCGGTTAGTCATCATACTGCTGCTAACAAACCAGCAACAAAATTAAGTTTGTAATGCTGACAAACCTGATATTTAAACGTTGACTACGAAACCCTATTTGTGGGCGTGTCTGACACGCTCTTGGCCGGTTTTTGTTTCTTAATACATTTGTTTGTAATAACTAACTATAAACAAGATTAGATAATGACTTGTTTATAATATCACCGACTATTGGATAGGACTTGGGGATAAATAAATATTATTTACAAGCAATATCGGCAATATCGAGCGCCAAGAAATTGGATACGGATGCTATCAGCCGCTGTGGGATCTAATCAACGACCACACACCACTAATAGACGCGTAATGTGCAACACATACATATATCACGCCTATATCCCTTGCGGAGCAGGCAGAGCGTAAACGGCATTAAAAACCAGCAATTTACACCACGTCTGACAAAAGTTCGAAAGTCATTCAAAAGACTGTGTATCACCATAGCGACAGTTTGTCAGCCTGTCGCCTAAAATTACAAACGTACAAATTAACTCTCAAGTAGGTACCTAAGTCGCATCTTATGATACCCTAAGGAAAGTTACGGGGTGCTACTATTCTAAGCCGTCACGGCACGGCAATGTGCAATCCTTCCAAGAAAACAATTTCTGACAACAAGCTAACGTCTGCATGTGGGCGTAGGTCTATGCGCCGCTCAGATCTGAAAAGGTCCTGTGCAATCGTGCATGCTGATAGCCAGTTTACGGTTGCGTCATCACAACACTGACTGACCAATGCGCGGTCTTACACCAGTCATGGATGAAATATACCTATACCAGTCTAGTGCTATAGATCCGATGTGTTGTCAATATTATTTAGTCTTTAGTTTGCCGTCTAGTAGTTAACTGGTCATTGGACCCAATCGAAGGTAATTCCGTTGAACGTTATTATACCGCGACCGTAATAGACTAGACATTTAATTTATTACTGCGGACCCCGTAGTAATTATGATTATGCCTACGCGGACGCAGTATCATGAAGGTATGAAATAAGTACCGACCGACGCGCATAATTTGTGAATGTTACGTACCAGGTATACCACTGCATTATTGTAAACTTAAAACTAGGCGCCCCGCGCGCCGTTTTCCTAATTTGTGCTTTTTTAAACTGACAGTTATTTGTGCTGTTGACTACATGGTTACTTGCACTTTAGTAAACAAATACTTACAATTGGTCAACCAACGTAGAGTAAACAGATAATACCTATAGGTAGCTTTTTCTTGTTGTATGGAACAAAATATTAACAAACCCTGCCTGTGGTATATCTTTAAAATGTTATGCGCTAGTAATCTTGCATTATAACATCCATGACCCACGTAGTTCCAGAGGGAGGTGGGATAGTTTTCCCAGTAGGACATGGCGGTATAGGCAATTAGTTGCGTAATCAAGATCGTCCGCACTATCCGGTGAGCGTCCGAAGGGACCAAGGGACAAGCTCCACAGAATAGACGCAAGACGCGACGCGCAACGTGACATCTGTCTGACAAGCGATCAGCGACAGCCGTTATCGACGGGATGCGCCATGACGCGCGTCTGACGTGTGTAGGTTTGTTTTTTCTGTTTCATTTAATTATATGGAAAAGGTTTCAAGTGTCGCGATATCGCACGTCTCACGTGTCCGACGCTCACTTGTTTTACACATGCCACCTTACGTCTTTCGCCGTACTTTGTGGAGATTGCGCCCAAGATGAATCACACACTTATTTCGTACGATATTACGTTTCGTGACAGTCACCTAGCTCCACAATACAAATGACAACCTTTGACTGGCAGGGCCTGCAAGTGGTGACGCAAGCAATGGACGAACATCCGTACTTTTGACGGCATGATAATATTGCTGCAGAGTTTTGATTTCATGGTTGTAGATAAATAAAATTTTGTGTCTCTGAACCGAAGTATATAAATTTAAATTAAAGATAGGAGGAGCTATGGATCCATTAAACAACAAATTATCTCCGGTAACAAAGGTGTAACAAAGGTCGAAACTTGAAAATTAATTTTGAATCTCCCTTAAATACTGAAATTGGATATTATTCCTTCCTATTCAATCACTACTAACTACTTTTTGTATAGAAGATCCACTTACAGTTTTCTAGACGTTTTCACTCCTTGAAATATTTTCCGCAAATTTTTCAACATCCCGTATTCCCGTGATTACCAGCAAAGCGGATATATTAAGACAAAAACTGGGGTATTAGGCGGTTTAGCCCCGCCCTTTCTGTGTAGAGTCATAACATTATGTCTGGTGCTTAACTCGGTTAGGCGTCATCATCAGCAGCACATCAACTTACCTACCCTTTAAAGGGTTAACTTATACTGGTTTTTACTCATTATCTGTATGAAAAGTCTGTCCAAACTGACCTCTTATAAGGGTCGATGTGGTTGATGTATTTAAGTTTGTCTAATTAAACTAAACGCAAACAAACAAATTATTTTCCTAAGTAATCAAAAATGTTTTTTATTGGTACTACCAACAGTTACTACTTAATTTGTAACAAAAATGGGTTTTAAAATGTTTTCTGTTCCTGCAAAATGTACCTAAATGTGTATGATGCAGAAATTTGAATAAACGTTTTATCTATCCATCTAATTATTTTCCGGATATTCAGAACATTTCCTTTGCAAATAGTAACCCTAAATTCGGGATAAAGTTTTGGGTTACCTACAATCTACGTAGTATAGTAAAAGTTGATGGATTCCATCATAAACCGTGGCTTAGTTCCATTTGCATAACAAATACCCTTTTCCTAACTAGGCAGGTTAAAATTATAAGGGAATGGTAAATTCAAAGGTACTGTTAGGCACTACGTAGCTACGTATGTATAAGGTACCTCTACCTCCTAATAAAATATATCCTACGCAGTCTGGCCTTCAGAATTTATGACGTACGAAGGAAGTCTGTTCCAAAGACGAAGCGCCTACGAAGCAAACGACTACCTCCGACTTAAGTGATCAAGTAACTCTGCAGAGTAAGTTGTCACAAAGGCTACCTCTTTGATGGTACGTATCTACCTACATACTACCAGGTACGTTCACGATAAGTTGTTCCCAAAGTTTAAGGTAAGTAGATAGTGTAGGAAGCGTTTCAGAATATTAGGGACATTAATTTAAATGTTAATAAGTAAAACAATTAGTAGCATAGGTACCTGACGGTAATGGACGTCATGGTACTACACCATATGTAAATCAAAACCGGTATCCAAATTGTTCTTTTATTAAATCAATACTTACCAAGTTGTCAGATTATATTTAAAAAAATACACGATTAGGTAGGTACATACACGTTAATATTTTTTAGATATTTTAAACCTCTGCTCTACTAATATTATACTCATGACAGTTATTAAAATCAGTGTTAATCATACATTAGGCGTCCCATATCAGAGACGCCTCACACAAGAAGCAGTAGTATAATGTAAGTAGGTAGGTACAATATTTTTCTCGGTTATTATTTGACATCAGAATTGTCTACATCATTGCACGCTGATTGTTAGGTAAGTAAGTATATTTTATTAGTGTCTCAGCGCCCTAAAAAATAAATATATTGTTTTAATTTTGATAACTAAATATATAAAGTTGCCTTCAGCGACCCCGTTAAAACTTTCGTTCTCAATATCGCCGATCCACAACTTTCCTAATAAAAATTATTAGAAAATTAGCTTTATAATAAAGTTTGGCAATTTACGGTCGTAATGGAAGGTATTCTTCCGGAACAGGACTTACGGAGACAGTAAATTACAGACTACCCTTACAAGTGAATTGCGTTTTAGCACTAAAAGTTACGGAAGGGTAATTTTGGAGTGAGACAATTTAAAATTATGTAGTCAGCTGAAAATGTATACTTACTTTAGCTAAACACAGGCACAACCATCAAGTAAATACCAAATTGTAACACACTTCCCGTGTTAGGTACACACTTTTTGGAATACTTGCAAAAGTTTTTGAACGTCTGTGATCTTCGGCATCTGTACTGCCGACACCACTACCAACTAAACTACTGCGGTTCTATCCTGGCCTGTGAATTATGCAATTATATTTTGGCCACGGGCTCCATCTTCTGGGATAGTTATGCAACTAATTCCCAGTGGCTAATTCACTCTTTGCAGATTTAATGTAGTCAAAGCAATGAAAAACCGCGATAAATTGAATACCAAATTTTAAAACACTTCTTGTGTTAGGTATAGAATTGTCGGAAAACTTGCAAAATTTTCCACCGTAGGCAGGAACCTTCTTGGTTCTGGTCTGAGGGAAATTTAGTCATGTTAGCTACGGTCGCGCTTCGCGAGCTTCTGGCGAGCGATTGGCGGGAGACCACTCAAGACCGAGACAAGTGGCGAAATCTCGTATCGGAGGCCAAGACTCACTTTGGGTCCTCGAGCCGGCGTAGTAAGTAAGTAAGTAAGTAAGTAAGCTACGGTCAGGTTGTAAAAGCGTTTCATATTTCAGACAAACGATGTTGCACTGAAATCAAGGTAGGCAATGCTATGCTGTGTGTTACATTAAACTTTCAGGCGCAAAGCTTGTCTCACTAGGCTCTAGAGGTGTTCCAGTTAATTCTTCACTGAAATATTCGTTATACCTGTTAGTCACTCTGACAGCAAGCTAATGACCTACTATAAGCACAAGTTCATTTTAATTTGAAATTTTAATAAACTTGATCATTGAAATATGACAACAAAGACATTTAGACGATTTAGGCAAATGCAATATTATAAATTTTATCAAGATTTTATCGCATAAACTAATATCAAGTAGGTACTTTATCACATCAAAAGTCCTCTTATTAAATTTACAACCAAGAGACAAAAATATACGACCGTCTACGTATCTAATGGTAATTTATTTTTATTCAATTATTAAATTATTACTAACTCTCCGCATACCAGGTGAAAAATGTAAACGTGCCAAAAAGGTGGGGTTTCCTAGACCCCAAATTCAAACTTAAATTTTGTTGATAGTTTGATTTTATGATCTTAATGCTGCAAATACTACGCATGTAGTACAAAGAAAGCTGTGTTGTGGTGTGAAAACCTATTGATGAATTATGTTATTTAGCAAAATTGTAATCAATATAATATCACGCATTTGTATTTCATATTATTCGTGGAACAAATCTAATAACCATCATTCATTATTAATGCATGAGCCAATTAACACAGACATTGATTCACGCCAAATCATTGGCGTTTTGAAACCAATACTAAATTAGAGAGGTTTTACATAATAATCATTAAACTGTTCTAAATAACTGAAATTTATGCTTCAAACTATAATCCGTACCTGGCTATTTCGTATTACATTGTCGTGTTAATGATTTTTATAAAACTAAACGAAAAAGTGTTTTTTTTTTGCACATGCCCACGTTTGAACCAGCCGGGCTGAATGGTTAAGTTAAATACCTTCAGTAATTACACAGTTGGTAGAGTGGTACCATGTTATTGTAACGTCTTTGGTTTAAGGCCAGGACTTGGACTACGGTAGAAAATGTTCGATTTTCTAACTTGTGAAAATCTTGTGAAAGTTCGACACGTCATAACATTTAATATCGTGTAATTTGAGAATACAATTTCAGGCGAACGTGTAATGATGTTCCTTTACCTCACTCCTGCACACTACATAATATGCTCAGTATTGCTCAGTCACACTAATATGCTTTTGATACTCAGGTATTACGTTAACTGAGTAAATTATGCTGTAATGTCAGCTCTGAATACGGAAAAAGCTAGTTGCTGCTGGAATAAACATTTTATAAGCAGAAGGTAACAAATGATAAAAATGAAAAAAAAAATGCAATGATACTGCTATCTGTAGCTTTAGCATGAAATGAATTGGAAATGGACACCCATCACGAAAAAACATTACTAACTATATTTACAAAGTAATTTTTTTCGTTTGTTACGTTATACGTAAGTACCTATCCGTCGTTTGTTATTTCTTTACGACTGCCTACTACGCTTACTACCTATGGATTTGTATTTGTAGATGGCAAGAAATGAATATAAAAATTGTTATCAATACTATAATCGTGTATAATATCCTGGCTCTGGCGTGCCTGTTTTCTTATATGGCAGGCACATTATTTATCATCAATACATAATGCAAAACGAGGCTTCCTATAATTTCCTCTCCGTATTCTACCAATTTCAACACAAAGGGTGTTTACGCGGTGTAAAGTGGAATAATTTGTATGGGCGTATGTTGTCTGTGACGACGACCTGACGACTAATCGTCGACCGATGACTTGGAGATTGCTGCACGACGGCAAACCTAATTCGTTGGGTTATTCTACCTCGTGTAGCGATTTTGTAATAATTCTTATGCAGGAAAGTGCAAGATATTTCTACAGATTGGGAAACGTGGCTTACAGATTTTTATACCAGTTTCCCGTTACATGTTAGTTCTGGTAGTTGACGTTTCGAGGCGAAAATTATCTATGAGATAGACATTGAAAGGTTTAATCGGCGAGTCGATAGATCAGTGGCAGAGCAGTGAGACGGTTCTCCACGTGTCCCGGTCAGTGTTTAACATTATTTTAACTTTTTATTTTCTTCTAAGAGTCAGTGCTTCTTCATTAGGCGGAGCGCAGTGATCTCGCAGCTCATATTGAGTATGAAAACTTGCCATATTCATAGGCCAGAATTAATTCATAAATCTAGTCTTCTGTGAGATAATAATCACACAAGCGTTACTGTTGTATCCTGTTGATGAAGCGAGTCCCACTCAAAAGAAAAAGAAGAAGTCATATTCTAATCATATCAGCCCATAGCAGTCCACTGCTAGATCTCCCGTTATCCCATACAGTTGCTTCCACCTATTGAGAAATTCCCTGTCGCTTCTCTATAGTCATTTAATCGATAATTTAACTATACCGAGATAACAAGGTAGTTCCTGACACGTTCATCGTATTAAGCTTCAACCAAACTCTATCAAGACATAAATTATTTTACAACTAGATTATATCTTAGACGTCATGATCGACGGCAAAAGCTTGCTGTTCAAAATAACTAGGTACCTACATTCAAGCTCAGGCTGGGTTAAAATGTTTGGACTTTGGACCAGTCTTATTCCGTGCGTATAAAGCTTACATTGGTGGTTGTAGTGACATTGATAGTACGTACATGGCTACTTGCCTTTACAGTTATCCAAAACATGATAAAATAATAACTGGTCATTCATTAAAATTTTCATGAAATTCATGCACCGCCATATTTAATCAAAATACTGTATTTTCAAAATTAACGTGAAATATTTATAAACTCTCAGAATGCGTTGAAACCCAGAATATCGCTCCGGTTTAATACCGCACACAACTGCGTAAAGTTCAATTATTTGGATGTTCTAAATATGACATCAAAGATTTCGCACCTGATCGACCACGTCTTAACTAATTAATTAGGTACTAATTTCTACACATAGTACCTAATGACAGGCTGGAGACACTGTCATAGAAATATACTGCATAAATTACTAAGTATATGAGCGTATATTATGAGCTTAAGTTTATACAAGCGGACGTGTATGTATAGTATGCATATGCATTTTAATACATACACGATTATGTTTTATTTACTAAATTGACACCCTACAACTTTAAATGAAAATTAATTTTGAAATTAGAGTGTTCTTTGTCCTAGGGATTTGACATACCTAACCAATTCAAAACGGCATCTATTTTTCTGAACTCAGATGGGTTTTCCGTTGACATATCTACTTCGTGTTTGGCTACCGGAAAAGCTATGTTATGTCAATTGTGGAGGCTCTGAGTAACGGTAGAATTTCTATAAGCGCTACAACGTGACTGCATCAGACCCTAAATTAGACCGCACCGCATATCTTTAATCCGTATACCGTGAAACTTTGGGATTTTGTTTAAGTAAGGAGTTTTTCCTTCTGCATCATACACTGCTGAAATAAGATAGCGGTTCACGTCCTAAATTTCATGAATCACAAACTCGCCACGTCCTGCAGCCCGCAACTCTGCGTAGGTGTAGGGACGAAAATATTTCAAAATATCGATATCGATATACGTAATATATCGAGTTCAATCGGTACCTATTGATATTATGACTGCCATATGTCCATATATTATCGATATTTTTATAACTGAAGTAAAACATAAAAACTGTGAAAAATATGTAATTCTATCACGAATTTCTCCAAATTCTGTGAGAACACAACCAATCAGCAGGCTTTTCATAGCTTTTGAGCACGTCACTATCGGTGTCTTTCTCTACTAACATAAATATTGCCAATATTTATGTTAGTAGAGAAAGACATCTAACATAAATATTGCCAATATTTATGTTAGTAGAGAAAGACAATAGGTATAATAATTTTGGCTACTTTTGTAAAGATGAGCTTTTTGATTACACATTTACTTCTGAAAATTACATTAAGATTTTTATTTATCGATAGTGAGTTATAACAATATTTAACACGATAATTCGTTGCCCGTCCCTAGGTAGGTAACATTATAATATCGCAAGTAATTATATCAGGATTTTATTAGTTATTGATAGTGGGTCTCATCAATCGATATTTAACAATATATCGTTGCCCAACTCTAGGTAGGTAACAATATAATATCGCAAGTAATTACATTAGGATTTTTAGTTATCGATAGTGTGACTCATCAATTTATCGATATTTAACACGATATTTCGTTGCCCAACCCTAGGTAGGTAACATTATAATATCGCGGTAGTGGCGAGCGCGAACAATACAAAGTTTCTGAGTTATGACGCGCACTGACCATTTTGTTCCGGAGTGTGTTACACTCGCACACCCGTAAACCAGCACTGAGGACAATCTCGAGCTGATATATATTGTCGATGTTTGTAAAAACTGAGACAGGTAATGAAAATTATGAAAAATATGATATTATGAACTATTAAAAATTCTGTGTCAATACAGGGTGTATTGACACAGAATTTTTCATAGCAGGCCTATCATAGCTTATTAACACATCACTATCGGTGTTCCTACTAACATAAATATTGCCAGCAATATAATAATTTTGTAATGATAAAGTAGGCATCTACGAGCGTATCGCCTTATACGTAGTTTACCTAGATTTTTGACCATCAATTAACGAATTCGTTATTGACCTAGAGGTTTTTAGGTAAATTGCGAATAAATCGATGCATTTCGCACTTCTTTCTTCTTCTTAGGGAATTCGCGACTGACCCGATTTCGCGATAGACCTGCGACATATCGATATTTAAAAAAATTCGATATATCGTTGCCCAACCCTAGGTAGGTAACATTATAATATCGCAAGTAATTACATTAGGATTTTTAGGTATCGATAGTGCGTCTCATCACTACATCGATATCTAACAATTTTAGATATGTCGTTGCTCGTCCCTAGGTAGGTAGGTAACATTATAATATCGCGGTAGTGGCGAGCGCGAACAATACAAAGTTTCTGAGTTATGACGCGCACTGACCATTTTGTTCCGGAGTGTGTTGCACTCGCACACCCGTAAACCAGCACTGAAAACAATCTCTAGCTGATATAAATACATACATTATCGATGTTAGTAAAAACTAGAATTACTTAAGTAATGAAAGTTATGAAAAAAAATAATTATGAACTATCAAAAATTCTGTTTCAGCACACCCTGCCAGCAGGCCTTTCGTAGCTTTTGAACACATCACTATCGGTGTTTCCACTTACATAAATATTGCCAGAAATATAATAATTTTGGTTCTTTTGTAACGATGAGCTTTTTGATTACATATTTACTTCTGAAAATTACGTTGATATTTTTAGATATCAATAGTGCGACTCATCAAATATCGATATTTAACAAACGATATTTCGTTGCCCGTCCCTAGGTAGGTAACATTATAATATCGCGGTAGTGGCGAGCGCGAACAATACAAAGTTTCTGAGTTATGACGCGCACTGACCATTTTGTTCCGGAGTGTGTTGCACTTGCACACCCGTAAACCAGCACTGAGGACAATCTCGAGTTTATTTTATGTCGACAGAAAAGGCAAATAATATGCAAAAGTAATACATTTTCAGTTTTAAGCAAAGGAAATAAACTAAAGGAGGCGTACGCACGTACCTATCCCACTTCTTCTTGTGTTGTTTTGTGCGTGTCTTTGTGAATCGCAGATTTCATTGGTGCTTTACCTATAGGTATGTTTCTTTTCTTTGTTATCTATTGCTGTTTTCTGATGACTGAACCTAATCATAATACTAGATTATTTGGGTCAATCAAAAATTGTTTATACCTAGTTTTTCAGTCTGCTTCTCATGATCGATCATCCTCGTTTATCTACATGAAGGTCTCTTCAGTGAAATTGATTCTGTAGTTCCTGTTTCTAATGCAACTTAACCGGACTTAGTAGCTACACCGCCAGTCTTACAAGACGTGAAGCAAGATCGTGCCATACATGCCACGTCCAGGACCAATATCGTTGGCTCAGATTTAGCGCTGTGTGTGTCGTAATGCGAGTTCTTTGTCGTCGGCGCACGCTCTCAATGAAATAAAGTTGTTGCGCGCAGCTGCCGCCACCTCGCGGACACTCGTAATGGTAATACGATTCAACGATTATAGCAGACCCTCGCTCCCTCCGCGCTGTTACGAATAATGAAACGCTTAACGGTTTCACTTTCAAAATTAGCTGAATGCTCGCGTGAGCCGCGGCGGCCGGAGAAGGGCTCGCTGTTTGCGAAATTAGGTGAAATTGATCCCACCGACCGGAGTCGTGCAATAAGGAATGCAATTTACTGCGCTAATAATGTTTGAGCTCGTTCACTTTGCTACTGTATTCGATGGAAAGCTAATTTGTTTCCATTTGGGGTAGTAATTGGAAGTTGTGCCTACGTATCTATAACCTGATTGATTACTTAATGAAAGGGGCCCTATAAAATTACATTACTATGTTTTTGAAATCCTCTTCATATGACATAATATATACATGTAATGTATGTTGAAAAAGATGACGTTAAAAATAATCGTAAGTATCGGGTAAAACCGGTAAAACCGTTTTATAGAAAGTATTTTTTTCCGTCCTCATTTATAGTACAGAAGAATATTCATTTCATTGGCTTGTTAATTGCTGCTTTCTAAACTTTGATGGCGGCGCTGAAAGCTCAAGGTAGCGTGAAATAACTAGGTAATAAATTATTTCACCTCTTTGAAATGAATACCTCGCTCGAGTCAATATTTTACATTTCAAATAGGATTGGAGACTGGCTTTATGTACAAGTCTTATTAGATCGGTGCAGTAAAAGTGAAATAAAAGTGATTTGGGTGCTCTCACACTGAGCGGTAAAAACTATTACATAAAAACACATTCTTATACAGTACAGACGTAAGTTTTCGTCACTTTTTGAAAACAGATACCATGCCATGTTCATTCGGTTTTTCTAGTACCTTCTTAAAAAATCGTAGGTACCGTACTTGACCTTCAGTCTGTAGCAACCCCTAGGAAAGCTGTAAGAGTCGTTAAAGAAGTTCTAATGTGTATTGAACAGGTTTGCCTGAATCCAAATGATTGACTGAGCCAATCCCGTTCAGAAATCTACTTCTACTTTCCCGAGACGTTGTGTAGTTCAGCTGGCTGCGTCGCGTTGCGGCTGTATTGTGCTAGGTGGCGCTGAGATACAGCCGCGATGTCGACATAAACGCTCCCTGCGACAAATTGGAAAGCAATGAACCGCGGAATTCAATTTCATATTGAAAGCCATTCATCTTTGCCGCCTCTTCGCGATCGACTGAAAGTGTTACAGGAGACTTTGGCCGCAAGAGGTTCGCCTTTTATTTTTTGTACGGTTCAGCAAATATGGGTTCTTTTAAACCTTTTCATTACTGAAAGTACGTAGTAGTAGTGTAATACCGAAAGCAGAATGATTTATGCTGCTATAAACGTTTTTTTTATAGTCTATGGCTCTTTAAATATTTACAGAGTGAAGATCTACACTTTGCAATAGAACATAGAGTGGTGGGTGAGGTACCTCCATGATGAGGTTAAGATAGTGTAAAGGTAGGCCACAGAGGAGTGGTTATGGAGCTAGTAGATCGAACTTTCAACCGTTCAAAAACTTGGCGGTTCGGTACTGGCATTATATCGCCATCTCTATCTAGGTACCCATTTAATAGATGAAATAATACTGGTGTTTCTTAGTATTTATATAAAAACCAGTGCAAGTAGGTCCCTTAAATGGGTAGGTGGATTTGCTGGCAATAAGGTACATTATGGTACGTCACAGAGAAATGCAAGCTTGAATGACCAGACAAAGGTGTGTTTGTGGGACTAACTAACACATCTAAGGATTTCACAAAGGCTTGTGTGTAGCTAAGCAAAGTAATTGACCACGCTAATACGTTATGCCGTGTGATGCCGGTTTAGAATAGCATCACCCCAATTCAACCCGTGGGTGTCGTAAAAAGCGACTATCTTGTTCTATCTTGCACTGCGCTCGCCAATCCACCTACCAAGCGTGATGAGTATGGCAACACCCCCCGATAGGGGGACGCCCCCATCCAGCAGTGGACTGTTGTGGCTGTAAAGGTAATACGTTATGATAACATGATAAGTAACAAAATATGCTAAAGCTATTTCGTTACACCAAATTACCTAATAATTACCTGTACTTTTACTTACCTACCTAATTGAAATATTTTAAAATGTTGCTAATTTATTCAACTGAAACTAATTTACATTCTAAAACAAGTTTTGAAACTAATTTTGAATTTAAATTTGATTGATAACATTAAAATTTCATTTTATTGAAGTTATATTAAAACTTGTTTGACATTGACTACCATGTAGGTACGTAGTATACTGAAGGGGCTACTCTGAAATCTGTAGAAAATTATAAACTTAAGTAGGTAGGTAAGTACCATATTTTTCGCTCTAGGTATATATTATATGTAGTTGTTGACACAATAAAACATCTTAGATTGTTCTTATTGGAAAATCATTCAATAATGCATTTTTAACAAATATTATACGCAATATACAGGGTTATTTTTTAGTCAGTGCGCAAACTTTGCAGGATGTTTCTACTCATGATTCTGAACAACTTTTACTATGGGGCCACCTAAGAAATCTAAAAAATATTTTGGGTGTTTCATACATTTTTGCCGAGTAGGTATGAATTTTTCTATGGAACATCTAAATATTTTTTTGCGAATACGCAGGTAGTCCCATAGTAAAAATTTATCATAATCACGAGTAGAAATACCCTGCAATGTTTGCGCACTGGCTAAAAAATTACCCTGTATTTAGGTAGGTATGCTTTGCAACGTTAGTAAAAGAAAAGGTTTGAATTTTAAAGATACTTTTAGCTGTATCGCTGCCAAAAAGGGTTGACCGAATCTCTGCTAACTTTTTTAATGAATTCCTAATTTGGTCTGTCGAGGAACGTGTACTAACGTTCCTGTTCGAGCTGAAAAAGTAAAAAAGAGGCAGTGGAAAAATCTGGTTGAAACTAGAAAATGGGTAGTGGAATAATGTAATGCTCTACTGTGTATTACCACCCCATTTTCCCTCCTTACATCCATTAATACGTAAGTATGCATATCTGCAGAAATTGTGTGTGTACATTTTTAGTAACTATTTCTCGCTTCTAATTTCCTCGTGTGTTAAGACATTTGTCAAATCAGTGTTATCCAAATGTTAGGCGTAGGCGTAGATCCAGTTGCCTCTTTAAAGCCTACTCAGTGACTCAATATTACAGAATCCTGACAGTTTCACTCTAATTTTCTTTCATAATGCACTACCAAGCTTTACCCACTCACATAACAGACCGCACTGGTCAAAGCGCAACCACTAACATAGGAAATTAAACACCGGCAATTTGTGAATTTCAATCCCACTGACTAGGTATTTGACTATCAAATTGTTTCAGCGGTCAAAAACGAAGCCAGTAAGGCAGCTCTCACACGCAAGCACCGCATGATTTTCCGGGTTTTTCTCTATTCTGGTTTTCTGTATCCCATAAAAAAATATCTGCCTCTTCTTGGTACACGTAGCTGGTATCACGATTGTCATATTTTGTGAGGCAGCTGTAATGAAGCGCAGTATCTGGTGCATATTGTAATGAGTTTATATTGCCGATAGGAATAAATTAATATTAATTTTTCAATTCTGTCTCTATGAAGCAAAAACGAATGTCGTCAACTATATACAAGACTTAAGAGTAGTATGTATTTGGCACAAGCAAAGCAGCTCGGTGTCCAGTTTTCAACTAGGCAGGTACCACACCAAACCTTTGGCACAGAATACATAATAGTACAGGTACAGAAGACGCACTCCGCCATAGCGATTCAACAAATATAAATCTTTACGCGCGATAATAAAGTACAATTTCCTTCGCGCCGGCTTTGGATACCTACTTTTATATTAGCTTACTCATCGCGCGCGCAAGCAAAAATGAGCCGAATGGCTGCGCGCGAAAGTTCTTCTGCCGCTGGCGCGTCCTGAAGGTCACATCACAGTCAGCGCGCTCAGTTGGGGATGTCACATTCGAATTCTAAAGGAGGAAGGCAGATAGGTTCAAAAACTCTGACATCAGGGTTCATCAGGTCGTTGTAGTAGTACCTAGGTACCTAGATAATAAATAATAATTTTATTACATAGCTAGAATCTATGTAGGTACCTATTTTCTTACCTTTCGATGTCACGCGGTAACTTGTGGAACTTGAGGCTTTTATCACTAGAATTATTCAAGCAGTTATAAGCAATGCAGTATTTTCATATTCTCATTTTCGCGTAATTTACGAAAATTTAGTACAAAGAAAGAATTAAGAGCGGCAACGTGGGAGCGCGTGCGTAACGAGCGGCGTGCGGCAACCCACTGATTAACATCCCCGCGGGTGTCGCCGCACGTACTTGTAAATCTATACCTACGCAACGGAGTGCGCCAGGCCTGCCTTTGGGCAGGTCCCTCACAGTGTCCGTCGCGTATGACAAAGCAATACAAACACTTCCGTTGTTTGATGGAGCATCTTTTGACGTTAGTTTCCGCGTTGCATTGTTTTAACGTAGTTTTTTAGTATGGGGAATTTGTCCTTGCATCTGACAGACGCATGCATTACCGCTGAGCTTAAAATGCGCAGCAAAGCAACAGACTTTACGCGTGGGCCCCTCTATATACCTAGATCACTTACCTACCTGAGTAGTAAAAATTATCATTGGGTCAAGAATAACACACCGCAAATTCACAAATTTCAATTCCGCTGATATCCACCAAACAAATTACCTATTTCAGTACAACAGTCACAAACAAAGCAACCGACGCACAATGGAGTGAGTAATGTTTGGCCGACAGGTAAAAACCAGGTAATAAGAGGATTCGAAGCAAATGGGTGGAACAGTGTTGCATTAGTCACCACAATGGCGACTTGCTGACATTTGGACAGCGGTGGTGACAAATTATGGCCTTTATTGAATAATTATCGCGGTTCTGTCACGAATGTAGTCAATGTTGAGGAAAACGCGATACCTACCAGCTGTACCTACTAGGGAGAAACACGGTTTTCCGTTCCGTTCCGGTTAAGGCTCACACAAAGACTTCATATCACATAGTCTACACCACATACATCAAGCTCTTGGAATACTAAAAAGAATTGACAAGATGGCGTCGCACGTTGCACTTTCATGTCGCTTGAAACTGACCCTAACTTTGTATAACAACAACATTGATAGCCACAACAGTCTAAATCACTCATAGTGAAACATGTGGCCCTCCTCTTATCGGAGTGGATTTTCCATACTCACCACATGGGTACCTATAGTAGGCGGATTGGGGAGCGCAATCAAGGTGTCGTATTTTACGCGGGGAACCCAGACATCGAGTATTTTACTCTACATAAGAGATGAGTATGTGGGTACACATACCTATGCCCACCACACCCTTCAAAATCGTATCCTGAGTTTAGTTTCAAAATACTATTTAATTGTACCTAGGTACCAAGTTTTGTGGGTAAATGTAAAGTGCTGTAGTGCTATTTTTTCGAGAAATCACTATTAATTACCTACTGTTTTCGAATAGATCCCGTGTTTGTGAAATTAAATTCTTTACATTTAGACATCGAAATATTACTCTCATTATAGTTTCAGCTCAGACACCAATGACTACCAAACTAACGTTAACTTCAATAACTCAACAAATTGAAGGTAATAAATTAATTTTGTTGTATTAGGTTAGTACTTTTATATTTCGACTCCATAGGTCCAATTTTCTTTTTATGTTTTGACCCATGTTTTGTGGGGAAAGGTGTTCAGTTTCATATAAGTACCTTGACCTCCTTTCGGCTTGTCATACCCTTCTTGATACTCCATGTACACCTGTTTTTATAAATTTGACACAACTAAATCTGTACTCTTATAAGTAGGTACGTATCATTTTCTTTGTTCTTGTCGCCGCATAATATACGGAACATTAAACAGCTGAATCGCCATTGGAATTGGGAAACATCCAGTAATGAATCATCATCCAGCATTCAGGCCAAACTGTCTGGACAAAAACCGATTTCAGTAATCATGCTCACTGTGAATCAACACTATTGAAGATATAAAACACATTTTCGGATTACCAACTCGAATTTAAATATAGAATGTACTTTGCATGTACACTAAACCTTAATAAAAAATGCATTTACCTACTTATTGTTCTTTTAACAAACTCTACAACCAATAAAAACGGGTTTTATATCGTACGTAACGCGCTACATGCATAAACTCTGGTCCATTAGCTGTCGCAAGAATTTATCACCTAACAAATAAAATAATTGGTAGTGTCTCCAAAACTACTATTCTTTATAATAAAGCTCAATTTAATCACAGGCGCTATAAGTCTCTGCACACAAATCGTAAAAATCTCGTTAAAATCGTCGCATAATCCGACCTCCAACCAAGACCGTAAAAGTCTTAAGCAATCAACGCGCTCCGTTCCCGAAAAGTTTAAAATTCTAACTGCTTTAGGAACTCCTAAAAGAGAAAGGGGTCACCGGTTAGCCCAGTAATGTGTAGCATTAAAAGTTAACGAGGCCACAAAGCAGTGTCTCCGAGTCCAAATTGCTTATTTTGACCGGCTAGGTAGAACATTAATTATGCATGCGGCAGCCCGCTTCTGTCCTCGGCGAACTCCAATCTCTAGTGTGTTGAAAAAAATTACTATGAAAATGAAGTTGAGATAAAAACTTTGCGGATTAATATAAATTTTGTTTGCGGCGTCTAGCTCGGTGTGACTGGTGTGACGCTGATTAAGCGAAATAGCCGTCATTATGAAGATTAATTCAAAAACAGGCGGGGATGCGAGCAACGTGAGTAGTGAAATGAATATTAACTGAGAGAACAACATTTCATTACACTCGTGGTTACACTAGTGGCGAGAGAAATTCTTGGTAATGTAGTTTCATAATGAATTCTCAGAAGATTTATTTTTTCACATTTATAATGTTGCAGAGATAAACCGAACAGAAAAAATAGAACAAATGTACATATTTACATGAAGAAAATTAGTTGTGTAACTAGGTAGGATTATTATTGAGTGCAAAAATCCTTATGAACCTATCAATTAAATACCTGGGGAATAGTGGGGACCCGCACCGAACGATATTGCTGTAAGTGACAGTCACTGATCCCAATACAAATGATAAACTCTGACAGCCGAAATTCTGATGTGTTGACGTGTACAGTGCGATTTCGAAAATTATTTTCGTGACCGATAGCGAAAACTCTCTCTCTGGTGATACTTCTCCCAAGGAACAAAGGTCGAAATATGGAAAAGAATTTTGGACCTCCCATACAAAATTGCCGATCAGCTGATTTGGGCTACTATAAGAAGTCCAGTTTTTTTTATCATACGTTGACCTATGTTCCTTGAGAAATGTTGTTCCTTATCACCAGCTGGTTTTGATTTTCCGCTATCGGTTACAAGTAAAAATGCCCCTATAAAGTTACATACCTACTATATGTGTGTTTTTATCATTCCTTATTTTATTATTCCCAGATTTATGCCCACTATTTACTCCAGCATAAGTCCGGCTCCCTGCTAGGCAATTTTTATCCCGGAACCCGCCATTCCTCTCGAGAAATTCACTAAACAAGGAACTGCAATTTCCTGTGACTAATTCATTGCCGTTATTAATCTTGTTCATTGTGTCCTGTATCTCCAGCTGAAGCTGCTCGTGACCGCAATAACAATAGCTGCACACTTTTATTTGTTGTTTTTTTACTAAAACTTGTGAAGAGTCTACAAAGCGTCAAAGAAGGCTTTCTATTCAGTCGTTAAAATTTATTTGTTTTCTATAAAATATTTTTTGTATACTTATAAAAATAACAGAGTATATTTACCGTGATGAAGCATTCCCGAAGAGAGTTGGCGTTCAGACGCTGGTGGTAAAATTAAACCAAATTAATCCTTTTGCAACATGATTTTGTGTTCAAACAAAACGTGTTACGCCGACCCCAAATTTATTAAGAAAGGGCAGGCAGATGATGATGATGATGATTTACCGTGATGTGACTGTATTTAAAAGTATAATAGTGTGTAATGTATTGCATGATTTTCCATTAAGGCTTTTAGTTTAAATTCAACAAGAAAATCCAAAGTAAGAAAACCAATGTCGAACCCTTGCCTCATCAAAAATTAAACGGACTTTGTACTTGCTAAAACTTTTAAAGAGCAACGTTCGTTTAATTCCCTTGTAACATCAAGGTTTAATTTGATTTTCAATTTGTTTTTGGTTGTATTATACGGCCAAAAAAGTTGAAAAGCAATGAATTACACTCCAACGCACGCGTTGAAAATACTTGAACTTTGGGAAATTCTCGACAATTTTGCACCGCGCTCATAAATAAGCGCTTGCCGATTAATTTCCCCCGCATTTTTTGTTTACAGCGATCAAATGTGCGAAGAAACGCGGGTATCGGCAGAGATTGTTGGCATAAATCATTTTTCAATTCAATTTAAACGACACAGAATGTTGTTGTGCCCTGTGGGGTGCGGTGAGGCGGGGGGAGGCAGCAAACTGGATACGCCCGCTACCTGCTATCATCTTTTGTAATAATTTTCGTGTCGCTTCTTCACAAAGGATGGACCGGGTCTCTCAAGTTCTTCACACTCGAACGCTTCTGTAAATTGAATGAAATGAATTCAGTGAAAATTCGAGATTGAAGAAAAGTTATAGTGATTATTACAAATATTATATTTGTCTTGTTTATCACTTTATTAGAGTAGTATTATAGCGTCAATTATTATATGGTGTCAATAGTGTTTCAAAAAGTTAAGTAGGTATAGGTTTAATATTATAAGCCTTCACAGTGAAGCTTTTTAGCTGGCATATGCATAATCCTCAAATAAGTACGCACAACCCACAACAAACTAAGTAATTAACCACATACCACCGCAATCAGTACGCGAGTCGAGATATCAAAATGCGGACATGACACCAAACCAATTAGCCGGCCGCCCGCCATAATGTGACAAATATCGCACCACACATTCGCGGCGAAATCAAACGGAGAATCCACTTTATTCCAACGCTCTGAGCTAGAGATGAGCTTTTGTAGTCGGTGACTAGTCAATTGAAAAGTCGTTTTTTTGTATAGTCTCTTCTATGTCCCTCTGCAGGGCCAAGGTCTTTCCGCTTTCGCGCCACTAGTCGCAGCTGCCTTGTGCGGTAAATTATTACTTAAATGTAACTTGAGCCCTGCGACAAACTAATAGATGGGTGATAAATAGAGGCGTGTGGAACCTTTGTTATAGCATTTTCCTGAATCCAATTGCTATGACAGAGGTAAGCTATATTTAACGGAGTATTGTCGGCTGTTGCTATGACATTTAAATATTATTTTTAATTAAAAAAGTTTAAAATGATACCACAGCTGTATGTGTATCTAGCCCAAACGCCATTCTAAAGGCGACCGAAGCAATAGTAGCGAAATCTGAATAGTCAGCCATTTTTAGTCGGTGACTAGTCTATTGCAAAGTTTACTGATTTTAAACCGACTGGTCAGTAGTCAGCTAGTTGGCAAAAAATATACCCTGCGCATCTCTACTCCTCGCAATTTTAGCCTGCAGTTTATCAAAGCCAACATTTAAATGACCAAAGTCGCCTGCGAACAACTTGTTTGGTTGATAGGAGAGCATCGTGTGCCTAAGGACTCGTATTGTGTTTAGTTGTACCTATAATCTGTCTCTAACATCTTCTTACAAAATAAGAAAATAATCTCTTATGCTATGCTTGCTTTCGACACCGAACGAAATGGCGATCAGCTGTCAAATAACCATGGTGGCGCGATATACATGACATTCGATCAATCAGAACGCGCGTTGAAAATCTTACCGTTTTACTTCATAATATTGTAATCTTCTTAAAATCGATACGTGAAATTGTGAGCCGTGTGTATGTTTTACAATATTTCGATAGATTGTATTTTAATGAGAAATATTTTAATCTATCTAATTTAACGACGATATATATATGAAGCAATAGTTGGGAAAGCTCGGCCATTTGTATAGTTGGCGACTAGTCTATTACTATAGTCCGACAAGTTCGTGCGCGACCTTCCTGCGGGGTACAGACGGTGGGAGGGCGAGGAAGTACGTCATTTTAATATGACGTGCAGCGCGGATGCGCGCGTCTCCCTTCCCCGCTACACCTCCCGCGACCCGCTGACATCTCTCCCCCCAACGTCTGTCAACCCTAGGGAAGGTCGCGCACGAATTTCTCGGACTATAGTCGACTGATTTTAAACCGATTAGTCAGTAGTCAGCTAGTCGGCCAAAACCAAAGCTTGCGCATCCCTACTCCTAGCAATTTCAGCCTGCAGTTTATCAAAGCCAACATTTAAATGACCAAAGTCGCCTGCGAACAACTTGTTTGGTTGATAGGAGAGCATCGGGTGCCCAAGCACTCGTATTGTGTTTGGTTGAACCTATAAATCTGTCTCTAACTTCTTCTTACAAAATAAGAAAATAATCTCATAAGCTTGCTTTCGACACCGAACGAAATGGCGATCAGCTGTCAAATAACTATGGTGGCGCGATATACATGACATTCGACCAATCAGAACGCGAGTTGAAAATCTTACCGTTTTACTTCATTATTGTAATCTTTTTAAAATCGATACGTGAAATTGTGAGCCGTGTGTATGTTTTACAATATTTCGATAGATTGTAATATAATGAGAAATATTGTAATCTATCTAATTTAACGACGATATATATATGAAGCAATAGTTGGGAAAGCTCACTAGTCGGCCATTTTTATAGTCGGCGACTAGTCTATTGCTATGTTGACTGATTTTAAACCGATTAGTCAGTAGTCAGCTAGTCGGCCAAAACCAATGCGCATCTCTACTCCTAGCAATTTCAGCCTGCAGTTTATCAAAGCCAACATTTAAATGACCAAAGTCGGCTGCGAACAACTTGTTTGGTTGATAGGAGAGCATCGGGTGCCCAAGCACTCGTATTGTGTTTGGTTGAACCTATAAATCTGTCTCTAACTTCTTCTTAAAGCGTTTCGCGCATAGACGAAAGAATAATGCAATTATAGTGGCATTTAGCTCAAACTAAGCAAAATACTACAAAAGAAAATTTTATGTGGTACTTAGTTTCTTATTCTATAGACATGGGAATATCTATAAGGTCTATCTAGGTCTATCTAATCGTTAGGCTTTTTGTGACAAATTCTGAGTAATCTATTGGTATTAGAAATATATATTATGCAATGGTTATGGTATGCCAAGACTTCTATGATGTTGAACAATTTATGTCGCGCACTCCAATAGTGCAATGTCCCAGTCCTAGGCGATCTAGTGTTTCGTCGTTCGCCGGCAGACACTCTGGAAAACCAATTTCAGTATATTGCATTAAAAGTTGTTGCCAAATGCTGTTTGTGTGTTGATTCCCACATTTCCTCGCTTCTTTTATTTCGGTTCTGCATTTTAACATGCAATGTGGTCTGTAAAAGAAATTTATTGGTAGCGAAATAAAAATATTAGAAAGGTATATTTACCAGCTAGATTTAAAAATGTGATTGATTTTTGGCTACTGGTATAGGGAATTTTGGCTGATAGGAAAATCTGTAAGCCAGAACATGTCTTTTGTAGACAAAAGCTACAAATTTCGTAGACATGCTACGGACCGTAGACTATACCTACGTATTCTAAACTCGTAGTTCGTAGTAAAGATGTAGGACAGCATCAGGTAGGTAAGTAAATCGCATACGGACCAAAAATTATTGCGTTTTGTGAAATTATCCATAAAATTGACAACCTTTGACAGCCGCAATTCAATGCAAATACAATAGTCGTGTGTCTTGATATCTAATTTTTTACGAGATCACTTACTGCTTTTGTCAAAAAACCGTATCCGAAAAAATGGTTGGAAATCATACAGTGCACGTGAGAACTACCGCACCCTGTTTAGCCGCGGTAGTTCTCGGATAATAACATTCAATTTTAACAGGAGTGGGGAGTATTTACGCGCGCCGCCGAGGTGATATTTATGGAGGTCTGTACCAGCCTCCCAAATTGAAATACATTAATATTTTACCATAAATGCGACACTTTCATGCGGAACGTAACGTTATCGTAATTGGATTCTTCCAACGATGTGCTCACACCACTCGCACAAAGAAAGTATAGGCGGGCGACCAATACAGAGAAACAGCTACAAGGAAACGTCGCTACATTCACACACACATCTACACGTCGTCGTTTACGCGCGATCTCGAACCGTTTCGAACAGGTTAATTGTGAGTGTAAACAGCATTCGGTGCAAGTGGACGGCCAAGTGACTAATCGCAAGTCTAAATATTTTTGTATAGCATGTGTTTAGTTTTCGTATAAAATGGGCGCGCGGTGCTGGCAACACTGATCTGACATTGTCACGTCCTCTGCCGTCGCCCGCATCGTTGATGCGAATTTTAATTATAAATGGTGTAATTTAGTGTGCTTTCGGTTTTCTCGTGTGGTTTTCCCTGTTCGGTGGGGAAGTGAACCAAGTGATTTTGGTTCCGGCGCTTTGATTGAGAGTCACGCGACCGCCGGCAAAATATAACCTCACTTTTCGTTGGCTCGCGTCGTGGCTGCCGATAGCTACGTATTTTAATTATAAATGATTGGAGGCCAACGGGGCCGATTTCTCATTCGGAGAGAAATCTTTTAGTTATTTTGTGTTAAAAAACATTATGTGATGTCGAACTGTGAACTATAGTGCAAATTGGAGGAAAGGAGTTCGAGAACGAGCGGATGTTCCAGTGCCGTGAGTTTAGGTTATTCCCTATTCCTGTGCTCCTCAAATATCCTGAATACCTGATTCCTGTCATACTTAAACTCACAAAGAAACGGCGTCATCGTTCGCTCGGTAAGCAATTCGTTGCTGGGCCCTGTTTAAGTAGATTTTGGAAACAAGAATTTCTCGGCCGGAAACTTTCCGGAACAAAATTCTCTCATTAAATTTATTTTATTTAGCTATAGTAAAGAGCACTACGAATCGTAGTCAAATGTTGTTCGAGGCTGATCGACCATTTAGTTTTAGATTTTAAGGTAACTTTAATTTGCTTCCACTGCGCTAAGATCAGCTTCGGAATCAAACATTTTTGGTAGCAGAGCGTGGTTGCTTTATTGCAACATAGTTAGCCGTAATTAAGTATTAAGCGTGTATTTAAATTACCCACATATTTAATTAAATATTGAAAATATTGTATAGGTTTTATTTGAGACTGTATTGTTTGACTAGTGAACATTACCTTATCGGTAAGGACTAGGCCAGTCAACTAACAATTATTTGTGGTATTTGTTTATTGGTTTTCGTTTTTATTAAGTCGAGTGTGTAAAAGTTGGTACCATGGCTCCTCGATCGCCAGGTATAAGGCTGCTATAAAGACAGAATTAAGGTGGTTTACTACCACAGCGGCAATGATCGGCCGCGAGGACCGGGAGGACGCGCTCTTGAAAAGTGCACTACAGGCAGATGAACGGGTTCGGGTTGTGTCGGAACACCTCACAGAGTGCCTCATGCTCCTTGAGGAAGCTCCTAACCCTGAAGATAAGGAGCTGGTTGAGGGCGATGTAAGCCAGTGCTTGGAGCTGGCACAGGACATTGCGCAGGCAGCTGCGGACATATCTAGGCGACGTGACGGAAAGGAAAAGCCATTCCGTGGTAAAGTGGGAAAAGGATTACAGGTGCCTCTTCCGCCTGTTACGGTTCCAGTCTTTGCAGGCGATTACGCCGACTGGCCGGCGTTTGAGGACCTGTATAGCAGTGTGGTCCACACACGGACGGACATAACGCCGGCGTACAAGATGGCTCAGCTGATGTCCAGGCTACATGGA
Source organism: Phthorimaea operculella (assembly GCA_024500475.1). Classification (NCBI taxonomy): domain Eukaryota; kingdom Metazoa; phylum Arthropoda; class Insecta; order Lepidoptera; family Gelechiidae; genus Phthorimaea; species Phthorimaea operculella. The sequence goes on from JANFCV010000119.1 coordinate 1,245,077, forward strand.
GAGCCTCATGAATTGCTGACGCATTTGGCTGTCTCGGATAGCAATTATGAGGTGGCGTGGAAGATCCTTACCGACCGGTATCGAAACAAGCACCTGATTGTAGACAGGCTGTTAGACCAGTGGCTGTCAATACCAACCATAACGCGAGGTACGGACCTCCGCGAGAAAATCTTCCACCCAGTCAGCGTCGCGGTCAGCGCACTGGAGCGACAGGGTTTGCCAGTGGCGGGCTACGGTTATATCTTGGTCCACACAGTGCTTCGCCGCCTGCCGAGCGAAATGGTCGCTCGATTCGAGCAGCTACATGGGGGCAAGTCCTCGGACCACCTCCCGACCTACGAGGATCTGAAGTCGTTCCTCGAGGCCGAAAGCAGGCGAGTGGACGTCCAGGCTGGTGAAGCCCCTCGCAAGGAGACCTCTGCCCCTCGCCACCCGGAACGGCCGGGTGCACCGGCGCGAGGAGACGCGCGGACTCACACAGCGTAGAATCGCCCTCCGACGGTCAGCGTGCGCTCGGCAGGAACTTGGGTCCTTCAGGCTCGACGGCGGCTCGGCGACTCGCCGTGGACGCTTGCGGACAGCAAAGCTTCTTTAGCTTCTGGACTGGAGGCTTCTGAGTTCTTGAGGCTTCAGAACTTACTTCACTTACTTTGTTACTTCACCTTAGACTTTTTACTTCTTTTTTATTTCTTAGATAATTGGAAGTAGAGTAAAGACTGGTAAATACTCATCTTTTGACAGCTTGACACGCCTTATATATGCTTGCCAGGCGTTCGAGAATGTTCTAGTCTTCTTTCTGATTTCGAATTTCAAAGACCTTGAGGTTTGTCAGTGGCCAGTTTTCTTGCAAGTTGCCAGTGATGATGGTGGAGGTTTGTCGCCCTGGTGATGTAGTGGTTTGTCCAGGCGACGAGGGCAGTCCTGTGGCTTCGGAGGGCTCGGAGGTCTCGTTTCCGGGAGGAGTGAAAGAGTGCCAGCGCGAGATAAATTTAGAATCGAGTACCAGGAGGTCAGAAATTAGAAAGAGGTAGTGGGCTATAGTACAAAAACTTTTTAGTAGAGAATTACGCGGCTCTATGAGATGGCCGTCAAAGGTGAGACGTTGACATTTTGTCAATAGTAGTAAATAAATATGTCGAATAGGAAAATTATTTACAGATTTGAAGAAAATTAAAGTGAAAAATAGCGGAATGCTATATTTTCCCCCACGACCCCGAGAAAATTTTTGCTGTTACAAAAATTTTGAGGTTATGAGCAGATACCTTACGCATTCACCTACTTTCAGACTTCACCATTCAATCATGCATCCTTCATCTTCCAAAGGTTGGGGTAGGGCTCACGTTCAATGGCTCCTACTCCAAGGCATGCTACTCTCTGAGCATATCTCAGGCGATGACCAAGGCTTGTTTTAGGAGTTGTCATCCGCTCCAGCTTAAAACCTGTGAGTAGTGTTAAGGCTTATTTAACGTGTCACTAACCGCACGTGTAGGGTATAGTAGTGTAGGCTTGTTTTACGTGTCACAATCCGCACGAAGAGGAATGAACCTTAGCTCGAGTGGGGGTATAGAGACCCGTCAAGAGAGGAACATTTTAAGAGACCCATTTAGAGAGAGTCTTAAGAGAGAGGGTATTTAGAGAACCCTTAAAGAGTAGTTAGCCTTTCAGAGGCAGGTTCTTGAGCCAGGAGGCCAAGATAAGAAATTTCGCGAGTTCAGATAGAAATTTTGAGTGTAGGAGCGAAAGTTATCCCTTGGACAGGGTTGGCTTGTGAGCTTTAATGAGAGTTGACGTCGCTTTCGTCGAAATTGCGATGTCAGATGGGTGGTGTAGATAGATAAAGGGTAACGTTAGCTTATATGACATATCTTTAGACTTTAAAGTCCTTGACATGCCATTTGGCTCTTGATCCATTTGGATCCTCCAAGAGGTAAACAAGGGGTGATATTTTTTGTATCACCCTGCATTTGAGATATCTTGGAGCGAGTTTAGCCGAGAAGTATGCGCCTGCGTTACTGAGGGGGTAGTTTTTACGCCAGACAAATTCACCGACGTTGAACTCTTTGAAGGGGTGCCTTAGGTCGTAACGAGCAGCATTTCTGGTGTGAGCTATGTGAAGTGAAGTTTGGACTTTGTCGAATATGTTGGCCAGTAGGCCTATGTTTCTTGCATAGATATCGCGCGGTAGCAGGGTTATTTCGTCTAGATTATGTGTAGGCGTGTACAGAGAACCACATGTAACAATCTCCCGCCCGTAAACCAAGAAGGATGGTGTATATCCCGTTACTACATTCACGGAGTTGTTCATGGCATTCTGAATATATGGTAGGTGGAGATCCCAAGAGCGGTGATCATCATCTACTAAAGATGCCAGCGCGGTTATGATGGTTCTGTTGTATCTTTCTGTGGGGTTTACTTGAGGGCAGTAGTGTGGGGAGTAAGATGGGAAAGGTATTTTGTACTTTGTTAGCAAGTTGTTGAATTCCCTGGATCGAAATTGGGGGCCGTTGTCCATGATTATGGTTTGTGGGACGCCGTGGACGAGAAAAACGAAGTTTTCTAGGTTGCTTATGATATTTGATGCTAACGCGCGTTTAAGTGGGAAGAGGAGGCAATATTTAGTGAAACAGCAAGTGACGACGAGGATGTACTGGTTTCGACGCCTTGACATGGGCAGGGGGCCTATCAGGTCGAGAGATATGCATTGAAAGGGCCTAGAGCAGATCTTTGGTTTGCCCATAGGGCCATAAGGGGAGTGGTTGGAGTGTTTGTAGGCCTGGCAGCGTTCGCAGTTTGAGATGAATATAGCTATGTCTTTGAACATGCCTGACCAGTAGTGTGTTAAGGATAGTTTCTTGAAGGTTTTGAAGATGCCTAGGTGTGGCTCCGAGGTTGAACCGTGGGCGTTTCTGATTAAGTTTTCCTATCTGAGGGGGTGGTACTTCCTTCCATGAGAAGTCATCTTGCAAGGTGAATGGTGAGGTTATGTGGCGGTATAGTTTGTTACCTTGCGTCATGTAATTGGGAAAAGAATCAGGGTTATTATTGCATCCCTGGACGAGTGTGTTGTATCGCTCAAGTTCGTCGTTAGGGTAGATGTCGAAATAGGGGCAGTGTGGGATGGAGTGTTGGAAGTTTTCGGGTTTCGGGAGAGTAGGTCGGGTACAACATTATCCTTGCCTTTCTTGTGTTTTAGTATAAAGTTAAATGACGAGAGGCGTACCGCCCATCGGGCTAGTCTCCCGGATGGGTTGGAAAGGTTCAGGAACCATTTTAGTGCCGCATGGTCCGTGTAGACTGTGAACTGTTTACCGTTGTCTATGTAGCACCTCCAGTGTTCAAGAGCCGTGATGACTGCCAAAGTCTCACGTTCTGTAGTTGAGTAGTTTTGTTCATGTTTATTGAGTGCTCTACTCATGTAGGCTATAACAACTTCCTTATCGCCTTGCGTTTGGGTTAGCATGGCCCCTATGCCGGTGTTAGATGCATCGCAGTGGACAGAAAAGGGGCTGTTGAAGTCTGGGCAAGCAAGGATTGGTGTCGTGACGAGAAGTTCTTTTAGTCTTAGAAAAGCAGAGTTGGCTTCGCTTGTCCAGTTAAATTTGGGGGCGTTCTTACCCGAAGCAGTTAATTTGTTAATAGGTGAAGCAATGGTGCTGAAGTTTGGAACGAATCTGCGGAACCAGCTGCAGGTACCTATGAATTTTCTAACCTCTTTGCGCGATGTTGGTACTGGAAAGTCTAAAATAGCGCGTATTTTGTCGGGGTCGGCACGGAGACCGTGTTCGTCAACAATGTAGCCAAGGTACTTTAGTTGACCCCTGAAGAATACGCTCTTTTCGAAGTTTATAGTCAGGCGTGCGAAAGTTAGTTTTTCGAGGACTTTAAGGAGTAAAGAAATATGTTCCTCAAACGTTGAGCTGATGATGATGATATCGTCTAAGTAACAGAAGACTTTGTTATCGAAGTCAGGGGTAAATAGCATGTCCATTAGTCTTTGTTGTGTAGCCGGGGCGTTAGTCAATCCAAACGGCATGACGACAAATCTAAACATGCCTCGTCCTGGCACGTAAAAGGCAGTTTTGTCTCTATCCGCTTCGTGGAGAGGTATTTCCCAGAAGGCTTTGGCGATGTCTATGCTGGAAAGAAATTTTGCGTTTTTCAGGTGGTCGAGAATTTCGTTAATGAAAGGAAGGCTGTAGGCATCCCGTTTGGTAACGGAGTTTAGTTTCCTACTGTCCACGCAGAATCGCCATTCTCCGTTCTTTTGGGGTAATCAGGACGGGTGATAGCCAGGGCTTTCACATTTTTCAATTACCTTCCAAGACAACATCTTGTCGACTTCATTGATAAGCGCTTTTTGTTTTTCTGGTGAGAGCCTATAGCAGCGCTGTTTGATGGGAAGAGTATCGCCGGTATCTATTCTATGCGTGATTAAGTGTGTGCGACCTAATTCGCCTTTCTCTTCAAAGGAAATTCTTTTAAATCTATTAATTATGTCGTCGGCTATGAGCTTTTGGTCAGGGGACAGGCATTCATAAGGATGTATTTGTTTGTTATGTGCGATTGTGTTGCACGAAGTAGGGTTAAGGTTGAAGGCTAAGGAGAGCAGTTTAGGAATAAGTTTAAACTTCTTCCAAAAGTCGACACCAAGTATGATAGAGGGTCTAATATCAGGGAAGACGAACGCTCGTATAATTTGAGTTTCGTTATTGAAAGTAAAGGGTAGATCGATAAAGCCTAATGAGGAGGCTGTGTGGCCACTGGCCGAATATACTTTGAGAGCCTGCAACTTAGATAAGGAGTAGCCAAGGCTTATGAACTTTATGTGGGAGTTATTCCCGAGGATTGTTAAGGAACTGCCACTATCCAGGAGTCCCGAAAAGGTTATGTTATTTATAGTGAAGTTGAGGAAAGGGCGTTCGTGGTCCTTTTCCTCGTCATATAGGATTGAAGTAATTCTGTAGCATGTATGGAATAGGCGGATATTTTGTAACCAGTTCTTCCAATCCTCAGGGTCAAATTTAGACTTATCTAAGTCGCGCTTTTCTAGTTTTTTGGGGAGGGGTTGCCTTTGCACTTGGGGCACTCCGGGGTTTTAAAGTCCTTTAGGCCGCATTTGAAGCAAATTGGGAAGCGGGGTTGAGTACAAGTCGATAACGAGTGTCCGTTGATTCGGCAACGAACGCAGAAAAGATTGGGACTATGTCTTCTGTTAATGGGGTTAATTTGCCTCGAGAATGAGGGTTTGAATGGCTGGGGGGTGTAGGGAGGTTTAGGGGTATTGTATGTCGTGTTGAAGTTAGATTTGTTTGTAAAGCTGTTTTTACTAGGCGATGATGTGGAAGGTCCGACGGGTTTGTAGTTGAACTCCATTGCGAGTGGGTCGTGGTGCGGTTCCTTAAAGGTCTTATTTTTATCTATTACTTTTTCATATTGTTGGCAGGCAGATATAAGTTGTTCCAAGGTTGTAATGTTCAAGTGTGCTATGAAGTTGGAGTAGCAGGGTCTTATGTTCCTCATGATAATCTCCAGCTTCTCATCGTTTGCTAAGGGTTTGGAAAGTCTATTAAACATGCCTGACATTATTGACACGTAGATAATAATTGGTTCGGACAGGCCCTGAGTTCTATTTCTAATGGATTCCAAAAATTTGTAGTCATAGTCATGGCCACCGAAATCTTTAATTAAGTCGGTGCAAAGTTGCTTCCAGGTGAAGTTAGGGTTTAGGTTTAATTTGAATCTTAGCCAATGTAAGGCAGAATCGGAGAATATGTCAGGGATTCTGGTCATAAGTGAGTGTGGGTCTATCCTCCTAGACATGCGAAATTCTTCTATGTTCTGTATGAAGGACCTAGGGCATGTTTTCCCGGAGAAGTTGAATTTTTTCAACTCGTGAAGGCTCTTATCCAGCTGCTGGTTTAAGGGAGCAGGGGTTTGGGTGTGTGAGTATTGAGGAGTGCTGAATATTTCTACGTAGTGATCGTGGTCGTGTTCCTCGTGGGTATGTTGTTCTTGTGTATGTCCTTCCTGTGTGTGTTGGTTTTGTGTATCCTCATGTGTGTGCTGGTCATCTGTTTCTTGTTCTGGGTTTTGTTCAGTTGTTGAAGGTAAAGTGGAAAGGAAGATTTTCTCTAAGTTTTCGAATTTAAGTTTTAGATTCTTAAGGTCCTCCTGTAAGGATGGGTCCGAATCTAGGTCCATCCTTTCAATTCGGTGAAAGACATGGTTGAGGTATGTCTCTACCTTGGGAATAAGACGGGTTGCCCCTTCAGTAATTTGAGTTAGCTTGGGTTCGAGGAATGCGAGAGTGGCGCTGGTCTCTGCTATGTCTTGTGCAAGAGGGACTGGGGAGTCGACTACATAGTCGGGGTTGGACTCGATGAGACCAAGAATCTGCCTCTTAAGGGCTACTACAGTATCCGCCGGGTCGGCTAGTCTTAGTTTGATTTCGTATTCGAGCTCAGGTTTATTTAAAAGAGTGTATTTTATAGGGCGCATTTTAGTAGTTAAGTTAAGCGATTAGTAAGTAAGTGTAGCTAGTAAGTAAAAGTTAGTGTAAGGTTTTAAGCTAGAGGGATAAGTAGGGTATAGATAAATTGAAAAGAGGGCCGAAAGAGGAGGGCCAAAATATGTTATAAGGTGTAGATTTAGAATTTTGGGAGGAAAAGAGGGCCGAAATTATAGTCGAAAAGGTTTACGCTAGAAGAAGCGTTGTTTTAGAATTTAGAGAAGGGTTCTGATAGTACGTGGGTGTAGATATCGCCCACGCACGTATCCTTTACCGTTGGGCGCCAAACTGTCGTGTAACCCAGGTTCCTAGAGGCACCGGCACTCAGGGAACCGAGGTAACCGCAGGTGTAACTTAGTAGCTAGGTAGGGTGGAGTGGTCTCGCTAGCACGAGTGCCTGTGGCCCCGGGGGGCGTGAGTGAGTAGGTGTGGGTAGAGTGTCCTGTGTGTAGGCGCCCTAACAAGCCTGGTGCCCTCGCGCGTAGTGAGGGGCCGCGGCAGGAAAAGATAGAAAGTAAACCAATACTACTTTTATTAGCCACGTATACAAATAAGTAACCTCCTGACACCGAAAAGGCCACAAGACGCGCGGACTCACACAGCGTAGAATCGCCCTCCGACGGTCAGCGTGCGCTCGGCAGGAACTTGGGTCCTTCAGGCTCGACGGCGGCTCGGCGACTCGCCGTGGACGCTTGCGGACAGCAAAGCTTCTTTAGCTTCTGGACTGGAGGCTTCTGAGTTCTTGAGGCTTCAGAACTTACTTCACTTACTTTGTTACTTCACCTTAGACTTTTTACTTCTTTTTTATTTCTTAGATAATTGGAAGTAGAGTAAAGACTGGTAAATACTCATCTTTTGACAGCTTGACACGCCTTATATATGCTTGCCAGGCGTTCGAGAATGTTCTAGTCTTCTTTCTGATTTCGAATTTCAAAGACCTTGAGGTTTGTCAGTGGCCAGTTTTCTTGCAAGTTGCCAGTGATGATGGTGGAGGTTTGTCGCCCTTGTGATGTAGTGGTTTGTCCAGGCGACGAGGGCAGTCCTGTGGCTTCGGAGGGCTCGGAGGTCTCGTTTCCGGGAGGAGTGAAAGAGTGCCAGCGCGAGATAAATTTAGAATCGAGTACCAGGAGGTCAGAAATTAGAAAGAGGTAGTGGGCTATAGTACAAAAACTTTTAGTAGAGAATTACGCGGCTCTATGAGATGGCCGTCAAAGGTGAGACGTTGACATTTTGTCAATAGTAGTAAATAAATATGTCGAATAGGAAAATTATTTACAGATTTGAAGAAAATTAAAGTGAAAAATAGCGGAATGCTATAACATGTCCCATACTCCTCGTTATTATCAATAAAATGTCTACAATTTCCTTGTTTACAATATCTTGCAACATCCATTGTAGGAGCACCTCGTATTTAGCGGCTCCAGATAGCGTTAAATTTCCCCCGGGAACCGAACCGACGGCCGCCGGGCCGCGTGCACTCGTGTTAACACCGCATCCGCCTATCGTAATGGAAAACTGTCTTAGTGGTGTTTCAGAGGAACTTATGTTATTTGCAGTTTTTTTAGCTCTGTTGATATGGGTTTCCTTTTTATTAAAATAGTTTTAAATTGATCTAAAACATAAAAAAATTAACAATAGGTCTGACAAAGTTTGTTTTATGTAGATGTTAAGTCATATTTTTTACCTACTTTATTTTTTTGCATTACCGTTAGGTACGTTACGTTACGTAACTGACTGATACTGGGTGATGAGTTTATTGGAAATGATTATAATTATAAGTATCGTCAGCCTGATAGTACCTGTACTTAAAATAATCAAATTTTGCTTTATCATGTAAGTATTTCAAATACTTCATTCAAAAATACAAATAGGTATCAACAATTTTAAATAAGTACACGTTCAATATTGTTTCTTGTGAAATATGGCAAAGATTTGGGATACAAGCAGATGACGATTGTGGCGAAGAATACTTCTATAAGTAGCACTTTGGAAACCCTAAAGTTCAAGAAATTAAAATACCCACTTCTAATACGAGTATCTTAGCACTTGTTATATGATTATCAATGTGTAGCTACTAACTTCGTATTTTGCCGACGAATCTGTCGAGCGTGTCACATCGCGCCATACTTTTTTAATATCCTAATGGTTTTCTCATCCACCGTTGTACGTCGCCAGCATAGAGAGAACTTTTATTCCGTGTCGAAATCGAATTCCCTCGTTCGGGATATTCCTCGAAGATTCGAGCGTAAAATTCCTTTGTGGTTGCGCAGATATGCTGATATGATGGCATTCGAGGGGCACTGGCAAAGTGCGCATACCTCCGGCTTTGTGGGGCCATTTTGTATTTCTACAACTCGCTGCACTGCCCTCCAGCTATATTGGCATCGAGTATTGTGCTTGCTCGACCGAAAGAAGCTAATAAACTAAAATATTCACGTGCTTTGCGACGCAGTCGGTGTATTAATGCTGTGGAGAGTGAGTGGGTACGTCGTGTTCTTAAATGTTACTCGTATAGAGAATGAGTAAATGGATATTCAAAAACTCTATAACCGACCCGTATCTTGTTAGGTATTTTATGTTTATTAGATAATCATCATCTGCCTGCCAGCTATGTTAATCCCAAATTACCTAGTTTGGTTCGGCGTGGTTCGGCGCAACACGTTTCCATTTTTTTTATGTCTAATTTATCTAATTAAAACATATCGCATACTTACTTTTTCGCATATAATGTACTATTTATTTTATTCTGTGTCATCTCATAGCATATTTTACTTACTATTTCTTGCATTCCGTGTCAGTTACTAGGCATAAAATTGTTTTTTGATGGCTAAGTTTGTATGTTCCTCTTGTTTCTAACAAAGGAGAATTGTTCTTTCTGTATAAGAAAGAACCTCACGTTTTGTATATTTAAGGTCGTCGAGTCCGGTGCGGAGTGCCATTAAATCACAATTAGCCCTAATGCGGGTAGCTGCGTGCGCGCGGGGCTTAACGCTGCCGACCTCCTTGGTTCCCGCCAACTTGACGTCGGAGCTTACGTGAGATACGGTGTTTTACACGGTAGTAAATCATAACATCACATCTAATCATCACAACTTCACATCTGCCCAGTCCGCTGCTGGGCGTAGTAGTACGCCACGATCCATGTGGCTATAGTCCGGCCAGTTCGTGCGCGACCTTCCCTAGGGGTGACAGACGGTGAGGGGGGCGATGTCAGCGGGTAGCGGGAGGTGTAGCGGGGAGGGGACACGCGCGCATTCTCGCTGCACGTCATATTAGAATGACGTGCTTCCTCGCTCCCCCCACCGTCTGTACTCCGCAGGAAGGACGCGCACGAAGTTGACGGACTATAGAAGGCGTCCAACGCTACGCTTGCCTAGGCATGGCCTCTACTCGAGATCCCGTGCTTACTCTTACGCTTGCCGATGAAGTAACCGAATCCATGATCCATCGATTCCACAAATATAACCAGCCAAGTGTCACTACAGCTTGCTAGTAAATAATACCTAATACAAAAAAAAGAACTGCAGCATATCATAACGAACAAGTTTCACTAACAAACATAGGACTAAATTTGAAAAAGAAATTTATTCTGCCATACAAAATGCACCATTTAAATGAAAGCTTGTTACGAGTATCATTTAAATATTTCCAAGAAACTTGAAGTTGGCAGTCTTGATTCCTTCATATTACAACTTCAGAAATTAAGCATATGTGTGTGTGCGACTGCGACTCACATATAAACTTATTTCTCGTTATATTAAATCCCTCATGAAAGCTACTTTTCGCGAAATGACTACTTATACAATTAAGCGAGCAACACACGCAACGTCCGTTTGTGCGTTATTTTTGCACTGCGTACATAGTTAAGGCATGCTTCAGGAAAATACGAATTTCGACAGACGATTGGTATGACAGACGCATCCGTCGACACAGCGTTGTGTGATGCATAGCATCGCTCTAGCGGATGCTTCTGCAAATCATTAACTTAAGCCATATTTGTATGAAAATTGGGGGAAAATAGCATTTCCCTAATGCATGTGATATCGCTGCGCAAAAACAACGCACAAACGAACTGTACATGTGTTTCTTGCCTTACATACAAATGAGTTTTACAAATGAGTATTTGCAAGAACCTATTCAAAAGGCTTGGGCTCAAAAGTTCCATCTTATTAGGAATTAGGTATGAAAGTTGGAGCACTTTAAAGCAAAGATGGGTCACAAAGTTAAAAGTCATGTTACTTAAAAGAGGTTGCAGGGGTCGAAAAGCTTGGGTGAAAGAGGATTGCCTTCGCACACCTGTCGCCCGACGTACCTTTATACCTTTGTAAGTATGATTTTCCTACATTTTTATCTTGGAAACTATTCAAAGGACAGTTATTGGAGAAAATGGTTTGCAAAATGGACAAGTGACGTAATGAAATGAAGGTAATTCATTGTAAAATCTTGAGTTTTAAGTTGTTTTATTTTTTTCCTATTAAGTGAGCACAGAGCTCAGCGATTCGGGTTTTTGTAATCACGTACCAGGTTTTTTATTTTTCCTTGTAACATTATGTACACTTATCTGAAATATTTTTATGCAAAGGCTAAATATTCGGCTGCTTTTGTTTCATTGATGTTTGTCATAATTTTATTTCTTCATTTAGATCATCAATTTTTACCTATATACACTTGCACCACTTTGCAGGCTGAGATTGAGCTACGGTAGCCCAGTTGGTAGAGGCATCGGCAGTACAGATGCTGAGAGTCGCATGTTCAAATCCTGCTTGGGGTAGAAAATTATGTTAATTTTCTTAATATAATTATTATTTTATTTCCTTATCCATTTTCCATCATTGATCAACTATTGTAAACAAGTGATCGTGCTTTGCCAAGCATGTGAAGATCAGCTTCGATTGCATTCCACTCTATGCTCCTTGAATCAGTAATTAGTAGTATTCGATGTGCTGGAATTTCGTAGTAAGGCTATTACAGTATTATGTCAACATCGTCCTATTTGCTATACATTGCTGGTTATTAAACACATTAGAATAGAACACACCTAAAAGTATATGAAAGCAAGCTATAGAGTGCGCAGTCCCCGCGCAGTACTGTCAAAGCATAAGCAGTTGATCCATAGATACAGACGTCAAATGTATGAAAAGTTATAGAGGTTCAGTATTGCCGTCACTGGCGTTTTGCTATTAATAGACAGAGAGATTGTGTGTAGACTACTGCAAACCGTTATAACTTTTTAGGCGCACTCTATAGGTAAGGTGTAAATCAACTGCAAATACTTCAAGGGGTGAACCAGCCCATGAAACTGAACAACTTTCCAAAAGAAACATAGGACGAAACATGAAAAAAAAAAATTTGGACCTCCTATACAAATTGACTCGGTCGGCTGGTACATTTTGTATAGGAGATCCAAAATTTTTTTTCGTCTTCCGACCTATGTTCCTTGGGAAAAGTTGTTCAGTTTCATGGGCTAGTTCACCCCTCAAAATATTTGGAGTTAATTTTTTTACATCCTGTATATCACACTCAAACTAACCAGTGCAATGTATGCTACATAGTGCCCTCCGGAAGATTTAGTGTAATAACCATTGAAGTGCAAACATTACCTTCTCCCTGCCTCACCCGATTTCCGCCATTGCTTTACCTGGCATATGAAACGGCAGCAGCTAAGCAACCGATTTATTTGATCACCGCGCAGATTTAACGTCATTAACACTTGATTAAGAATGTTTTTAGGAATTAAACATAAAAATGCCCTCCTAATCAAACATTTTTTAAGAAATAATCACGCAAATGCGTACAAAAATTAAACACCTACTTAAAGTAACAGTTTTTGGGAAAAAGAACAAAGGACAGCAATATTTGTCGTATGTGCTTTGTTGAATAGGTCCACCTCTGGCCAATACTCACGATTACATGAGCTGTTATAAAGAAAACATTTTTGTTTTTGGCAATATTTCGAAAAATATTTTTGAATGAAAAACATAGGCAGATACATCAAACAAACCACACTACGAACAAGATTACACAACTGATACTGAAATTCATTGTAGGTATATTTTTCGCAGTATAGCAAAATATACACTTGATAGTCTACTCACGTCCTTTGATACATACTTTGTTGCACTGCATAAAGAGAAAACGTGGACTCAAAAAGTTCTGTCGTTTCTCCATTTTTCTCTTGCACTTTGGACCTAATGTTACTTTCTATGATACCACCTACTTGACCAGCATATGCATACTAGCACATAGGTAGAGGTATTCTGTAAAAACAAAATGATTACATGTCGTTCTACAAAAAGACCAAAAGCAATGAAAGATGGGACGCAACCTTGTTTAAATACAGTCTTTGATGTGATGACCGTGGCAAAGCTTTACCCTGCAGCCATTTCAATTTATTCGGCGGGCATATTTTGCCGGCCATTTTCCATTGTCGATCAACCCTTTTGACAATTTATCGGGACATCACATTTTCATACAGAGCCGAGTGACACGAACTGCGTCACATCGCCTCATACATATTCAAATAACAGGGGCCGTACAAAGCAGAAACACGCTGCGCCTCGACGTGTTAGAATTACAAAAAAGCGCGCTGTACCATGCGATAAACAATCTATATTGTGATATCTCGTTCACGGAGGGAGATGATGTGTGATGTACCTAAAGTGAAGAATTCATGTAAAGGATACACTTCCTGTTGAGCTTAAGAACATTAGAATTTGGATTACCTGACTTCGATGATTTAAATGTTAACATTATGTTGCGAACGCTTACTTCCTATCCTACAAAGTAACTAAATACGTTCCATTCCTCCGTCAGCGGTCACTGAGAGCGTCATAAAAGTCTGCCTGAAACAAAACGTTTAATGGACGCTTCATAGTTGCGTGGACACAACTTTGCTACCAACTATAGATAATGGTATGAATTTCAGAAGAGAATATTCCTGTGACAAATAAAAAAGAATAAACTTTGTACCTTAGGTAGAGGCAAGGCAACACATCTGCGTACTATGCAGTACTGCGTATTGGTCATTCGCGGAATTTCTGATTGTTTAAGTAAATAGGTACGTCCTGCAACATGAAAGCCAACGCAACGCTAGTTGTCATATCCAATATCTACAATATGAAATTCCACGAATGATGATGAAATGTGACGTGGTGTAAACGTATGACATTTTTATTTCTGGATTATTTTGAACGTGTGTCTTCTTTTCATAACGTGGGTATTTGCACACATTCACTTGGCTGGGTTGTTTGAACAATTTTGTATTCTATTTCAAAAAATAGACTGGAGACTATGACCGCAAAAAAACCTACAGTGCCAAACCCTGTAGCTAAGCCTGAGGCTACAGGTAGCTCAGCTTTTAACCGTGTATTGGTTTTAACTATAACACGTAATAGAAAACTCTTTTATTGGAAAATGAAAATGTTAGGATTCCCTCTGTGGTGGGATATGGGCCACTTCCCTTAAGATGCAATTTTATACACACATATTTTACAATCAAAGTATTGAACTGCGTCAAGTTTGAGTCTATGTGTGTGAGCACGTTTTTGTATGTGGAATAAGGTGCAGATAAAAAACCAATCTGTTCGTTTTTTGAATACGTACTTTTTGAATAACCCTACAGCATGAAACCAACATCGGTGGCTATTATTATTACATTGGCGTTGGACGCGGCGTCCCTAAGTGCACAATCATGTACCGGTTGCCAAAACCCGAGGGCCTCACTGCCCGATACCGCTAGTGTTGCCAAATTATCGATAGTACTACTATCGATAGTTTTCATTCGACAAACCCTACACAATCGACACTGTAACAGGACTATCGACATTGCAATACTATTAGGTTTTTACAAAATTATTTATTTAAAGATCTCGAGTTTTTCTCCTCTTTCATCTGCATTGGGTTGGCTGGAAGAGAATTCTTATAGAAATAAGCTCACCCTTGTAACTAATCGACATTGTAATACTATTACATTTTTACAAATTTTATTTATTTAAAGATTTCGAGTTTTTCTCCTCTTTCATGTCCATTGGATTGGCTGGAAGAGATTTCGTATGGAATAAAGCTCACTCTTGTAACTTATTTTAAGTTTTCACCTTTTGTTAATAATGTGTTAGTAACTTTGCCAAAAAATATTTCGCAAAAAGAATCTGGAAAAAAATAGAAAGTTGATAAAAAGTAACCTCGGTAAAAAATATGTCGCGAAAAGAAACAGTCGAGGAATTTAATCTCTAGATCAAAAGTGTTTTGAGAGAAAGTCATCGACTACAAGACACTCGATGAATAGGGTTTATCCCATTGATACTGTAGAAATGATACTATCGACAAGTGCCTACCCACTGCCGATAGTATCGTGGCACACGATTCAAAACAAAAAGGTAGTGTAATACCGATACTAAACTATTTATAATATCGAGACTATAGTATCGATTGTTGTTCAATGAATCGATATCATCAACAGTTTTAAACCCATGAACAAGGATATTTTTTTATCTATCGATACTCTCGATTAATGAATTGAATGTTGAACAATAGCGTGAACTATCGATAGGCTACTGTCAAGCGACAACACTATACACTGCTATACCACTGTGATTCAGTGCACAAAGGAGCAGTTTTAATTTTATTTCGCTCGAGCACAGAGGCCCAACTAAAAATTTATCGACTATATCGGACCGTTATGAATAAAATGCGCATTTGATACTACTCTTTTGAAAGGAATCATATTTTTTAACACACCGCACTAAAAGTCTAACGCTAGAAATGAAAACCTGCACTCAACTTTTTGAACTAATGAAAAAAAAATTTTGAATGTAATTTTTTCTTTATATTCACGAAGATTGAAAAACAAGGTGATAAATACCAAAAAATGTAAAATTTGCAGTATTACACGCCCTACGCCCTACGCGCGTTGCTTCTGTCTAATGCGTCGTGCGTCTGTGCTATTTATTACAAAATTGTTAAAAATTCGTGGTCTAAAAGAAAAACGGGATAATAAAACCGAAAAAAGTGTTATTTTTTTCTGCAAAACATTCGCAGTATTTCGCGCGCTCTACTATACGGGGTGTTAGGGACGGTGTAACGAAAACTTTGCAGGCGTGCTCAGACCATGAAACTGAACAACTTTTACTATGGAGCCTATGGTGGGAAACGAAAAAAAATTTCCGACCTCCCATACAAAGTCAGTCAGCTGATCGTGAATTTTGTATGGGAGGTCGGAATTTTTTTTTCGTTTCCCACCATTGGCTCCATAGTAAAAGTTGTTCAGTTTGTTGGTCTGATTATGCCTGCAAAGTTTTCGGTACACCGTCCCTAACACCCTGTATAATATTCTTAGTCTGCGCTATTACAAGAGACAAACATTGTATTGAAAATCTCCTCCGCTTTTGAAAGACGGTTAAACGGTTACGGCCATTTGAATTGGCCATATTTTACAGCTGTCAAAATCATGTTATTCATATGAAACAAGGGCCAAGGTCTATTATTTTTACATGTCTTCGAGTATGGGGTTTGATAGCTATCAAATACGGCCTATTCGAACGGCGACACATTTTTTTCTAAAAAAAGGTTATTTACATTTTCTAAAAAACATTCGCAGTATTTCACGCGCCCAACTAATATTCTCCGTATTCGTGTCACGCGTCTGCGCAAGACACAAATACAAGTGACAGCCTGTAACAAAACGTTTGCGAGCACCATCCCGAAATTGTAACCTAATAGAGCGTGCGATCCAAATTCAAACCTAACCTCCTGCCATTTTTAAAAACGGTTACAAATAAAAATGAAAATTAAGTATCTTTATTCCATATTTTATCAATAGCTTTTTATTTACTTCAAAGAATATTTCCATTTTATATACAACACTCGTAGCATTTCACGCACCGTACGCACGCTGTTTCTGTCTGATAATACTCGTATTCTTCGTATTCCTGTTACGCGTCTCCGCTATTACAAGGCACAAATAAAACCAACATTACTACTTTGAAAACCTCCTCCTATTTATTAAATCGGTTACAATAAAATTGAAAATATTATCATATTTCACCTTTTTAGAGAATTCATGAAATTGTACATAAATGTAGCTCAAAGCAACAAGGCAATAAATCCAAAAAAGGTTATTTACATTTTCTGCAGATCATTCGCAGTATTTTACGCGCCCTACTAATATTCTCCGTATTCGTGTCACGCGTCTGCGCTATTACAAGACACAAATACAAGTGACAGCCCAAAACAAAACGTTTGCGAGCGCCATCCCCAAATTGAAACCTAATAGAGCGTGCGATCCAATTCCGAGTTGTACTTCCCTTTCTGTTTTCCTAATTGTCAGAACTTATTCGCCTTTGGCGAGAAACACACGTAGTAACCTCGGTTTGCTTTTTTACCGCTGCGTAACGCACGCGTTACGACAATACGAATTACGAACTTATTCCCATTCAAATACAGTTTACGTCAAACGGTTTGACTGACGCATCCGTCGACGCAGCGTTGTGTTATGCACTATCGGATGCAGCTGTCAAAGCTTTGTTTGAATTACATCGTGTTTGTATGAAAATAAGGTGGAACATCACATTTTCCTAACACATACGATAGCGCTGCGCAAAAATAAGGCACAAGTGAAAGTTATGTGTGTTTATCGCCTATATCAGCGATCGGTCGTTATTTTTTACGAAAAACTGCTTATCCTTTTTTTTCGCTATTATTCACTAGTAGCCGTGTGATGCCGGCTTAGAATAGCATCACCCCAATTCTACCTGTGGGTGACGTAAAAAGCGACTAAGGGATACTTATCCAGGGAATGGGCAGCAGCGTTCCCTGCCAATGCAACATCATGCACTACGCTCGCCAATCCGCTTGCCAAGCGTGATGATTATGGCAGTACCCCCCGATAGGGGAGGCCCATGTCCAGCAGTGGACTATTGTAGCTGTTATGGTTATTCACTAGTAAAATAACAACCTTCATAATCTGTATAATGTATATGTACCTAGCATAAGACTATAAATTAGCAGCACACCAACAAACCAATTTAAGAGACTGTCTGGTTCTTAATACTGTTTATAACAAAATTTAGTATAACATCGATTCCTTAAAGGGGTAGAATGATGTGCTGCTGATAACACCTAATACAAATTCATAAACCCAATTATGCAAATACCGTAACACAGTCACAATACGAAGCCACATAATTGCGTTGATATTGTTAGCTTGAGGGTAATTATTACAACATTGCCAAGCCACCACCGTTCAATCTTCAGCACATTTAAAATTATAATGAGAAATTAGCCATGTCACCACGAGCGTGTGATATTTATACAGGTAATATTGTAATTATGGGAAAACATGTATAATTCAGTAGATCATTATTTAGATTAAAAGTATGTACAGATTGTTAAGGCCAAATCAATATTATTACTACGCCTACAACTGGCATTCAATGTGATACTGTATACCTACCATGGTATTGTGCCATTTGAATGCAAATAAATATGAGTATGAGTATACCGTAAAACAATCCTCTATTTTACGACAACAACAATTTGTCATGCAAGATGCAAGTACGCAAACGAGTTCCTTCCTTCGAACACATTTTATACTTCTAAAAGTGTAAATTATTACATAATTTACATCAATTTGGATATTGAAACGAAAATCACAAACGAGAGAAAGACAAGTAAAATAACCCGGCACAGTTTATCATTAGCAGCAGCTTTGCTTCACATAATTACCAAACTTTCATATGGCAACTTTGTTCAATACCGCATTTTCATATCTATGCCTGTGTTCGCTGCAAAACACTTTTGTGCTTTAGACAAACGAATAATAGACGGAGCGCTTCAAGCAAAGACAGTGAACCACATAAAAATTTTACTTTTGAAACCAAATTTTGTAACTTACAGAGTGCAGTAGCTGTTGTATATGTTTGCTGACGCCCGATTAGTTAAAATATTGTACTTGTAGTGAAATAGCAACTACTGTATTTAATTTTATACAAAACTATTTGATCAATTTATCATACTTCACATATAGTAAAAGTGTACAACTGTATAGTTAGGTGTGTAAGGGGCAGTGTAGGTATATTTTTCAAAGGCTAACGGGACGGAAGATCCGCGTTACTGTTTTTTCAAAGTTGATTAAAATCATAAAGACTATCACGAAATTTTTTGCAACATTTGTAATTGTTTCTTTGCTCACTGCGTCCCGTTTACATTTTTGTTTGTCCCGAGTGCTGCGCTTGAATTTTGTACGCACTTGCCAATAAAAGCCCTCGGACAACTTTTCGGAACGGAAAGTTGAAAATATACCCCGAAGTTGAACAAGCTTCGGTTCTCGTAGAGCGTAGCAAATGGCTACGTAAAATATGTAGGAAGCTACGAAATGGCTACGGTTGTCCTTGCTCATTATTGAATTGACACTTTTCAATAACGGCTTCATACCTATTTTACTACTATGCAGGCCTGGCGCACTCCGCTGCGTAGGTATAGATTTACAAGTACGTGCGGCGACACCCGCGGGGAGGTTAATCAGTGGGTTGCCGCACGCCGCTCGTTACGCACGCGCTCCCACGTTGCCGCTCTTAATTCTTTCTTTGTACTAAATTTACGTAAATTACGCGAAAATGAGAATAAGAAAATACTGCATTGCTTATAATTGCTTGAATAATTCTAGTGATAAAAGCCACAAGTTACCGCGTGACATCGAAAGGTAAGAAAATAGGTACCTACATAGATTCTAGCTATGTAATAAAATTATTATTTACTAGCTGCCCGTCAGCGGTTTCACCCGCTGCAATCTATTATTCCGCGAGAAAATAGCATTATCGCCTCAGAGTTCACGCACTTTTATAATACTTACTAGCTGCCCGTCAGCGGTTTCACCCGCTGCAACCTATTATTCCGCGAGAAAATAGCATTATCGCCTCAGAGTTCACGCACTTTTATAATACTTATAACCTGTTTCCTGTATGAATCAAGGTTTCTCTTCTCGTGGTAAATTTTATACTATGTATACAGTGGCCTGCACCGGCTTTGCACGATTGTAATTTATTTGGGTGGTGTTGGTGGTTAAATAAAACTGATAAAAGTTTAATACTTTAGGGGTTTAAAAATCAAACCCCTGAGACATATATTTACCTTTTTTAGCTCTTTGGCCTTGTCGCAAATTTTAAAACAGATCGCATATAAAATCACGATAATCCATGCAAACTTTTTACCCCATTTTTCCCCGACTGCCTCAGAAAGAGGGTTATGTTTTTCGAGAGTATGTATGTATGTATGTATGTGGACAAGAAAATTCTTTTTCACAGGCTCCAGCCCAAACAGATAGTTAGATTTTGACATATGAGGTGTCATTAGATTCGTCTCAGCAGCGCGAGTGATACTGGCTAAAATTATAGATTCAAGATGGCGGATTTTTACAGCAAAATACTACTTTAAAATTACCGCAGTCGAGTTTTTTGTTTTTTAACACATCTACTTGTAAACTCAGGTGCCGTGTGGTCCCGGCAGAGTAGAATAGCACCACCCCTTCTCTTCCCGTGAGGGTCGTAAGAGACGACCGAGGAATAAATCCGCCCAAGCGAATTAGGGTCCAGAAGAAGGAAAACTCCACATACAAACCCGGAACGGGGTCTCCGTCAGGCGCGAGTGACTGGTAATAAATCGTGCGGCAGACTCTTGCAGCCGACCTGGCTACGCACGTATCGACCCGTCGTTCCTGTGGAGTCAGCCAGGAGCCCAGGAAGGTCGAGAGGGTGGCGCAGGTTCTGGGCAGCCCTGCGTTTTCCATAATTGCGTCCCAGGCAACGCAGTGTCTGTGGAGAGCGTGCAAAAAGCTATGCCGCTCCCATATCGGCTTATACAGCCATGAAAGATTTTGCCTCAGACACTGAATAAATCGTCTGACACAGACGTGTGAGGCCAATGATGATGAGGGGTTATAAATCGAAAACCCCTGAAACGCGCTTAAATTTTTATGTGACAAGTACAGCAAGACCAGTATGTACCATTGGCAAATAATAATATCGTAAGACAAAACATAAATTAATTAAAACATACATACATACATACATCACGCCTTTATCCCTTGCGGGGTAGGCAGAGCGTCAACGGCCGTATAAGTACGGTCGTTATCGCCACGTCTGACACATATTTGAGGGCCGTTTTAGCTATTGTCGTGTATCGCTATAGTGACAGGTTGTCAGCCTGTCGCCTAAAATTGCAATACACATGATACCCTCGAGTCCTTTAGTCGCTTCTTACGACACCCACAGGAAACAAATGGGGTGATCTATTCTAAGCCGGCATCACACGGCAAATTAATTTAAAAAAAATTAAATTAATTAAAAGTTCGATAAAAAAAGCAAAGTAAGGATCATTCTACTCGGGTTCGAACGCGAGTCGTCTTGCTTAGAGGGCAAGCGCATTACCGCTTTGCCAGGTGTGTCTTTAAGGTGCCTGTTGAATTAACGGATATGTTTCCCCACAAAGTGTCCGTAATTTCAAAATAAGCAAATGATTGCCTTTCACGCCAAAACAATGATGATTTCGAAAGATTAGAACAAAATACGAAAAGGTTACTTACAGAAACCCAGCAGTGAGTATTAAAGAACATATCTAGCGATCGTCGATCGCGCATTAAAACCCACCCCATGTACGTGAAT
Source organism: Phthorimaea operculella (assembly GCA_024500475.1). NCBI lineage: Eukaryota > Metazoa > Arthropoda > Insecta > Lepidoptera > Gelechiidae > Phthorimaea > Phthorimaea operculella. Next base: position 1,266,239 of record JANFCV010000119.1, read on the forward strand.
TTTGCCTTACTTACTTGCCAAGAGATGTCGCTGTTAGTTTTCGGCGAAAACGTTTAAAACGCGGGTCGGCTCAGTCACGCCACCTATGCAAAAATATTGGATTATGCGTGATCCCGTAGGAATAAGACATTTTCCCGCGGTAAAAAGTAGCCTATGTGTTATTCTAGATACTCTTCTATATTTGTGCAAATTTTCATATCAATCTAATCAGCCGTTTTAGCGTGATGTCGTAACAAACACACACACAAACATCCGCCTTTATAATATTATTAAGTAGGAAGTAGGATTAACGAGGCAAGAATTATAAAATTCAGATATTAATTAATAGTTTTTTATAATATTATTTTTATTGTTTTACTTTTCTTTAAACAAGAAGTAGTCTTCGACATATATTTAAATGGTATATTGTCGCATCCGAGCTCTGTCGGTTTTTTTCAGCTCTTACCACTCAAAATGGCTTCAGCTGTCGGCGCTCATTACCGTGATATGTAAGAAGAGAAGCAAATACAACTTAAAAGGTCTCAAACCCACACACATACTGATAAGAAGCTTGAAGCTGTCATTCTTAATAAAAGATTTTTAGGTATTTGCCATGTTTTCCTTGAAAGCTTGATGGAAAAGCTTTTTGCTTTCTGAAAGTAAGCAAAAAAATACTTTTATCGCAGTTTAATAATCAGAGAAACTCTAAGAATACTAAAATAACGAAGGTACCAAAAATATAAACATCCAATATCTTATGATCTCAAAGGTGCGTACTCAAAGGATCCTCTTAAAACGAAACCGATCTATGTAAATGAGAGTTTAAATATTTAAAGGTGTAGGTATTCAAGTGTGCATTTCGCCCCTCCCTCGGTCCGAGTGTAGTGCGGATGTAGTTATGTTCCGGAACATTTGTTCGGCGACGCTTAAACGGCGAAAAAACGTGACAAGAAAACAAAACCGCCGCATTAAGCCTTCTTTATTGTATGACGCCGACGGGTTTGTTCCCCGTGCAGATTAAAATGTGATATTTATGGGACTACATTGTTTATTTACAAACAAGAGCGGTAAAATTCTGTTTTATTGCTTCAACGATGATTAAAACATTAATGAAACAGTGAGCAATAAATGTATGATGTGGAACGCAATAAAAAAAGTAGTAAACCAAGTGTTGAACTGGTAGTCATTTTAGTAAGTTTAGTTTTGAAATGTCTTTATTCATGAAAATGTATAACAAAGTATTACAATAAAGATCTTATTCTTTATGAACACTAACATATTTATATATTGTTACTCAGGCTAACTCACCTTTTCGAACATTTGCAAGTGTAGGTAAGAACATTTATTATCACTGGTAAAACATATTAACGGCACTGATATTTAACATATTTAAATGCAAATTTTGTAGAGTGGTGGCAACACTGAACGGCCAAGTTGTAAACATTAGAGCTCCGCTTAAAATATTTAATTTTTATATAATTTACTGCCCTAATCAAGTTCATCGCATTAAATAATTATACTATAACTTATAATTTAAGTGTTTTAGTGGATAAGTTTGGCTCAAATCACGTTTTTATTGTAAAAAGTGTAACGGCAAAAACCGTTAGTGATAGCTGTTTCAATATTTGAATATTACAACGTAATTAAGTAAATTCGAGTATTTTAACGAATAGTAATACGTATTTTAAGGGTTTATCGTGTGTGTTTTATGCTAGTGCAAACAAATACGTGTGAAATTACGGCATATTCATAACATAACCTCAATCTTGGTAACCGCTCATTTAACCTACGAGGTACTTTTTCATATTTACTTGTTTTTGCACATTTGTTTGTTTTCAAAATGCATACTACTAGATCTCAAACAATTCGTCAACTAGAGGACAACTTAAAAACAACTTTGTTAGAATTACAAAAGTGTAAACATACAAATGAGCAGTTATTAAGAGAACGGGATGAAAGTGAGCAAGAAATGTTAGATATCATTAATAAAAATCAACAATTAAAGAGTGAAATGGCAGATATGTACCATAAGTTGGTAGACGTAACAGGTGAGAGGGACCAGCTTCAAGGAATAGTGGATAACTTTGACCGGGACGGGAATGCGTTTGAAGACACCTTGAGACGTATCACTGCCCTGGAATACGAATTACGCGATGCACACAAGGAAATTACCTTATTAAATACGACAATCCAAGATCTGAAGTCTGCACAAAGTGCAGTTACCACCCAGTCCCTGTTCGACGAGCTGGTCGCTCCTACAGTTGCGGTTTCTTCCATCTCACTCACCCAGCACCAATCGGTCGAGACTACTGAGGAACAAGTAGTCGAAACTATTGACCTCACAACGTGTGACAGTCCATTCAATAACTCACACAAAACTTCAGTGTCTTATAGCAAGAGAAAAACAAGGAAAATTGTTAAACTTAGCAATTTTATAAAGAAAACGCAATCACTAATTAGGCGTAATAATAATATACTATTTTGCAATAATTCAAATTGTAATAAGGAACGTACTGAATTGATTAATGATATTAAATCTTGCACCTCAACATTGGAACAAAATAGGGAAAATTACGAACGTGACACACAGCGCCTCCAGTCAGAAATGTCGGCTTTAAAACGATCTTTAGAACACATTTCTATTAAATACGATTCAGCGCGTAAGGAAATAAAGGAGCATGTGCTGGCTATGAACAGTTTGTTGAGTCGTGTAAATATAATAGTAATAATGCTCAATCTTTGACAAACAATCAATGCGATTGTAATAAAATTCCAACAAGCTCATCCTTGCCGGCCGTGTGTCCCGAGCCCGCGTCATCACCTCGCGTCTGTACACAGCTGACTGGAGAGCGATCGGTGCCCGTGCCGGTAGCCGGCGCTGCCGCTGCCGCCGACGACGCCGCGCCGGTCTCGCGGCCGGTGCCGATGGCGGCAACGCGGCCCGCGCTTGCGACTGATAACAGCGCTTCTTTATCACGCGCACAAATTGTTATGTTCAGCGATGAATTTGGTAAAAATATGGGCTTACAACTTGGTCAGTGCATGGGTCAGGCAGTAATTAATAATTGCATGCCTGGCGCCGATTTTTCTACACTCTTAAATACAGTGTTGGCATCACAATTTCAAGAAAATTCAATTGTTATTATATTTAGTGGTAGAAGGGGAAATGCGACAAAAAAAGACTTTGCTTTCTTTTCAAACAAATTGTATTCAATGGAAAATGTCAAACAAGTGATTTTTTTTGCATTTCCCTATAGCCAAAAAATGACTAACTTAGAAAATAATACTCGACATTGGTGTAACAAGTACTTACATACTTTGACATGTCGCAATCCTGACAAATTTCATTTCATTGACACCAATATTTATATTGGAAATTATTTCAATGTAACAAAGGATAGATATTATCTATCTAAAGTTTATAAACGACAGATAGCAGAGATACTATCTTATTATTTTAAAAATTCAGCCAATTTGTTGGCTAATCAGACAACTGCTTTTATTAAGCAGAATATCAATACGAACCTTATTACCTTGGAATCGGTTCCAAGTACTTTAAATTAGTGCCTAAGACAACAGAGAGTTACTCTGGCAGTACTTCAACTTCGACATCTCCTACTAAGCTAAGTCAGACTATCTTGCAAAAACAAATTTTGAAAAATAATAATAATAAAAAATGTAAGCATAATAATAAAATTCCAAATAGCCATGTTTTAAAAATTGTACATCAAAACATCGAGGGCATGTTAAGCAAGGAATTAGAAGTTGAGCTTTTCATGAATTGCAATAATATTGATATTCTTTGTGTGACTGAGCATTGGCTCAGAGATTACCAGCTCATGTTCAGTTTTAATAATCACCAAGTAGCAAGTTCGTTCAACAGATCTACGGCAATACGCGGCGGCTCGTTAATATTACTTAAAAATGAGTTTAAATATAAAGAACGCACTGATATCGTTAGCCTGTCTGTTGAGCGAACTATCGAAATAGCTTGCGTAGAACTTGAGCATATTGTTATTATGAGCGTATACAGCCCACCAGATGCTAAATATGATTCCTTCGAAAAAGTTATGGAGGTAGCCTTAGATAAAGCAACAAAATCTAATAAAGGAATTATTGTTTGTGGAGATTTCAATGTAAATATTCTTGAAAACTCTAGTATCAGTAAGAGGTTTCAATCATTATTTTTATGTTACAACCTCGTACATCTTATTTCGGTGCCTACGAGGATCACGGCTACTTCAGCCAGGTGCATAGATAATATTTTACAAATATTAAACCCGTAGACGCGTCTGTCATAAATAAATTAAGCTCTGACCATACCGGTCAGCTAGCTACGTTCAAAATAAACATTGAGAAGGCACCTAAACAAGATATTACGTGTGTACCGGTAAATGAAAGTAGGCTAAATCGGTTTAGAGAAAATATCATAGACAAAATACCAGAATTACAATATGACTTAAATCCAAATAATTTATATAACTCTGTATTTAACCTTGCCAAAACAGAATATGACAATGTATTTAAATCTAAAAAAATTCAAGTTAACACAAAATTGTTATTTAGTGATTGGGCGACGGTAGGAATTCATAAAAGCAGGGAAAAATTGTACGATCTGTATGATGAAAGGTCATATAATAAATCAAAAGCTTTTGCTGATTATGTTAAACGTTACTCTAAAACTTTTAAACAAGTTTGTTCTGTAGCCAAATCTAACTTCATTAAAAATAATATTCAAAACAGCACGAATATAACAAAACTACTTGGAAATTTGTAAATAACGAAACTGGTAAATCGAAACGTCGTAACGAAAATATTAGACTCATGATAAATAATGAAATAAAAAATACCAATTTGGAAGTAGCTCAGGCTTTTGAAAACTTTTTTACCGATATTCCAGTTTCGACTACCAAATCGTTAAACTCTTGTCCCGATCTCGCTGAATCAGTACTGAAGGAAAATGTAAACCATTGTAATAAATATTTTAGATTTCGTCACATTAGTGACACAGAAATTATAAAAATATTTAAAACTTTACAAATGAAAAAGACTTCAGATCTCCACGGCCTCTCAGTTAAAATTATAAGTTCTATAATCGATTGTATTGCTCCATGTCTAGCATGTATTTTTAATCAATGTGTTGACAGTGGCGTGTTTCCTGACTTGATGAAGCATAGCAAAGTTATCCCGCTGTTCAAAGCCGGTAGTACAACTGACCCCACTAATTTTAGACCTATATCAATATTACCTACACTCAGTAAAATTTTTGAAAAATTATCTTAATTCAATTGCAAGGTCATTTTTATCGTAATAACCTAATGCACTTACAGCAATTCGGTTTCACACGGGGTCGTTCTACTACTCATGCAGGTGTTGACCTTATCAACCATATAATGGATGCCTGGGAGGAATCTCATGACGCCATAGGTGTATTTTGTGATTTGTCCAAGGCATTTGATTGTGTCCATCATGAAACTCTTGTCAGGAAGCTAAGTCATTACGGCGTTAAAGACCAGGCTCTTAGCCTTTTGGAATCATATCTGATTAATAGAATCCAAAGGTTGATATCAATGGTGAAAGATCATCTGGATCTAATTTAAGCATGGGCGTTCCGCAAGGTTCGATTCTTGGTCCTTTCCTATTTCTTGTATACATTAATGATCTACCGTATCTTGTTAAAGACAAACATGATATAGTGTTGTTCGCCGACGATACCTCATTGCTATTCAAAGTAAAGAGGCATCAACTCAACTATGACGACGTGAATAATACTATAATCGATGTAGTAAAATGGTTTACTATAAATAATCTCCTATTAAATGAAAAGAAAACTAAATGTATAAAATTTGCATTGCCTAATGTTAAACCGAGCACTACAATTATTAAGGTAAGGGATGAAAAGTTGGACCTTGCAGATTCAACAGTATTTTTAGGTATAACTTTGGACGCCACGCTCCAATGGGGGCCATATTGAGAAATTGTCGAAGAGACTGAGTTCAGCAGCATACGCAGTTAAAAAATAAGATATCTCACGGATGTGGACACTGCTAGACTAGTTTACTTTAGTTACTTCCATAGCTTGATGTCTTATGGCTTATTATTGTGGGGCCACGCTGCGGATGTAAAGAACATTTTTGTTCTGCAGAAACGGGCTGTTCGTGCAATTTATAAAATAGGGCCTCGAGTCTCCTTAAGGGAAAAATTTAAAGAAATCAATATATTAACATTTGTGTCACAATATATATACGAAAATTTGATTTATGTCAAATCTAATATTAATACTTTTGAGAAAAATTGTGATAGACATCATTTCAACACTAGAAATAAGGACAAACTTGTAGCTCACACAAGCAGGCTTAGTAAAGTAAGCAAATCCTTTAAAGGAAGCTGTATACGCTTTTATAATAAGCTTCCAAAAAATATCCAAGATTTACCCTTAAATAAATTTAAAGAAGTAATAAAACAAAAATTATGCAAGAAAGGCTATTATGAAATATCCGATTATATGCAAGATAAATCTTCATGGGAGTAGTTCCACATGTTTGTTTATATAAAATAATTTTTATTTTTTAGACGAAACAGTTAGAATATTCTACTGTAATTTGTTTTTGTTTACTTATTTTTAATTTGTTGTTGAGCCGTTATTCGGCTATTACTATTAATGTTTTTTCAAACTTAGCTAGGGTAGCTTAGGGCCTACAAAGATTGTAATCTTTAGAATAGGAGCACTTCTGGGCAGGTTTTTGGGGGGTTTTCCTGTCCAGGAGGTCCGACTAACTATACGCATGTAACACCTTTTTAAAATCTTGACCGAATTTAGTTTCACTTACTGGTCGTTAAGGCATAAGGTTACATGACGTGTGGTTAGCCTGGCCAGCCCCGAGGCAGTGCCTTTATTTTTATTTTTTTATCCCGCCCGAGCCGCGTTTATAGTAGGAATAAAAATTGTTATAAAAAAGAGAAAATTGTGCCTCACAAATTTCTCTTTTTTACAATGACTAATCCATTTCTGCGTATTGTAATGAATGACTATCAATAAGTGATATTTGTATATCCTATTTTGAATAAAAAATTTTGACTTTGACTTTGACTTTGTATACAACTTACACTAGAACAAAATGCAAGAGTAGAAATTACACAATTACATGTGAAAACTTAATCGTTTTGTTAAATAGTCTACACTAATATAATAAAGAGGAAAACTTTGTTTGTTTTTTTGTTTGTTTGTTTGTTTTTTTGTATGTATGTAATCGATAAACTCCGAAACTACTGGACCGATTTCGAAAATTCTTTCACCATTAGAAAGCTACAACATTCCTGAGTAACATAGGCTACTTTTTACCACGGGAAAATTCCTCATTTCCACGGGAAAACGGTTAGCAGCAGGAAAATCGGGAAATACAGCGGATATTACCCAAATAAGCCAAACCGCTTTACCGATCTTCGTAAAATTTGGCACTGATATTACTAGCATAGTAAAGATGGACATGGACTACTTTTTGTCAGCCCTCGAGGATCTGGAGTACGAGTACCTGATGAAGACCACCAGCATCCCATCTAAACTATAAAAGATACGGTCATGGCTTCATAGAAAAGTTGTTCACCATGACGGGCCGCTTCTGCTGGCACATGGTCATCGAGGATCTGAGTACCTGATGAAGACCACCAGCATCCCATCTAAACTATAAGAGATACGGCCATGGCTTCATAGAAAAAGTTGTGCATCATGACGGGCCGCTTCTGCTGGCACATGGTCATCGAGGATCTGGAGTGCATGATGAACATCACCAGCATCCCATCTAAACTATAAGAGATACGGTGATGGTTTTAAGTAAAGTTACTCAGCATGGCAGGCCGTTTCTGCTGCCACATGGTCATCGAGGATCTGGAGTACCCGATGTAGACCACCAGCATCCCATATAAACTATAAGAGATACGATAATGGCTTCAAAGTAAGAGTTATTCAGCATGACGGGCCGCTTCTGCTGGTAAATGGTCACGAGTCTGGAGTACCTGATGTAGACCACCAGCATCCCATATAAACTATAAGAGATACGGTAAAAGCCTCAAAGTAAAAGTTATTCAGCATGACGGGCCACTTCTGCTGGCACATGGTCACGAGGGTCTAGAGTACCTGATGTAGATCACCAGCATCCCATATAAACAATAAGAGATACGGTAATGGCTTCAAAGTAAAAGTTATTCAGCATGACGGGCCACTTCTGCTGGCACATGGTCACGAGGGTCTAGAGTACCTGATGTAGATCACCAGCATCCCATATAAACAATAAGAGATACGGTAATGGCTTCAAAGTAAAAGTTATTCAGCACGACGGGCCACTTCTGCTGGCACATGGTCACGAGGGTCTAGAGTACCTGATGTAGATCACCAGCATCCCATATAAACAATAAGAGATACGGTAATGGCTTCAAAGTAAAAGTTATTCAGCATGACGGGCTGCTGGATCGGAGTAATGGACTTTTTACTACGGGCAAAGATCCAATTTCTACGGGAAAACAGGTAAGTAGCAGCGGGTGAAACCGCTGGGCGGGCTGCTAGTAATTTATAATTTAAAGCGGAAGGTACCGTACAAAAACCACCGAGACTATCGATCATACGATCGACCGGGCGTTCGAGCTTCTTTGTTAATCACCAAGGAAATAGTGATGGGGTAACTTGTACCTGTTATAGGTACTCGCGTAAGGTAAAGTATGGAATCGCGATTTTCCAATAGACGAAAATAAAGTGTTTTTATGATTGGGATTTGAACTTAAATAGAATTTACGGGACTGTTTAAGTACAAAGTTTTTGATGAATGGAAATTTAATATTTTCGTGAAGTTTTCGTAGGTTTGTCTTAAACTTAGTGTTATAAGCAATTTTTAAAGCTTTGTTTTGGACTACTTGAAGTTTTTCGTAATTAGTGTCAGCTAGACTACTCCAAACTGGTGCCGCATAGGTCATACAGGGCCGTACTAGGGTAGAATATAACCGCAAATTAGTTTTTGAGCTGATTTTGGATTTACGATTGAGTATAGGCTGAAGGGCGTTGAGTTCCTTAGTACCTTTAACTGCTAGTTCAATCGCGTTGTTAGACCAGTTGAGCTTATTGTCTAGTACTGTACCAAGGTACTTGACTGACTTGCTCCAAGTTACAGGATGGTTATTAATTTTGACTGGTAGTCATTGGTAGTTCCTACATGAACAAACAAATAGATTACAATGCTATCTCTCCTGTAGTTTACAATGGTATTCCTATCAGCTTTACGAAAAGTGCTAAAAACCTTGGAGTAATCATTGATTCAAGCCTATCCTGGGCTCGTCATGTTAATGAGGTTAGTAAGAAAATGCACTACTCATTTCATTCCTTCAAGCGTTTTCAATATTTTTTACCCCTAAGCACGAAAATCACTTTGGCCCAGTGTCTTCGGTTATCTATTCTCGATTACGCCGACTCTTGTTATTTGGACGTCACTGAGGAGCTATTGAATAAACTTGAGCGACTTCAAAACCTGTGCATTCGATTTATCTTTGGATTGCGCAAATACGATCATGTATCTCAATTTCGGTCACAACTCAAATGGCTCCCAATTCGACTTCGCAGGAACACTCATATTCTTTCTACTCTCTACAATGTACTAAACAACCCCAACTCTCCCTCTTATCTTCGTGAGCATTTCGTGTTCTCACGACCACAAGATAAACCCTGTCGTCCTAACGTTAGGACTCTTCTCTCTATGACTCCTCATAGGACTGACTTCTTTTCCTATTCGTTCAGAATTCATGCGGTCAGACTATGGAATTCTCTCCCGTACGCTGTTCGGGAAAGTTCCTCTATCACTATCTTTAAAAAGCGAGTGAAAGAACACTACCTTTCTCTTGTTAAGTAATCCATATTATTTATATATTTATTTACATATATTATATACATATAATATATATTATATTATACATGTTTTAAGTATTTTATAATTATATATATATATAAGTATTTATTTAGTAAATTTATGTTTTGCTCTCTTAGGTATTATTAGGTTATATTTAAGTAATTAAGTAATATTGTGCACGTCTTAATTAATGCTATCTCACTTCTGTAGGCCTGCTGTAAGAAATTTCTTATTAGAAATAAGTAGTGCCTGTTGTGTCATTTTTATTTTTGTACTTGTCCTGTATTTGTTTTTGTGTACAATAAATGGTTAAATAAATTGAAGACGTCATTTTTATTATCTTTGTTTTTCAAATTTCACACCAACGGTAAAGAGATAGTCTGCTTTTCGAAACATCAGATTAATAAGAAGGTAGGTAGGTGAAATTGCTATTCGTCTCCCCGAAGATTCCCGGATGTCCCTAAATGTTTTGAAATATTTTTTTTTTCAGGTAAAAATCTTCCATCCAATTCAAATCAAAGTTTAATTCAGGGACTAGAATTAATAAATATATAAGTATCTCAGGAACCTTTCCTTTTCTTAGTTTACGTTTAATAACACACCTTTATTATTTAAGTCGCAAAATGCTTCTTCTTAAATTGCCTTTATTCAAATATTATTTATGTAGGAATTTGGAACTTACAGCACCTACGATGTGGTGCTAAGTTTCGTGGAACCATCCTATTCTATAGTGTCTGAAAAGTTTCTGATCGTATAAACCAGTCAGAATATAAAGTGCTCGGTAAAGCTTGTATCTAAAATATGTGTTTGAATTTGAATATGAAATTACCTTTCTATAAATAAACTTCGGGCAAATATTTAAGAATACTTGGCTGATATTAGATACTACCAGACAGCAATATGTTCTGTGAAAAAACTACTTGAGAATATTTTGTATCTAACAAATTTTCTTTTTTTTACCTTTCCTCAGAAATAACTCGCATTATTTCACGGATTACCTACATTCATAAAAAATGATCTTAAATAATTCTTCAGTCTTCTGAATGACTCTCAATCTTTTGTGCGACTTGGAGTTAATGGTCGTTTTTTACAGCAGTTTACGCTCTGCTTACCCCGCAAGGAATATAGTCATGATTTATGCTTGTATCTTAAAATATATGTGTTTGAATTTGAATATGAAATTACCTTTCTATAAATAAACTTTTGGCAAATATTTAAGAAGACTTGGCTGAAATTAGATACCCTCCCGACAGCAATAAGTTCTGTAAAAAACTACTTGAGAATATTTTGTATCAGACAAATACTCTTTTTTGTTCCTTTTGTACACAAATAACTCACATTATTGAATGACTAGATTCTTAAAATGTTTTCTGGACAAAAGTAATTCTTCAGTCTTCTGAATGACTCTCAATCTTTTGTTAGACGCGGAGTAAGTTATAATTTTTTCAGCTGTTCGCTATGCCTACCCCGCAAGGAATATAGGCGTGATACACGGGTGTGCAAAAAATTCTCTAGGAGCGAGCACCAAAAGTAAACGAACCTTTTATAAATGGTAGTGTCGTCTTTAAGAAAATAAGTTGGAAAGTGGAGATTTAGTAATGTATTCATTCCAATCTCGTCCCTAAGCCCTTTTTGTTATTTTGTCCCCGATCCGGGCGTCTCCAAAAGAAGCAAACCTCGAAAATTGCAATCACACAAATTGAAAATTAATGGAGCATGAAATCCAATTTTGCATTAAGCTTTCTGTTAGGTAAGTAGGTCCTTGATATTACGCTGCGCTGGTTATATGGACTTTATAGGATAGAAGAATTTGTTAGAGTAGAGATCCGATTTTGTGATAGCACGATATAAGTTAGGCTTAGTTTCAGTTTTGGTTTTATGGAGAGTTCAAAACATAACTTATAATATATTACAGCAATTCAAATTTTTGACAGATACCTACCTATATCATTTTTATGTAGTGATAAAACTGTGCGGTGCAATAGCTTTTACGTAAAAACAATTGAATTTTAAATCAAATTTCTTTGAAGACAGAGCTTTTTGGCGGCAGCTGCATGCACTCTACGTTACGGTTTGGGTAAAAATTCACGAAACCCATCAAAATAAATTGAACGTGACTTACGCCGCTTTTTCGTTACAGCGGAGCTCTATAAATAGATGGTCACTTTACTAAACTGCTTGTTGATATATTTTAAAAAGGTACGTGGGTACTTTGTTTCTTTAATGTCTGTGACGAGTCGTAATATTAAAGTTTAAGTAGCAAGATTTTATATTTTCATTCGCAGGCTAGGATCGAGCCGCGGTAGGCTAGTTGGTAGAGACATCAGCAGTACTAACTAATGCTGAAAGTCGCTGGTTCAAATACTGCCTGCTCTGTACAATTTTGCAAGTTCTCCAAAAATATCATTAGATTACTTCATTTCCAGCAAATAATCCCTACAGGTAAAATTACCCTTTCTGTTAAACCGGCATAGATAAGGCTTTCGTCCAGACTGTATTTATTTATCAACCAACCTGAAACCTTTGTTCATTTCAAGAAGCCCTTTATTAATTTTAATATTTGCTTCCACCGTTTGTAAATATTAAAGTTTCAAATTTCCGCACCCTTGTTTATGAATGCTCGCCAATTCATTACTTTATTTGTTTAATAAAGCTCCGACGGGCACCGGCTGTGTACATTGGGGATATAAATTACCTCTAATTTAGGTGAGCGATCCAGAAAATATGATGATGTAAAGTTTCATCAGGCTTAATAAAGCAAGAACTGGCGACGGCGCGGCAGTGCACCCATTACACGATGGAAATTAGGGCTCTGTGAAACATCACCCTAATTGACAGTTTGTGATAGAGTTTCACGAGCCAAAATCTCTTCAGGAAATTCTCTATAAATTTTGCCGTACAAGATTTACAACGACGAACGAATTATTTTTGTATGAACCAAGCAATAAACTGGAACATGCTCGAGCCAATTTCATTTTACTGCGTAGTGGATAGTTTATGTGCCAGATCATCCTGTATAACTGCTTACTTTTTCTCCGAGACGTGCGCGTTCGCTACAAAATAATAATGATCCGAATGTATCTCTGTCCTGAAACTGTACCTCGGGGAGTCACTGGTGATAAAAATACCGGTACGCGTTACCTTTGCCACAGTAGACTGAATAAGTATCAAGACGTCTTCTCACGGCTGACGAAGTATCTTGCGTAAAATCTGCCTTTTATTTATCAGTAGGTACGCTGCTAGCATTAGCGCCTGACGTTTTTCGACACAAAGTGGATTTTCCAGGCAGGACGCGTTTTAGTATAAACACGTTAGCTTACTGTTCCTTACTCCGACTATGCTCGCTCGCGGGAACATAATCCGCGAAGAAATACAGCCTCCTCCACTGGTTACACATTTGTAACTGGGAAATCTCCATTTCTGTTTGACTACAGTCGTTCAGAATCTGCACTCCCTGGCGGGTCGTCAGCGCACGACACTCATAAAAATAGTCCATGTCGAAAGTCCGCCTGAAGCAAAGAGTGCCAGTTTTGAGTCTGAGCTTGATAGTTAGTTCTAAAGTGAGAAAATTCTTAGTTATAATTTGCGCTTACCAAATTAATATGAGTCGACGTCAAAATTTTAAAATTTTGGATGGGAAAAGTAGTTCGATAGATTTAGTTAAATCACTCAATAATTAATTTTGTATTTACTATTATATAAATAACGAACCGAATCTTAAAATTATTGGTAAATCTTTGGCTAGAACTTCCACCAGCCTGCACATCTTCACTGTGATATTATAATTTAATACGCTAAGAGCCTACTTATGTCTGCTACGTGAAGAGTTTGCCTCCACCGCTGTATATGAAATGTGTATGCTAATATCGTGTTTGACAAAGCGGATTAATTCAAAATTTCTTACATTAAATTTGAAGGATAAATATATTTTGAAGCATTTACATAATCAATTATCGCGCAATTTTTATGTACGTACCTACGTACTAAACAGGAGCTTACGTAAAAATCAAGAAATAACTCCTTAATTTTATTCTACTTTGTCATTTATTAATGCTTTCACAGTGCTATTTTATACTCACAATGATGATTAAAATAAAATTAATAAATTGCAAAATAACAAACGAGCTATGGACGCATCAGTTGACTCCAGCCAATTTCTCAATCTCTTGATGCTCTACTTTGTGAATGCAGAAAAGAAAGACTGATAAGCTAGGTTATAGGTGATGAGATGAATAAACTAAATTACATAAAGGTTTCTGTACAAATTTAATTTGCCTTTTTAAACGCTTTGAGGGCTTATTCCAGTGCATTTCTATTATATTCATCGTCAGCACGAACATTTCAAAAAGCCATTTCATTCATCAAGCAACCGAGCGACAGGCACCATGTGTTCAATTTAAGCTGCACGTCCTTCCTGTCTCATGCCAGAACTTCTCTTTTACGACCTTAGTTGCTTGCGATAGAGGTTCTTTACAAAGAAAATCATCTTTTGCATGCAAACTATTGCTTAGTTTTCTTGTGTGAAAAGGACGCGTTGTTTATATAGGGAGAAATACTAGTGACCGATAGCGAACACTTAAAACCTGTCAAGGAACATAGGTCGAAATATAAAAACAAACTGAGCCAAGCATAGTCTCTCAAATCATCTGATCAGCAATTTCGTGTGCGAGGTCTATTTCTTTTTTATTTCGTCTTATGTTCCTTGGGAAAAGTTGTTCTTTATCACAAGCCCAACCTGCGTTTTTGCTATCAGCCACTAGTAAAATTTTGCCCTATATTTTCTATTTTCTTTGTTAGTTTCGCTGAGTGTGTGAGAATCGTCGCTTTCCACCGCTCGAGCTGCAATTAAGTGCTTCCTGCTGGCTGTGCAAAGGAGGTTAACTGGCTAATTATGACACCCTTTTCTACACATTTGAGACACATTCGGCGGCCTCTTAATTTAACATCATTATTTTTGTTTCAGATTTTCGTCGCTCGAAGCGTTGAGTGTTGAAACAGCTGTGCATACTATATTAAATTACTTCGAGGAAACGATAGATAATTTAAAAAATTGTTCTCAGTTTGGTTTAAACATTACAGGTTGCAAGGTTTGACACTTTATTATAATTCTGTGCCTTATAGGGTACGATTAGTCGTTGGAACGGTTTCTGTCTATGATAGATATAACTTTGACAGCGGCGACGGCGACAACCATGTCAAAGGTCTACCTAGCTACCTATAAGTATAATAAAGAACAGTAAAGTTTTGGTACAGATCAAATAAAGGTTCTTTGTCCAATATGATTCCCATCTGATACATTTGGTATGTGAAGAAGAGAATAACATAGCTTTTAAAACAAATATGACCTAGTGTTATTTAAGAATAAAAAAATAACATGCCTGCTAGATGTTCGGATATTTTAAGGCAGTAAAAGATCTTGTACGAGACATGTTTTAGAGAAGTTAGTTTCAGGGAACTAAAATAAATTCCATTCTACTCTGAAATAAAGTCCAAACACTCTGCTCTGCAGACAATTTAATCTCCAGGTTGTGGACTAATCAACGCCGGTAGTATTTAATTTAGTTCCCCGAAGCTAATTCGAGTGCGACTCTCCAGCGCATAGACATACGAACGAATATTCGCCGTGTGGTTTGGACGCATGCCACCCGAAATTTTCACCAGGTTTCGACTTGGCCATAATATGATAAAATAGTACATTGCTTAGTCGTTACAAATATTTAGCAGTTTCGCAAAGATACTTTTTCTCGGAGCGCTTTAATTTTAAACCAATTTTCGTAGCTTTTTGGTCTCGTTATTACGTCCAACCGTCACAGAAAACCGCCACACAATTGAAAGATACTGCTCTTAAGCACCTAGTACTTACTTGTACTTACTGCACTTCCGGGGAAGGCAGAGCGTAAACAACTATAAAAACGGCCTTTTATTCCACGTCTAACAAAAGTTTGTAAGTGATTCAGAAGACTGTGTATCGCCACAGAGACCCGTTTTCAGCCTGTCGCCTGAAATTGCTATACCTTCATATCAATCACTTTTGTCCACAGATAACATATGGGGTGGGGCTATTTTAAACAGATACCTCACGGCATAATAATATCACACAGTAGGTACTAAAAAACAGCAATGAATACAAAACGAGCGAGATGAAAATATCCACCGATACCGTGCTGTGTCCCTAATGAAAGTGATTGGGCAGGAGGCCGCCCAACTCAAATTGTTTCTAACCCACAAACTGGGGCGAGTTGGCACAACAACGAAATAGGAAATAATTTGCTTCAGACCAGCAACGAGGCGAAATAAAAGTAAGTGAAAGGTGAGTGTTGCGACAAGGAAGAATTTAAAATTGATGTTCATAAACCCTGCTTCCCGAGGATTACGTTATTAGTAGATATCTTTCTACCTTGAAAAAGGTGGTGCGATAAGCTAAACGTGTATTTGAAAGTCTTGATTAGTCAGTCTGTCGCCTTAAATTCATACACCAAATACCTTAGTCCCTTCTTACGATATACACGAGCAAGATATGGAGTGGTGCTATTCTAAGTCTGCGTTTTCAAGGCGAACATCGCTTTTATATCGTGTTAAAAAATGACATTCATTTTTTTCACTTCATTTTTAACACAAAATATAAAAGCGATGTGCGCCTTGAAAATGCAGCTACCTTGTACTTATCTTGTGAAACCTCACGTATAGTACGACCGTTCGAACAGGTCATATTTGACAGCTGTCAATTTGATACTAGCAGACATGTCAACAAAGAAAAAATAACTTTATGCCATAGCGGTAATATGATTTTGAGAGCTGTCAAATATAGTCTATTCGAACAGCTGTACTGTAGCTACATAACTTTTGATTAATCTGCGAAGCTCTGATAAAATTTAAAGCCTTTTTACAGCCAGTAATTCGACAACAAATAAAAATTCATATTTTACTTTCACGCCAGCTCCTCGATGTTGAAATATTCAAATATTCTGCCGGCACACTTGAGCCTGTAGCTTCGGCCGAAATTTCAGAATGGAAATGTACCTGTTCGTGCCTACGAGCCAGGGATGCGACTTTAGTAAGAAAAAATGATTTTTCAATAATCAATTTATTTGTAGTAAAAAAATGATTAAAAATAAATTAACTTTTTCTAAAGAAGTGATCGATATGAGGATGATTTTACGTAATTACTCAAATATTCTGCCGGCACACTTGAGCCTGTAGCTTCGGCCGACATTTCAGAATGGAAATGTACCTGTTCGTGCCTACGGCGATGATCTATGCGACTTGAGTAACAAAAAATAGATTTTTCAATAGTCAATTATTTGTAGTCAGTAAAAAAATATTGAATATAAATCTGCCGTGCAGTCCCTAAAACGCAGTATCTGCAATCGGACAGTTTTGAGAAAACAGCGAAAAACTACTTTAGCTAATTATTTTTACAATTTCCTGATGTTTTCAGTTAGAGCATTCAATACTATCAAAAACGTATAGTTACAAAGAAGGAAGGGACAGAAAAATAAGTTACATTTAGCTCACAGTTTACGAAAAAAAAACAAATGTTTAAATTCGTTGCAGATACTACATTACAATTTTGGATTTGTTTCTCATATAAACTGCATAAAATGCAGTATCTGTGCAAGATAATGCAAATTTTTGCGAACTTAATTAATATTGCCATCTAAAATGCAGTATCTCACCTACTTTGCTGCGTTTTAACTTGTAAACCTAAATAATAGCTCGCAGTTACCGCTATCTTAAAAAAATAACATGTCAAAAAATCGTCTTCTAGCCAAAAAAGCCCTGATCAAGAAACAGACGGAGGCTGAACGGGCCCTAATTGCTGCGAAGCTAGAGGAGCAACAAGCAAAAACAGACCTGGAAGATCACTCCTCATAACGCTTGGTGCACCGGGTGAACGACGGGTGTGGGCTTCCAAAAATGGTAACGATTACGGAGGAAGGGCTAAAATGTAATACGAATATACCCACTTATCAGGATTACGTGTAGCGGAAGCGGTTGGTGAAGTTATGAGACGCTTGATAATTGCCTGGATCTAATTAAAGTTATTTATTTTGCCTTTTAGGTGCGTTTCGTTTTGTAATGGTTGTTTCACCTTCATTTCGTAGAGGACCAAACTCACAAGAGTTGTCGCAAGACACTCGTGAGACCGATGCCTCGCAGATTCGCCATCGTCCATCTTGACTATACATATCCTAAGTAAAATACCTTTAGCGCCTTCCAATAAAACCAAGATTGTACCGTTTAGAATCAATATACTGCGATTTGGGTTGTAAATTAAGACAAATTAATAATATCGTTTTCCCAAATAACATGCAGTATGTGCTGCATAGAAGCAAGATACTGCAATTTAGGTGGTAAATTAAGCCCATTAATAATATAAATTTCTCAAGTAATATGCATTATGTGCTGATTCGAATTAAGATACTGCAATTTAGGTGGTAAGTTCCACCCATTTATAATATAAATTTCCCAAGTAACATACAGTATGTACAGTTTATAATCAAGATACTGCGATTTAGGTGGTGAATTAAGTTTATCAATAATACAAATTTCCCAACTAAAATGCAGTATCTGGTTTTATATTACCATAACATAACTACATAAATTACAAACCGCATTGCAGTTTCTGTATTCATTACTGCATTTTAATCAGTAATGTTCGTTGATAACTGTAGATGCTGCATTTTAATTAGTATTGTTACATTTATTTGCCCTTTTTGTCATCAGTTACTGCAAATCGACTTTCAATTATTTCAACTTTTATTTATTTTATCAAAAATCCGGAGAAATTGACATAAAACTTGTGATGTGGGTGTCAAGGTTCAACATTAAAAAAAAAATGGCAAAAATGCAGATACTGCGTTTTAGGCTCTGTACGGCAGAAATTAACTTTTTCTAAAGAAGCGATCGATACGAGAACATACGAACGTTCGTATGTTTACCTACTAGGTAATCGTTTCCGTGCGTCGGCCCGATATTATCAATAATGATGCAAATATATGCCGCAAAAAAAAAACTGTCGTTGCAATCGGAAATTCAAAAACCAATTTGAAATTAATAGAATGATTAAAATTGCCACGGGAGCCACTTGATCACGGAAGTAATCAAGTCTACTCCTCTTCCATGGCTGCCCGTCTTAGCGCATATACCTCCACCAGCGCTACGCAGATGTACGGCAACTGCTAAAGAATGGGAAAAGTGTTCTCCGCCAAACCGCTGTGGTCCCATGCCCATTAGATACACTCTAGACGATCTTCCTGCCTCCCGATCACCATCAAGAACACCCATTTGGATGGACGAGCGTATGAAAGAGAAGATTCCCATAAATGAGGCGTGGCGATCGGAGTGGGGCCTATTTGAGAACACAAACTCGGATTTGGTAACCGATCCTACAATAAAACAGCCTGGTTTTGATGCCAGTAGGAAGATCTGGACTCGGCTAAACCGGTTTAGGACCAACCACGGGAAAACAAATCAGCACCTCCACAAATGGGGTCTAAAGAAGTCACCACATTGCGACTGCGGAGCACCTGACCAAACCTTAGCCCATGTTGTGAACGAATGTCCACTTCGCTGTTATCCCGGTGGTATAGCCGATCTGCACAAGTTCACTCCCGACGCAGAGAGCTGATCCAAGCAGGGATTGCCATACGATATGATGATGATGATGATGATTAAAATTGCATAATCTTTTATTACAAATCGTTCTTTTCAAAAAAGCAAAGTTTGTTTAATAATCACATCCCTACTTATTTTACCACATCCCTACTACAAGGGGAATCGTATTCGACATTTGACGCGGAATGATGATGCAAAAGGCAATGCCGGATTAGTATGGAATAGTGGCGTCTTTTTTTTCTAGGTGTTACACAGATGGCGCTTATATATTTGAGTTGAGAACAATAAAACAAACAAAACAATATATGACAACTATACCGCTACCTGTCACTGGAACAGAGATATACGCGTTTGAAGTTACTATGGTTTTTTTTTTCTAGGTGTTACACGGATGGTACTTATATATTTGAGTAGAGGACAATGCAACAGACAAAAAAATATACGACAACTATACCTCTACTTGTCACTGGAACAGAGATATACGCGTTTTAAGTTACTATGGGGATTTTTTTTCTAGGTGTCACACGGATAATGCTTATATATTTGAGTAAAAGACAATACAACAAACAAAAAAATATATGACAACTATACCTCTACCTGTCACTGGAACAGAGATATACGCGTTTGAAGTTACTATAGAGATTTTTTTTTCTAGGTGTTACACGAATGATACTTATATATTTGATTAGAGGACAATGCAACAAACAAAAAAATATATGACAACTATACTCTACCTGTCATTGGAAAAGAGATGTACGCGTTTGAAGTTACTATGGTTTTTTTTTCTAGGTGTTACACGGATGGACAGAGATTTTCATATTAAAACAAATAATAAGGTACACTAGGCTACTTCTGAATCGTAACAATTTAGATTTATTTTTAAATATGTTTTTTTCCAATTAGTGAAATCGGATTACTTTTAAGCATAATTGGGTTTATGTTTTCTTTTAATCATAGCAACAGACTGGCCAAAGACCGATTTTATATGCGAGGTCAAAGAAATTCTTTTCAAAAATATAAACCTACTGGGGTTAAGATTAATTTGTCTATTTTTATAAACATTACCACACTACCTATAATGAGCATCATACAGTATTCCTTTATGTAGGTTTTTCTTATTTACATTTATCTTTAAACGGGAAGTAATTTATCTCCTTAAATTAGCGTTGTCATTTTCCGTGTAATAGGTTTGAAAAGGATAGAATTTCTAGTCAATTAAGTTGCCAATTAGTCATCATCGCATTATTTTGACAGATGACGTGAATTTTGACATGATATCAGTCTACATATTTAAGTTCATCTGTGGATATCACCCATCATTATCCTGACAGTAACAAAGTAAATTAAGAATGTTTCCCGAATGAAGGGCCAAGCCGCTACTTCTTACGTAGACATTTCAAAAATGTAAAGGACTTACGTTTCTCAGTTGCAGTTATGCAGTTGGTTGAAGTAGGTACTATCTCTGCCGCTCACTCATGAAAAATTCAAGATGTAAGGTTCCAGTTTTTTTCAGACTGTAATATTTTACAGCAATAATTGTTACTTTTCTAGATGCAGCAATATTCGTTGAATCGTACAACATAGTTTTTGTCCAGCTTGTCGCTATTGTTCATAAGAAAATCCGTGCTTCGGATGGGCACGTCCGGTTGCTGTCTATGATGGCGGTCGTTACACAACCATGTCAGAGGCCTGCTACTTACAGTAGGCGGTTGAAAAACTCTGACACCAGGGTTCATCGGGTCGTTGAACGACTCGGTGTCCCACACGAAAAGAGAGAGACAAGACAATCGAAAACCTTAATATAGGAACTGTTCATGAGTTAGCGTGGGCGACTGTACCTACATGACATCCGCACAGCTATGCGGTAGCAAATGCGGAGTACTTAACAAGTCTCCAGCTTACTTGAGGCGTATCACTCAGCTCGGTGCTCGCATCTGAAATTCATATTTCAGCGCTGAAAAATATTTAATGCATCACTGAGAAAAATTTGGTACCTATGTTTCTTATTTCTATTTTAGTTAGATATATTGGTAAAACAAGTAAGTACCGTATCTTATCAACAAATACAACAGAATCACAAGCTAATTTTGGACGAGATTTAGTCTTGGTAGCCCAGTTGGTGAAGGCAAATCCTGATTAGAATGTTGTTTAGCTGGAGAGAATTGGAAGCCATCCGTTGGAGCTTTGAAACTGGAACTGCCGGAACCCTTTTAGTTACTTCCTAGAAGCTTGAAGGTCAATACCAGGACCTAAACCTTCATAACTTTAGAACTTCGATAATACTAATGTCAAATGATTGAATCGGCGACATCAGTTCCAAAGAAATTATTTTGATTTCGACCTAATCAATTTACAAACAGACCAAGATAAAAATGTTGCTTTGGAATACAATAGTCTAGGTTGGATCATTCGGTAAAAGTAAATAAGTAAATTGAAAATGAGTAAATTGAAAAATTCACTAGCGACCGCCGGGACTTGAACCCGGGACTGTGAATTGAGTTGTATGAGATGCGCTGTGAGTGCATTAAAAATTCCAATAAAGTAAATAAGTAAATAATAAATTTCATCTCTAATTCACACATTTTTCTGGATGTATGTAGCGTCATTCATCTTCACTGCAGTCTGAACTTCTAGGACGATGGGATATATGCAGAGGACCGCAGCGGAAAGCTATGATATTAAATATTACCAAGTGAGTGCAGCTTGAGCGATTGTTAGTCGTGCACTCGTGGCTAAACGGCAATTTCTCAAAAAGGAAACCTTTACGTAGTCGTACATAACAAAACGCTTTTGTGGCTTTGCCAGAGTCAAGAGCGAGAGAACTTTTGGCAAATCTATTTTAGTCACACTTTCAATAGCGTACAGCGCGTCAGTCAACCTACATAATATTTAAGAGACCAACTTACTTATAACTAGGTACTCGTTTTCATAAAAATACCAAGAAACCAGCCCGATCCTTTAAACGGGTAGGTCGATGAGCTGCCGACTGTATTTAATCTTGTATCTATCTTCAGGTTCTCTTTTCTTTTACTTTTCATACAATTAGTACATTGGATAAAAATAATCAAGACCAAGAGTACCTAGATAGTTATTTTTGAATCACAATCCTGGCCATTTTTTCGGGGTAATATTTCAGGAACAATTATTAACTGTAAAGGAAATAGTCTTCTATGTTTCTTTTACAATGACATCAACATAATCCTATACTAAAAAGAAATTTTGAATTTGAATTTGAACTGAAACAGAGCCGAGTGAGTTTGCATAATTTCAACGATGATTTATCTGAAAGCCTGCTTAATGGAATACCTAATCAAGCCGAAGCGATTGCGCCTTCTGCGCTCTTTGAATAAACGAGTTGTTTTTATAATTAACACATTTTGAAAATTTATTTTCTGAATAGAAGTAACCTACTTCTTTTTCGAAACCTGTTATGAGAACATAAGTTGTGATTGATATTTTATGTTTTTTTTTGTTAGTAATTAAAATGTCATGAGGAACTATTCCAGAAATAGTTACGCACACATTATAATATAATGCTTCAATATTTCGAGTGCCAAGGCACTTAACGGTAGCTTTTTTGGTACTTCGTGAAAATTCCAGCGGATGAAATCGCTAAGGAGCCTTATTTTTGTACATATTTTAAAATGTTTACTTAGGGTCAGTTCCCACAGAAGGCGACGAGACGAGACGCGACGCGACGATGCAATGTCATTTTCAAGCGGCATCAAGATGCAACGCGCAGCGCCGCTCGATGCATCTTGAAGCCGCTTCAAACCTAGACGAGACGAGACGCGACGCGACGCGACGATGCAATGTAAGTTCAGGTGACGTCACTTTCGGCCGCCTGTCAGTCAGATTCCCACGCTCAGTGTTGCCGCGATGGGAAAAAAATCCTACAAGTTTTGAAAACTCGATACGAAAAAAAGTTAAGTAACTTGGTTCTACTTGGTACCTATGAAGGGTAGGTAGTTGTTATTGAACTAAAAAAAGACCAATCATTCGCAGTAGTTCAATTGAGTATAGTTTCATGGAACTACTGCGAAGTTTTTTCGTGCTAGTTCCATTGGGCCAGGTCAGACAATGGAACTATCGCAAATCTTAGTTTACGATCATTCGCAGTAGTTCTTGAGTAGTTGTCAGTGATCCACCTTCTCCCGAAATAGTGTATGCTAGACTATCAGATTGTTTGAGAAAATGGTAGGTCTTGAAGTGATCTTTCAGATGACAGCTGTCGAAAATAAGATCCGTTTATCTCGGAAACCATAAATCTTAGACTATCAATTTCTTTAAGGAAATGGTAAGCCTTGACGAGTTTTATCAAACGACAGCTGTCGAACTAAAATCACATTTATCTCGGCAATCATTCATGCCAGTCTATCAGTTCGTTTGGGAAAGTTGTAGGCCTTAAAGAGACCTTTATTTTATGTGACAGCTATCAACCTAAAAACTAGTTTATCTCAGTAATCGTTCATGCTAGACTATCAGTTTGTTTTGGGAAAGTTGTAGGCCTTGAAGAGACCTTTATTTTATGTGACAGCTGTCAAACTTAAAACTCGTTTGTCTTGTCAATCGTTCATGCTAGACTATCAGTTTGTTTGGGAAAGTCGTTGGTTTTCATGAGACCTTTATTTTTAGTGACAGCTGTCAAACTTCAAACTCGTTTATCTCGTTAACTATGCATGCTACACTACTAGTTTCTTCAGAAAAGTTGTAGGTCTAGACGAGATCTACATTTTAAGTGACAGCTGTCAAACTTCAAACTCGTTTATCTCGTTAACTGTGCATGGTACACTACTAGTTTCTTCAGAAAAGTTGTAGGTCTGGAAGAGATCTACATTTTAAGTGACAGCTGTCAAACTTCAAACTCGTTTATCTCATTAACTGTGCATGCTACACTACTAGTTTCTTCAGAAAAGTTGTAGGTCTGGACGAGATCTACATTTTAAGTGACAGCTGTCAAACTTCAAACTCGTTTATCTCGTTAACTGTGCATGCTACACTACTAGTTTCTTCAGAACAGTTGTAGGTCTGGACAAGATCTACATTTTAAGTGACAGCTGTCAAACTTCAAACTCGTTTATCTCGTTAACTGTGCATGCTAAACTACTAGTTTCTTCAGAAAAGTTGTAGGTCTGGACGAGATCTACATTTTAAGTGACAGCTGTCAAACTTCAAACTCGTTTATCTCTTTAACTGTGTATCCTACACTACTAGTTTCTTCAGAAAAAGTTAAATGAGTTTAAAGTTTGACAGTTGTCACTTAGAATGTAGATCTCGTCCAGACCTACAACTTTTCTGAAGAAACTAGTAGTGTAGCATGCACAGTTAACGAGATAAACGAGTTTGAAGTTTGACAGCTGTCACTTAAAATGTAGATCTCTTCCAAACCTACAACTTTTCTGAAGAAACTAGTAGTGTAGCATGCACAGTTAACGAGATAAACGAGTTTGAATTTTGACAGCTGTCACTTAAAATGTAGATCTCCTCCAGACCTACAACTTTTCTGAAGAAACTAGTAGTGTAGCATGCACAGTTAACGAGATAAACGAGTTTGAAGTTTGACAGCTGTCACTTAAAATGTAGATCTCGTCCAGACCTACAACTTTTCTGAAGAAACTAGTAGTGTAGCATACACAGTTAACGAGATAAACGAGTTTTTAGTTTGACAGCTGTCACATAAAATGTAGATATTGGCAAGACCTACAACTTTTCCAAAGAAACTAGTAGTGTAGCATGCACAGTTAACGAGATAAACGAGTTTGAAGTTTGACAGCTGTCACTAAAAGTAAAGGTTTCATGAAAGCCAAGTACTTTCCCAAACAAACTGATAGTCTAGCATGAACGATTGACAAGATAAACGAGTTTTAAGTTTGACAGCTGTCACATAAAATAAAGGTCTCTTCAAGGCCTACAACTTTCCCAAACAAACTGATAGTCTAGCATGAACGATTGCTGAGATAAACTAGTTTTTTGGTTGACAGCTGTCACATAAAATAAAGGTCTCTTCAAGGCCTACAACTTTCCCAAACAAAATGATAGACTGGCATGAATGATTGCCAAGATAAATGTGATTTTAGTTTGACAGCTGTCCTTTGATAAAACTCGTCGAGGCTTACCATTTCCTTAAAGAAATTGATAGTCTATAATTTATGGTTTCCGAGATAAACGGATCTTATTTTCGACAGCTGTTATCTGAAAGATCACTTCAAGACCTACTATTTTCTCAAACTATCTGATAGTCTAGCATACACTATTTCCGAGAAAACTAGTCTTAAGATTGACAGCTTTCACCTTTTATTATTATATTTAGCCTGGTAGATCCCACTGCTGGGCAAAGGCCTCCCCCGCAATCTTCCACTCTTTTCGGTCTAATCTAATGCCACCGTCATCCACTCCTGTAAGTAGGCGTCGAGATTCACCTGTAAGGTCAAAATAAAGACCGAGCGCGGCGACCTCGTAGTGCGCCGTCAACGTGACAGCGTCGTTCATAGTATTGAGGGCGCGACGCGGCGTGCCACCCTTTTTTCTGGCATCCCCATATAAACCCATACAAACCAGTCATACTATGAACGACGCTGTCACGTTGACGGCGCACTATGAGCCGCCGCGCTTGGTCTTTATTTTGACCTGAAATGTAGATTTTAACCAAAATAAACCAAAAATAAATAAATACTATATAAAAAGGAAAGACCAGAGGATTTTACACACAATTCTGTAATAATTAGCTAAAACGGCAACACTCTACTTTGCAATTTACCAAGACTAAAAGCTGCTTCGCGCGGCGTTGCGCGGCGTCGCGCTACAACAAGCTGCAACGAGCGACGTAGAGCGGCCTTGTGCTCGGCAATTGAGCAAAAATGCCGCGTCGCGTCGCTCGATGTAGCGCGGCGTAGCGCTACGCCGCGCGCTGCATCTTGTTGTAGCGCGACGTCACGAGGCGTCAAGCGGCATCGGGATGCATTGGGATACAACGAGCTGCAATGTCAAGAGGCCGCATGATGATGACTGACATTGTCCATCAAATACCTGTCACTTTATGGTCTACGAGCCTGAAGTTGGGAAAGTCTTGAAACATTATAGCATATTAGGTGGCCCCGTAGCCCCATACAATAAATCTACATTTATATCTACGCTTCAACACTATCTACATCTACACTTATACTATTATCTAGACTTCTACATTATCTACACTAATCTACACTTATATAATAAAGAGGAAAGATTTGTTTATTTGTGTGTATGTCTAGGTACACTATCTACACTAATAATATAACAGAGAGGAAACTTTTGTTTGTTTTTAGGGTTTCGTAGTCTACTAGAAACCCTTATAGTTTCGTCAAGTCTGTCCGTCTGTCTGTCTGTCTGTCTGTCTGTATGCCGCGCCCTCATATCTTCGTCAGTTTTAGAGCTATCGACATGAAATTTGGTAAGAAGATAGATCGTGTTGACCCAAATATAGAAATGTTAAGAAAAAATTATATTCAATGTTTTTGGACCTCCTCCCATACAAGTGAAAGGGGGGCAAAAAAAAATTTTCTTCTGTAATATTGAGTAGGGTATCGTTGAATAGGTCTTTTAAAACTAATGTTTTAAAAATAAGGGGAGGTTTCTTTGAAACAAAGTCACTAAAATGTTTCTGTCACGAGATATTTGCTTTTAAAAAGGGCGTTTTTGACCTATAATTTGTTCCAGCTGTAACTTCTACAGTATAAACGCTAAAAATTTGAAATAAATATGGAATATAGCTTACAATCTGAAGTTACAATGAAAACTATAACGGATATTGTACCCTTAAAGGTTTCAGAAAAAAATGAGTTTTTTCTATTTGCGGTTTGTCATCATACTGCTGCTAACAAACCAGCAACAAAATTAAGTTTGTAATGCTGAAAAACCTGATATTTAAACGTTGACTACGAAACCCTATTTGTGGGCGTGTCTGACACGCTCTTGGTCGTTTTTTCTTTGTTTTTTTTTTTTGTTTGTTTCTTTGTTTGTTTGTATGTAATCGATAAACTCCGAAACTACTGGGCCGATTTCCAAAATTCTTTCACCATTAGAAAGCTACAACATTCATGAGTAACATAGGCTACTTTTTATTACGGGAAAACGGTAAACAGCAGTAAAAGCGGGAAACAAAGCGGACATTACCCAAATTAGCCAAACCGCTTTACCGATCTTCGCGAATTTTGGCACTGATATTACTAGCATCACTAGCATATTAAAAACGGACATAGACCACTTTTTGTCAGCCCTCGAGGATCTGGAGTACCTGATGAAGACCACCAGCATCCCATCAAAACTATAAGAGATACGGTCAGGTCTTCATAGAAAAAGTTGTTCACCATGACGGGCCGCATCTGCTGGCATATGGTCATCGAGGATCTGAGGTACCTGATGTAGACCACCAGCATCCCATCTAAACTTTACGAGATACGGCAATAGCTTCAAAGTAGAAGTTACTCAGCATGGTGGGCAACTTCTGCTGGCACATGGTCATCCAGGATCTGGAGTACCTGATGTAGACCACCAGCATCCCGTATAAACTGTCAGAGATACGGTAATACCTTCAAAGTAAAAATTGTTCAGCATGACGGGCCGCTTTTGCTGGCACATGGTCACGAGGGTCTGAAGTAGGTACCTGATGTAGACCACCAGCATCTCATCTAAACTATAAGGTTTACGGTAATTGCTTTAAAGTTAAAGTTATTCAGCATGACGGGCCGCTTCTGCTGGTACGTGGTGACGAGGGTGTGGAGTACCTGATGTAGACCACCAGCATCCCATCTAAGTATAAGAGATACGGTTGTGGCTTCAAAGTAAAAGTTATTCAGTATGACGGGCCGCTTCTGTTGGCACATGGTCATGATGGTCACTTCTGCTGGAACCTACGGGAAAAGATCCAATTTCTACGGGAAAACAGGAAAGTAGCAGCGGGTGAAACCGCTGGGCGAGCCGCTAGTAATCGATAAACTCTGAAACTGCTGAACCGATTTCAAAAATCTATCACTTTTGAAAAGGTACAACATTTCTGAGTAACATAATTGCTTTTTATCACGAGAAGATATCATTTTCTTATATGAAAACGGTTACCAGTGGTAAAACCGGGAAATTAAGCAGATATTACCCAAACCGCTTAACCGATCTTCACGAGATTTAACACTGATATTGCTAGCATATCGAAGACGGACATGTACTACTTTTTATCAGCCCTTGAGGATCTGGAGTACCTAATGGAGGGCACCAGGAGCACTGCTAAACTATATGAGATACGAAAAAGGCTTCTATCAAAATTTGCTTAGCATGACGGGCCGCTTCTGCTGGCACATGGTCATCCATCGAGGGTCTGGAGTACCTGATGTAGATGACCAGCATCCCATTCAAAGTAAAGATAAGAGATATTTGATGGCTTCATTGTAAAAATTGTTCAGCATTACGGGCCGCTTCTGCTGGCACATAGTCATCGAGGGTCTAGAGTACCTAATGAAGACCACCAGCATCTTATCCAAACTATAAGAGATACGGTGATGGCTTCATTGTAAAAATTATTCACCATTACGGGCCGCTTTTGCTAGCACATGGTCATTGAGGGTCTAGAGTACCCGATGAAAATCACCAGCATCCCACCTAAATTATTAGAGATAAGGTATTAACTTCAAAGTTGAAGTTGTTCAGCATGGTGAGGCCATTCAACTGGCAGTTAGATATCCAGGATGTGACATACCTAGAATGGAACACCAGAAACCTAGTTTAACCAAAAGAGATGGGCCGCAAGTTATTCATAATACTTATATTTTAAGTATTTTTGGTATCTTTTTCGGATAAATCGATGATAACCTATTAAATTGGTCATGACATGACAGATTCGCAGATTTTGTATTTTCATAGAAAAAATACGTAATACTTACTTACCTTTAATTTAAAACCCGGCGTGAACAAAAAATGCAGATTAACCCCTTTTTTCCCGATTTTTATATGAAACCTAATAGATATTAAACAAACTGCTTAAATCTATACAAAAATGTATCACTGTTGCTATATTTAAAACAAAATTGAAAGAGCACTTTTTATCTCAGTTATAACAATTTTATTTATGTACAAACTATTATTATTAAACGTTTATCTTATTAATTTATTTTATTATTTATTATGTGTATTCGAATTTATTTAGTAGGCATATATTCTTGTGTGACGGCGCTCAAGTAAAACTCCGAAAGTTTTAAACACAGCTTTCTTTATTCTCACTTCACTCAGATATCACTTCAGGAACAAACTCACTTCAGGACAACTTCAACGTCAGACAACAAAATCAAGACTGAGCTGCCATGCCACTTGCCCACCCCGGCAACGTAAAATATGGTGGGGATAGAGGGGATAGACGTAAAGTTGGCGCGAGCCAGCCGACCAATAGCATTGCTGGAGTGACTGCGCTAGTCAGTTGAGCAACTACAAGAGTCAATAGATCAACTTTAATATGTGTTAACGGGTAGTGGCGTAACAGCTCGGCCATCACAACTTAAACGTGTCCTCACGATTACTCATTATTACAAATATTTTATTTCCCATAGATTTCATAAATAACACGAAAGTAAATAAGTACAATTAATCTTAAAGAATTCACCCGCTTTACACATTAAATATTTGTATATACTTTAAATTACCCTTAACTATAAGTATACATTTTAAATAGAAAAATATATAGAAAGTTCATTACAAATCATATAATAGAAAAGACAAGATTTGGTTGCTTTCTTCGCCAAATCAATTCTCACTGTCTCATTTCACTGTAATGGAGTTATGAGTTGCTTCTCCTTGGGCGGTGTCAAAACACCAATCCTGCCCACAACTCATAATCACTCAACAAAATCACATCATCATCACGTCACAATGGAATTATGAGTTGCTTCTCCTTGGGCGGTGCGACAACACCAATCCTGCCGACAACTCATAATCACTCAACAAAATCACATCATCATCACATCACAATGGAATTATGAGTTGCTTCTCCTTGGGCGGTGCGACAACACCAATCCTGCCCACAACTCATAATCACTCAACAAACCCACAGGTTCATATTTCCTTATATAAACCTATGTGTTCGTCACTCACTGATCACTTTTCACTTTCACTGAATCACATTTGTATCACTTATTTATGGACATATCGACAACCATAGGCTGATTCACTAGATATTAAGACATATAAAATCAACAACCAAAAATACTTTCATAGAAATAACTAGGCTCAATTCCCATTTACTCAACAATATCTTGTTCGTCCTCAACATCACTGTCACTGCTTTCTGACCCTGTTTCCTCAAAGTTGATCCAAGGATACATTTTATCGGCTGCAATGACAGCCTCATATCTTCTACCTTTTCTAGAGAGAGGTGTATCTTCAACGAGATATCTGTCATTGGGTAGAACCTTCATAATTCTATATGGGCCACATAACTTCGGCTCTAATTTCTTCGACTGTCCAGAAGAGACATGAATTGCCCGAACTACTCTGACTAAGTCACCCTCTTTAAATTGTTTAGCTGGTTTTCTTTTACTGTCGTGACGCATTTTACTAGCCGCACTTTGCTTTTCAATCAACAAGCCTGCTTTTGCTCTTATTGAAGCCAGATCGTCCCTAACATCGCCATTACCTATGTCAGAAATAACATCATTCATGATGCCTTGGGAAGGGTTAGTTACTCTTCGGCCAAATAACAACTCACTTGGAGTTTTCTTAGTGACATCATGAATGCTGCTATTTATTCCTAATTGCACATCAGGAAGGTAGTCGTCCCATTTTCTGGGATCTTTCCCGTGAGTCATAGAACCAAGAGATGCTAAGATGGTCCTGTTACACCTCTCTACTTGGCCATTGGCCCGTGGTGTTGCAACTGCATTGAGTACGTGCTTGATCCCTATTGATTCTGTAAATTCCTTAAATTTCTTGCTTGTAAAACCCGCTCCTCGATCAGTAATAAGTCTTGTTGGTGTCCCAAACCAACTTATTAGATCTTTGAGCACCCGAATAGTCTCAGAAGATTTTGTACTTTTTACAGCAGCCAGTTTAACGAATTTTGTGAACGCGTCTATTATGACCAAAATATATACATTTCGCCGTTTGCTCTTATTGAAGGGGCCTAAGTGATCAGCGTGGATCGTGTGAAATGGCACTTCAATCTTTTCAATGGGATGGAGTAAACCTTGTCGTGCTCCCGTTGGCATCTTGTGATGGGCACACTCGAGGCAAGCAGCTACATACTTTTTGACGAATTTGCGCATTTTGGGGAACCAATACGTTGAACGAATTCGCTCCAAGGTCTTTTCAAACCCAAAATGCCCAATATCGTCGTGATTAGCTCGCATTATTTGCCAACGGGCGCCTGACGGGACAACCCATTTCAATTTATCCCCTACTACTCTAAATACACGCCCATTTTTAAGCTTATAGTTTTTAAGTATGTCTTTAACTTTTGTTGATTTTGGATCCTCAAGAATATTTTTAATACGCATAATTTCATCATCGGAGGATTGAATTGTTGCAATCCAATCATCTGAGCTTACGGTCAGTACATCTAGAACATGCTGAGGTTCAGATTCCAAATCAACAGGCCCTCTGCTAAGAGCGTCTACGTGGGCCATTCGCTCCCCTGGACGATACTCAAACTCGCAATCGAACTCCTGCAGTTGAAGCCACCAGCGGGCAATTCTTGGCACTAGATCTCGTTTAGTTAATGTCGTTCGCAAAGAGTGACAATCAGTCAAAATTTTAAAGTGTATACCTAGTAAGTAAACTCTAAATCTGTGCAACGATGCTATGACCGCCAAAGTCTCCAACTCGAAAGAGTGAAATTTTTGTTCGTCCGTAGACGTTTGGCGGCTATAGTAGGCTACTGGTCTCCATGCCGCTTCATGCTTTTGTAACAGAATTCCTGCGATACCAATTTTGGATGCATCTGTGTGCAGTTGTGTTTCTAAATTTCTGTCATATAAAGCCAGTACTGGTCTGGTAATCAGACGTTCCTTCAATGACTCAAAAGCCTTGTTTTCTACATCACCCCAATGCCAAGCTGTATCTTTCTTAAGGAGACTGGTTAAAGGTTGTGCTATAACAGCAAAGTTTCTCACAAACCTCCTAAAGAAGCTCGCTAGTCCTAACGGCGTACATCGCGCTGATTTTGTGGCACAGGAAAACGTGAAACTGCATCCGTCTTTTGGGAGCCAGGCTTGACACCTTCACCGTTTATTTCAAACCCCAGAAAATCTATGGTGTTATACAAAAATTTACATTTCTTTAACTTCAGTGTCAACCCTCCCTCCTTCAAAAGCTGTAAGACCTCCTCTAGCCGACTTAAGCCCTGTTCGTATGACTTAGCAGGAATCAGAACGTCGTCCATATACACTATCACATAGTTAACTCTGGCTTTGCTCAATATTTTATGTATGGTTCTTTTGAATACAGAGGGCGCATTCGCTAAACCGAACGGCATTCGGGTATATTCAAATTGCCCATCCGGAGTAACGAATGCTGTCTTCTCTCGCGACTCCTCAGCAATAGGTATCTGGTAGTACCCCGAAGCAAGGTCTAGGGACGTGAATACGGTGTTTCCTGATAACTCGTCTAGGAGATCCTCTACGCGGGGAAGAGGATAATGCTCGCGTTTTGTTTTAGCATTTAAGGCCCTGTAGTCAACGCATAAGCGTTTTTCCCCAGTCTTTTTCTTCACAATTACTATGGGACTAGCGTATGGTGATGACGACTCACGTATAATACCACACTCTAACATTTCAGTTACCATTTGGCGGACTTCGTCTCGCTCAGAATGCGATAACCTATACGGCCGATAAACTACAGGATCTGAATCCTTTACCTGAATAACCATCTCTGTGACTTCTGTGTAACCAAGATCACTTAATGAAGACGAAAAGCACTCCTTGTATCGTGATAAAAGATTTACAAGTTTCTCTCTCCAGAATTGGCGTGTCTTTTCCAATATCTGGATTAAATTCATCATTGTGATCCATGGCAATAGACATGACAGAACGGCTATCGTTTTTCAGAGTTGATATCCGCCGAGTTATTAATACATCTTCTTTCATTTCTAAAGGTTTTTCGCCCAAATTTTGAATGATTACATGTCCCTTACCATTAACAATATCGAATTCCCCCGGTAGTAAATAATATTGATCTCTACTATTTCTAATCGAGTCCCAAACATATACCTTGCCAGTGAAGCATGAAGTTCGTACAGGAATAGTTTTCGTCTCACCAGGCTCAATAATTAAACGTTTGTCACACAGCAGCCACAGTTTCGGGTCATAGTTATTATCAATTTCAGAAGAAAACGCTAATTCCTTGAAAGTTTTACAATTGTAATGTTTGGACGCTCCGTATAAGTCTTGCCTAAAAGGATGTGATAATTGATGAGTTCATCACCTACTATCAATATTTCAACATCTTTTTCCAATACTCCTCTAACCTCTACATCAGCAAAAGCTCTCCCTATGGGCTTGTAGGGTATTTTACCTAAACCACGCAAAGTTGGCAGATCACACGACTCATTCCATGTTAAACCAATCTGTTTCGCGCAGCTTTGTCTCATCAAAGTACAATCGCTACCTAGGTCCACATTAGCGACAATGGTGTGACCATTGACTGTAATAGGAAAAGTGTAAATATCGGGATCATCTTCTACAGAAACTCGCATGACAGTTTTTTCTTTGTTAGAAGGCTTCTGAGACGATTGTGCTTTGGTGGGACAATTTGCGGCAATATGACCTAGACGGTTGCATTGCGTACATTTTATTATGGGTTTGGGGCATTTGAAACTAGGGTGCCCGACTTCTTTACAGTTAAAACAAGTTATTTGATTGGAATTAGTTTTGTTCGACTTGTTTGCACCTGCTGAAAGTACTCGGTTTGAACCATTTTTGTCTTTTTCGCGGTTGTTTTTTACGCTATCAGATTCTTTAGACGTACCTACTTTAACGGTTTTGAAAAATCTCAATACCTGTTCCGGTTCCGTAAACTGAGCACCTTGCGCCCCTAAACGAATGCTCCTATCCTCTATCCCATAGACAAGACAGTCTACTGCTTCTTTACCACGTATCCTACAACGATTCAGCAGATTTATTTTCGAGTAATAATAAAGCTCAAGCGATTCACCGAAACGAACTTTCTTGTTTAACATTTCCGTTAGTAATTCCGCATAGTTCTGATCAGAGGGAAAAGATTCTTGCAATTGTTTCTTCCATTCGTCCCAAGAAAATAGCACCGAAGGAAGGCCTTGGTACCAAGTCTTAGCAAGTCCTGTAAGTTTAGGCAAGGCATAATGAATTGTTTGCCTTTCACTCCACTGATAAATTTGCCTACACTCCTCTACCTTAGATATCCATGCCGTGATAGTTTGTTCTTTGGACATTGGATCAAAATCTGGTATAACATTGTTGAGTACCGGGAATCGATCACCCTGTTCTGAAGGTTTAAAGCCCTTCAATACGTTAACAAAAGATTCTAGTAAAACATCATGCCTGTCGACATACCCACTCGACGATCTGCGGCTGCTACGGCGTCGGCGGTGAGTGCTATGACGACGATAGCGACGCTGATGA
Source organism: Phthorimaea operculella (assembly GCA_024500475.1). NCBI lineage: Eukaryota > Metazoa > Arthropoda > Insecta > Lepidoptera > Gelechiidae > Phthorimaea > Phthorimaea operculella. The sequence continues at coordinate 1,301,328 of JANFCV010000119.1, forward strand.
CGATCTTGACTGCTCCGTTGACTGCGGCTGCGAGTGCGGCCACGATCGCGACGAGGAGTGCGGCGGCGCCTACTGCTGCAAACAAAGTCTTCATATCCTTTGTCATATTCATTATTGCACCGGGTATGGCCATCTCGGTTACACGAACGGAGCGGGCTTCGACTTCGCCAGCTCTTGTCTGCATCTTCTCGGTCACACCGACGTTTCTCATCAAATCGGGATTCCCTTCGGGTGTTGTTTTGTCGGCGCTCCTGACTACGGCGTCGATCGTACCGCTCACTTCGACGAGTTGACGCCCTTTCACTACGACGTTCGCTGTCACGTCTACTACGCCTTTGCTCGACCGTCAAACCATCGTCGTTTCCATAAAGAGAATCTTTCCTTTGCCCCTTGTCCTCGTTGGGTGGTGTTGGCGGCGGTGTTTCTACCACTCGCCTTCTCTTTTGGACAGGTGGGGCAGAGTTCCAACGGTTGTCGCTATTCATCCTGAAACAACATTCACGGACATCACTATTCTTTAATTTATAGGTCATATTTCAAAATAACATCTAATTAGCATTTACTGATTCGGTTCATTTGTGTAAGAGAAAGAGAAGAAGAAAAAATAGAATAATAAGGTAGGAAGTACGTTGAGTAGCCATAAATTAGCATAATATCAAAAGGTCATACATAAAATATAATATTTTCTGTTTTTATCATGCAAATAAATATGTTCCTTCATAATTAGTCCAATCTATCACCTACAAACCGCACTAAAATATTCCAAAGTACTATCGGGGAGTCGCCCCGATCAAATACTTTAAAATATCCTATATCACATATTCAAAGGTACTATCAGGGTATAGCCCCCAACCAAATGCCTTAAAACATGAGTGCATTACTTATTAAGTATGGAAGGATTAAAATATTTACAGACATTATTGGGGAGTTGCCCCAATCGAACATCTACAAATATTGATTGCTTTTACGGAATCATTGAAAGATATTATCAGGGAGTAGCCCTGGCCAAATATCTAATAATGGATCCGTGTGTGAGCCTACTTAGTCGTGTGACAAAAATTTACGTGAAAATGAAACATAATTATCATGCGCGTCTACTGAATTAAATAAAAAGAAATTTACCAATAAAATATAAATTTTACCACTATAAAATAAAAATAAAATTCACTTTACCTTTTTGTGGGCTGGAGAAATCCACTTCTGAACTGTGACGGCGCTCAAGTAAAACTCCGAAAGTTTTAAACACAGCTTTCTTTATTCTCACTTCACTCAGATATCACTTCAGGAACAAACTCACTTTAGGACAACTTCAACGTCAGACAACAAAATCAAGACTGAGCTGCCATGCCACTTGCCCACCCCGGCAACGTAAAATATGGTGGGGATAGAGAGGGGATAGACGTAAAGTTGGCGCGAGCCAGCCGACCAATAGCATTGCTGGAGTGACTGCGCTAGTCAGTTGAGCAACTACAAGAGTCAATAGACCAACTTTAATATGTGTTAACGGGTAGTGGCGTAACACTTGCAACATGTTTCTGTTTTATTTATTTAACTTAATGTATTTTATTTAGAAATTGTTCATATTTTATTTTCTAATGCTCCCGTATACTCCTCGATTTTCATCCACGCTAGGTCGGCTAGAAGAAATCTCTTATAGAGATAAGCTCGCCTTTGTTTTTCAATTGTCTGTATAACTGTACTGTGTATTTAAGGTGAACAATAAAGAATTTAATAATAATAATATTAAAAAAAACTCACAAGTACCTACCTTAAGGTTTATTAATTACCACAATTTTTTCCCATTTTGTGTAGAAAGGAATTAAACTCCAACGAGCGTTCTTTTATCGAATGCTCTTTGTTAAATGCTGCTTTTCTTTGTTTTATTAACAGTTAAAATTTTTAAGTAATTAAATAGCGTATTAACAGCTGATCGGGAATTACGTGAGCACAAAATTAACATACACGAAAGATTTTTCGGTTTTATTCTCTAATCATGCCAGCAAAGTTTTCGGTCACCACGTTGTGCGGCTATAGCCGTAGTATAAAAGTATACGGTGCTGCATTCAAGGAGTGCGACAGACGCGTTCGACTTTCATATGACTATAGCCACACCTGACGAACTTACACCTTTACACCCTGTCTGTAACCTACGCCTACCTTGCTCTACAAATGCTACTATCAACCATTTAAACTTAACTTATTTAGTCGTCAGGATCCCACTGCTGGGCAAAGGCCTCCCTCCCCTTCATCACTGGTACCGGCACTGGGGCTCCATTCAGTGATGGTTTTAGCCCATAGTTTCGCTTGGCATGTGGCAGACATGACCAGCCCAATCCCATTCGAGCTTCGCGGCTGCACGTGCCACATCGGCAATTTGCGTTTTGGGACGCAGTATAGTATTTCTGACCTAATCTACGAGTTTCAGTTTCCGAGTCAGAGTTTTCTAGTATACTGCGCCCCATTGCTCGCTGAGATATTAAAGCTGGTCTTCTGAGCTTTTGTCAAAGGCCACGTCTGTGCCCCATAAGTGAGTATCGGGAGAATGCACATGATTTTGCGATTTCGCCTTTCATTTGTTCCCTCGCTCCTCCAGGCTTTTTCGGTACATCTCGTAACTTGTTTGTCTTCTCGTGCCTGGAAGGAGACTTTTTGGCTCTGATATATGTATTCATGGACATTATATGTCATTCTTCCGCCCGCCACGTACAAAGGCTCATAAGTTATGAATTATATGTTAATTGATAAATTAACAGACGCTAATTCGTCGGTCCCGGTTGCTGTGTTACTTAGACGGCGCGGCGGTCGTTAACATGGACGTATAAAAGTCCATGGTCGTAAACTCTGGCACCAGAGATCATCTAGTCGTTGGACGTCTCGGTGTCCTAGACGAAGAGAAAGATGTAGATAACGCTACACTATCAATCTATCTGACAGCATTTTTACTTTAAATTTAGAAACTTAACAGCCACAACAGTACACTGTTTGGACATGAGCTATTTTCTGGCGAACAAGCATATTGGCGAGCGTAGTGCAAGGTGTTGTACACACAGAAAACTGTTGCTTATTCCCAGAAATTTAAAGAATACTTAATTTATTTGACTCACAAGCAAACCACAGGTCAAAAAACGACTAAACTACATATGTTGGCTTGTACTAAGTGGCTTTTAAAAGTAGTTATCTATAATATTTTGTATCGTAAATGTAGCTGTTAACTTCAAAAATATACCTATTAAAATAAAATAAAAGAATTTTGGGCTCTAAGAGAAACACAGTCTTCCGTTCCGTTCCGATCGAAGCTCATACAAAGCTATCATATCACATAACCTACACATACATCAAGCTCTTGAACTACTGAAGTGAATTGACAAGCTGACAAGCAGCACCGAGCGGCCGGAAGCGACATGAAGATGCATCGAGCGGCGCCGCGCGTTGCATCTTGATGCCGCTTGAAAATGACATTGCATCGTCGCGTCGCGTCTCGTCTCGTCGCCTTCTGTGGGAACTGACCCTTATTCATAAAAATAAATGTTCTACTCAGAAGTGGTTTGGTGCTTGTATGTGTTGAAAATTAACGAACGTGGCACATGTGAAAGTTATTAAAAAGTATTTTATTTGCTGCTACTGCGTCCGAGCTGAGTTCACATTTCATTTATTTTTATGTTCGTGAATGAAGTTTCATGTAAATGAACACTGTGACGTTTGGAAATTTTGTTCAAGTCGTATTCGTGCCATAACGAGTACTTTGGTCTTAAAACATCGCCAAATCATTTTGATGGATGATTTTACATGTTGCACCGACTCCAACTGATTAGGGATAAGGACAGGTAGATGATAATGATGAGTATAGCTACTGACAGTTTAAAAGAAAATTGTTTCTACACGACTACGATGCAAAGGTAAAAAATCCCATATTCAATTTTTAAGACACCTAGAATGAATATCGACAATTAATTATGGTTAACAGGACCATAAAGTATCACTCAAGTATCACAGAGGTTTTAATATTTTATTAAGTTTTTATTTATTTTTATTTCTTAACATGGCATACGTTTGTCTTTTGCAGAAAATTGCAATATTTAATTTAAGCCTTTGCCTTATCTTTCTTTGAGATAGTAGAAAGGAGAAAATTATTTCTTTTACAACGTTCTTTATTTTAGTGAAAAGGCTTAAATTCTAAGGGCTGTTTGTAAAAACAGTATTAAAATCTGAAAAACGAGAACAACTGACTACAAAATCATTTTACCCACCTAATACTGGTTTGTCATACAAATGCTAAGAAAAATCAGTAGAAATTTATCTTTTAAATGGGTAGGTGGATTTTCTAGCGAAAGTACTTATTACATGGAAAACTTTTCTCTCGCGGCAAATTTCACTGGACCATTTCTATCTTTATAGGTTGAATTTATTTTCGATCACTCGGTTACATTTTGGCCGTACGTACCTATGCACGTACAGGCGCTGTTTGCATTGAGTTTAGTTTTTCAAACGAATCGCGAACGTGGACCAACAAGACCGTCTGCCTGCAACAAATATTTACTTTGCACTAAATCCATTTTTTTATGTGAAATAGACAGCACTGTATTTTGAATGTGAAGTAAAAATATTGCAATTAGAATTGAAATTGTAAAATAAAAATCATCATCATCTTTTTGCCTTTATCCCATCATGATAATTATTTTGTAACAACACAAAATCATGTAGCAAAATGATTTCGCTATGTTTTATGATCGGCCACCTGCCTTGTAAAATAGAATTATGGTTAAATTTTAATTAAATTTCTAGGTATTGGTAGAAAAGTACTAACCTAACTTACAAAACTTTCCAAAGCTACATAGTATGAGAAGGAAGGTTTCATCTGGTCGATGTACCACACGACAATAAAAAAGACAGACAACAAAGTGATCCTATAAGGGTTCGTATTACCTATAGCCCCAGATTAATACACAAAATGTCTTGTTCCATTGTACATGTAACAAGACATGTTTTTATACCTACATAGAACATCCAGTTCTGACTTTCTGATCAACTCGCCAGTGGGCTGATGATAGTACCTATCACAAAATGGAGAGTTTACAGAAGGGTTCTCAGCCTGATTTCGGATTTTCACGATTGGCTTTTGTTACATAGTCAGGGCTGCTACTGTCAAAAATCTCAACGTATAAAAAGATAAAAAAAAGCAAAATCTAATGATTCTGAGCCAATTTCAAATCCAAGAACTATGACGTTTGTGGCAACCAACTTCTTGTTACCTTCGACTTCCCTTGAGATTCCGGTTAGGTATCGCCAGTTAAAGTCAGGTAGCGTCAAAATCATCGCTAGTACTGAGTGAGCCATCTGTACCTATAGGCGCCCCGCACACCACTTATCTAATTTGTGATAGTATGCACTGCGAGACCATGACTTAATTTCGCTCTACACCTTTTGTTGTTATAAAATCCATACGATTTGACACGTCTACAAACTTTTCGTGCGCGAGATACTTGTAAGTATCTTTACGGTACATACATTCTAAACCTTATAGGTAACTTTTTTTATTAACTACCTCTACCATCCTCCTATCGATGTATAAAGCAAAGTTTTATACTTTCCCAAAAATATTCTTTCGGTGGACGAAAGCCGATAACTCCTTTGACGTTATTGGCAGCACGGTGGTGGTTTCGTGTATATTTGAATTTCGAACGACCTAGGTTGCTTTGACGGTACCTTTCTGTGAACTCATGTATCGTACGTATGTGTATCGTCGTACGTCGTCAAATTTGAATGATTATACCAAACGAAAATAACCAAATACGTTAGGTACACCAAAAGATACTGAACGTTACTTTCTATAATAAATTTAATAATTTTTCCATGATTGCAATAAATAAAACATTCCCATGATTCGAAAAAAGTAATCCATGAAGGAAAATTTTGAAATAATGCTTTAATTGTATAAATATGACATCAGTCTCATTTATTTAGTCACCGGAAATTAGGGCGGAAATTCTTTGATGTCATATTAATAAATGCAATTGTGGGTAAGTCATGTCAAAATTCTTCGGGAAGATTTATTATTTCAATGATATCTATATTAAATAACACAGTTGCATTTCTTTATAGAAAAGAAAAGGTTTTATGCTAATGCTAGTACAACTGCTCCACTAAATACAAAAGCAATGGAAGTTAATACATTGATTCGTTTCGAGACGTAGTTCTATCTAACGAACAAATTGAATTAGCTGACTCAGTAATAGCCCTAGCGTTTGATATCTACTCCTCTAGTAAATTGTTCTACATCTTTACTAAAGAAGAGTTACAGAATAAATTAAAAGATTATTATATTTATTGAAACTAGCTGAATGATACGTAATCGTTGCATTTTATTGTGCAATATGAATCATGAAGCTAACTACAGCTAAGTGCAGCAGTATTTTGCAGTAAAACTGAAGACCAAATTAACGTTTGTGTAAATATGATTTTTGCTAAGTGTAACAAAGATACTTCAGGACAGACTGAATAAAATATTATACAGGTTTGGAATAATTCGTGACATTATCACCATAGTATACTTAGATTAGATACCTACTGTAACAAAGGTAAATTTTTGTCCTTTCTTTTTCCTAGCTGTAACACGTCGAAGCGCACCATGTTTCTACTTTGTAAGTGCGGCCCTTGTCATTTGAATATGTATGAGACTATGCGACGCAGTTTGTGCCACTCTGTATGAAAATGTGATATCCCGATAAGTTGTCAAAAGGGTTGATCGACAATGGAAAACGGCCAACGAAAGTGTGTTCGCTGAATAAATTAAAATGGCTGAAGGTAAGTTGAGCGTAGCTATTGCCTTTTCGATGTAACAAAGATTTCGCCATGGGCTCAGACTTTGTTGTTATCTTTACTTTGATACTAAAAACCAGTGTTATACTATACTTTACGTAGAAGGTACCTACCTACTACAGAGCTAGGTATACGTAGTAGATAACTAAATAAAGGGGCATCTAGGTAAAGTAATGAAATAAGGCCTATTTAACTTATTTGACAAATGCTTCCGTTGATAGAGCGTTATCCAATATTTTTGCAGTAACGGATGCGTCCGTCAAATCGTTTCACATAAGCCATATTATATGAATCAAAATGAGGCGGAAATTAATATTTTTTCAAACGTGACGGATAGCGCTGTGCAAAAATAACGCACAAACGGATGTTATCTGTGTAAATCGTTTAAGAATATACTTCTTTCATGCAATATAGTTGAGTATCAAACAACCATATATCATACCACCTACATCCGACGCGAGCTTACACTGGGGCGTGCTGATTGTGTTTCTAGCTGATTGAATATGCTAATTACCAATTCTACGAGCTCAGACAGAATCACAATGGAATCTGCCTTCAAAATGTACGCGAATTGCATCAGATACAGTTTGAACAATTTTAATGAGCCTTTTTACACCGAATACGTAAATACATTATTGACTTTCGTCAGAAGCTACTTACCCAACATAATGCTGCTATGTAATTTGAATTTCAGCATAGAATTATATACCAATACACTCGAAAGCTTTCAGATACCTATTACCTAAAATTCGTCCATCGCTCAATTTTGATACTTGCTGTCTTTTCTTAATCTCTGATCCCAGCTTATCGACAGGGCCGTGTAGGGTTTTGATAGAAGTCAATTTATCACCATAAATAATAAAGATCTACTAATAAGGCAATATATTTGGCCGATAAGGCGATCGTGGAAATATAAGTAATAAGAGCCTCTGCAACGCCAGTAAGCTCCAACGTCGGAGGGCAGTAGCGGAGGCTGAAGCCACAGTAGGAAGATTAAACAACTCAGTACGTAGAAATCTACATCCTTTTTCTCAATGTCGATTCAATAGAGATATCTTGTCAGACTTGGCATGCCAGGATTCGGCAGGTTGACGCGTCTGGTAGAGCCAATATCTCACGTCCAATTGTCACTTAAAATGTTAACTGATTAACTTAGCCTGACCTTAACTGTACTAGATCACGTGGTGCAGGATGTAGGTAAGTACAGGCTTTGTGCCTAGATAAAGCACGGTGTCTGCATTCTGCGTACAACCGGAACATTATGCTAGGCAATTAAGAAATAGATGGCGGTAGAACAAACATAATTTTAAATTCCAAATAATAACGTTAACACCTTAGTCATCCGCTGACCACGGACACTGCAAAGTATCCGAAACGTCGGGCTATAATTAGTATTTTTTAATTTAAAGATTATCCCACAACATTAATTAAAAAAGACAGGAAAACAGACTAATTCAAAGTATTGTAGTGACAAAATCTAGAAGTTTGCCTGACTTTTATAAAACTTACTGTGCCATGGGCGACGAAGCAGGGCGGGGATCGTGGGCGGGCGGCGGTCGCGCTAAGCCCCGCGCGCACGCATCTACCCGCATTATGTCTAATTGTGATTTAATGGCTCTCCGCGCTGGATCTATTTAACCTTAAACAAAAAATACGTGATGTTTTTATCAAGCAGATAATGTTTACTTTGTTGCAAGAAGAGGTAATGGTGCAGGCCAGCTTAATGACAGTTTTTCCACACTGAAGCGAAATGAAGTGTTACAATGTAAGTACAACCCTGTAAATTAGGGGCAACACATACACACCCGTATCTAATCTAGTTTGGATAAAAAGTTACAATGTTTTTATTCTTTGTGCTCACTATGTAGTTGCTTATTTTTAGAACAGATTATTAACGGGAAAAATTCTATAATAGGTAGGTACTGTTACATCATTCATGGAAGAAAAGTACTTTACATAATATACTTGGATACATTTATCACGCTTATATCCCTTGCGGGGTAGGCAGAGCGTAATCGGCTGTAAAAACGGCCATTTATACACAACGTCTGTCAAAACTATGAGTCATTCAGAAAGCTGTGTATCACCATAGGTGACAGGTTGATAGCCTGTCGCCTAAAATTGCAATACACATCTCTCAATCAACTCTAATGTCCCTTAGTCGCTTCTTACGACACCCACGGTAAAGATATAGGGTGATGCTATTCTAAGCCAGTATCAAGCGGCATTATATTCACGAATATCTTTGTAGGTAAACTAACGTTACTTTTACCTACAAAAATATTCATCTTTTCATATGCGATATTAATTTTGGAACAAAACATCAATTGAAACACCTCGCGACTCGGACTAAGCACAGACAAAACAAAATAATTTACACACGAATAATTCTGCGAGCGAAAATTACATTCACACGTACCGGGCGGCCCTGTTAATTATGATTTAATGACACGTCGTCGCAGGACTTTTTTAAGGCTCGGTGATAAAAGGGCCTCGAGGAAAAATTTGGGCACAAATTAGAAAAACGGCGCGCGGGGCGCCTATACAGATGGCTCACTCTGTCGATTTTGACTCTTACTGACTTTAACTGGAATCTCAGGAGAACTCAAGGTACCTAACTAAGAAGATGGTTGTCAAGAACGTCATATTTTTTGGATAAAAATTTACTCAGAATCATATGACGTTCTTGTATCAGATTTTACTGTTTTGATATTCTTATACTTTGTGATTTTTGACATTTATATGTAACAAACAAGTGACAAGCGCAAAAATCCTAAATAGGGCGAGTGAACCTTCTGTAAACTGTCTATTTTGTAGCTCGTTGATTAAAAAGCCTCGAGGAAAAATTTGGGCGATAACAGCTGAGGTCATTTGTTTATTAACAAGTTTTACACCGGTAGGTATAGATGTATACCGTAGGGAATAAAAGTATGTTTTAGGTAAATTAAAAACTTTTTACACTAGTTCCACTAATATTCTATTTATTTAAATTATAATGCGACCGGTTTCGTTACACCATCTTCAGGCAGTACTTTTTAAAAATCAAAACAATAGTATTATACACAATGTGTCGGTATTACTAAAAATACCATGTTGCAGTTCAAAGAGAACTTAGTCAAAAATTACAATGTCAAGTTTGTACAAAAAAATTATGTCAAGATATAATAATAATAAAGGTTGATGTCCAGAAGATATAAAAATTAAAACAATTGATAATTTGATAATAATAAGATAAAAAGGTACTGAAAGTACATTAAAATTAATTGAAATAATTGAGTATTGGTGATGAAGATAAACATGTCTGGTCATTTAAAATATCGACCCCTCTGGCCTCAATTGGCGTAAATGACATTTAGCACTTTTTACAGGAGAGCCAAAAAACTAAAAAATAAAAATATAAATTGAGATATCTTTTTTGTCTTTTGAGCTATAATAATGCTTCTTTTATCAAAATACTTGCCCAAAGTTGCTTCAAAACCTCATTACGTTTGCACAGGAGTAGAGTGCAGATTTAAGAAGTTAGCATGCATATACGCCCAAAAAAATTGATTTTGAATGTCATTTACTACCCAAAAAATGAGTGGAAATTTACTGTTTATAAATAATTAGGTAGTAAAAGACAAGAAAACAACTAAACCGACGATAAAATGAGTCGTAAAAGACTATTTAGTTGAACTTTAACGTCTTTATTTTTATTCTAGGTTAAGATAGCTGTGTGTTATTTATGTAGATTTTTAATAATTTGCTTGCCGATTAGCCTTAAATAATTTCACTTATAAATAGTTATAAGTTTAGGTGTTATTAAATAAAAGTTTTATAATTCATTGTGTATTGTGTGTCAAATAAAACTATTTTGTAATTTATGAATCATTTAAAATGTATGTGTCCTTTTTTCATACCAAGAGCATTAAACAGGTAGGTATATACATAGCTAATGCCTGCATGAACAAGAAAATAACCTTAATTATAAAATATATCTAAATAATTGAATTATCCAATAAATTAAACCTCAAATACTTAAACTGATCACTTTCGTCATCTTTGTCACTTTCCAATAATATCTACATCCACAACTTGAGCTTCATTTGGGTGTTGTGAATATTCATTATCACATCTAGGTATAGTTTCATTACCTTAAAGGCGCTTGAAGTCCTTGAAGTTTGCAACTGAAATCAGTAGGTAATCTGTTTTAGTACAGACGTGACGGTTTTGATTCCCTTATTTTCTTCCTTTTTCCCTTCCCTTTCCCATTTTCTTTACTTTTGTAATCAATATGCATTTCCATTATTGTTTCTGAAGCATCTGGAATCATGGAGTATTTAATTGTTGCAGTATCAAATGTATTTATTTCAAAAGATGCTATTTGGATTTCCTTCGTTTTCATCTTTTTAACTCAATTTCTCTCAAAAATTTTATTCTCTAAATAAGAGAACTAACTGTTTGGGCTCCTTCGCAGTGGCTGACATATTTTGAGTCATCGCGAAAAAACTTTGACCATACACAGTGGAGATCATAGAACAATACAGAATTTTCCAATTTGAATGAAATTGCCAACAAAACATTTTCGACTGAGACTGTTAAAAATATGAAAACGAAGGAAAACCTAGTGACAACTTTCGAATTAAATAAATTAGAGACTTCACAAATTAAATCATCCATGTGACCAGATGCTCCAAAAACAACAATGGAAATGTAATGAAAGAAAATAAGGGATGTAAATCCCCGTCATTTCAGCAGCAGTTGCAAAATTCACAGCTTGAAGTACCTTCGTGACAGTCAAGCTATACCTAGCTAGACATCATCATACTGAATATTTACAACATCCAAATGATCCAAAATCAAAAGAAGTTTCAAATGTATTATTGGAAAGTGTCGAAAATGATGAACTGTACTTGAGGCTCAATTTAATGGCTAATTCAATAACAAACATAATTTCATTCGTGATTTTATTATTTGCTTCGATATCTTTTCTTTTTCTTTTGTTCTTTATAATTTAAGGTATAATAGGTAGATTATGTAATTAGTCCCAAAGTTAAGTACTCACTCCTGTTATGAAAATGAGACATACACGTACCCGTTATGTTAATATTAAAATAAATGATTCTAGAAGGTTTTAGCAGGTTACTTTCTTGTTGTATGCCGGCATAAGCTATGTACCAACCTACTTGTTCAATGCTCATGGCATGAAAGATGGACACCTACATTTTGATTATTAAATAATTGATTCATAAATTACAAAATAGTTTCATTTCACACACAATACACAATGAATTGTTCACCTTTTACTTAATGAACACCAAACAAAAAATAATTTACTAGAACAATTATTTTAGGCAAATTGGCAAGCAAATAATTAAAAGTGCACATAAATAAAACACAGGTATCTTAACCTAGAATAAAAAGAGACATTTCAGTTCAACTAAATAGGCTATTACTAATAATTTTATCCTCTGTTTAGTTGTTTTCTTGTCTTTTACAACCTAATTATTTATAAACAGTTAATTTTCACAAAATTTTTTGGGTAGTAAATGACATTCAATAACAATTTTTTAGGGCGTATATGCATGCTAACTTCTTAAATCTGCATTCTACTCTTGTGCAATACTAATGAGGTTTTGAAGCAATTTCTGGCAAGAATTTTGATAAAAGAAGCATTATTATATATCTAAAAAGATAAAAAAGATATCTCAATTAACATTTCAAATTTTTTTTGCTTCTTTTGTAAAAAGTGCTTTATTTCAAATACTTTTGAGATTTACGTACATCACAAAAACTTGTATTTATGAATAATAATTGTCATTTACAGCTGTCTAAATGCAATGATTATAAAAAAAAAACTTTAACATATAAAAATTGACATTTACGACTTAAAAGTCACGCAATGAATTATTTTTTCTTGAGAAGACGTAGAAGTAAATGACTATTTTTTAATTAGACACATGAAATAATCTTTTACGGCCTTAGACTATGAGACATACTATGAAATCAGTGTTGCATTTTGTTACAAGCAATGAAAACCTAAAGGCGATGTATTGTGAAATGCTCACATTGAATTATAATATCACGCAAAAACAGTTTTTGCCTTAAGAACCACATTTTTGGATTATGATTAAGGTTTCATTGGGTTGTAAACGACAATTTTTTGTAATCTTTAGGTTACGATTGCGTTTTACGCCCTGTCTTCTACGATGGATTCTTCAAATAATCCTATATTCGGCATTTACGACTAATATTTTTGAATTTTTGTTTCATTTTTTTGGGTCGTAAATGACATATTTTATAATTGATGGGCGCCAATGTATTTTACGCCATTTCATTAACAAGCAATTTGTTTTTTACGACACATGATCAAAATTTATCTAAATGAAATGTCTTTTACGGTAAAATTTTAAAATATTTTTAAAATTAGGTCAAAAAAACCGTGGTAGTAAAAGACATTTTTTTCGAGATATCGAAATTTCAAATACCAGATCGATAGAGAAAAAAAAAACTGAACAAAACTGCATTTTTAACTCATTTTCGCCAAAAATGTCATTTACGCCAATTGAGGCCAGAAGGGTCGATATTGAACTTGGATTTATGTCTGTTTATTTCAATGGCTTCCAGCGTGTCCATTTTGCGTCCTTTGTTAGCTATATGTAGGTATTTAACGTTTTTAGAGTCATCGAATGTATGGTTATTCTCATTAAGATGTTCTGCGAATGTTGACGTTTTGGTCTTTTTCTTCCAGCTGGAAAGGTGTTCTTTTATCCTCGTTTTAAACTTTCTACCAGTTTGGCCTACATATATACTATCGCATGTGTCACATGTCAGGCTGTAAATGCCACTTTGGTGGTCCATTGGAATTTTGTCCTTGTTATTGCAGATAATCGATTTTAAACTGTTGGTGCTGTAGAATGCTGTTTTTCGTCCATCGCTGTTTAAAAGTCGTTTAAATTTTTCGGAAGGTGGTCCAATGTAAGGAATTTTGACCCATTTCTTCTGATTGACTGGTTCTGACGGGGTAGCGTTATATGACAGCTTTTCAGCCTCCCGTTTTTGTTTCCTTTTTAATATGTTGTGTATTAGTTGGTCTTTGTATCCGTTGTTTCGGGCAATCTGCTTAATTGTGTCCAGTTCTTGTCGGAAGTCTTCATCATTCATAGGGACCTTCACTAACCGATGGATGAAAGCATGAAAAGCCGCATGTTTGTGATTGTCTGGATGACGCGATGTTGCATGTATGATGTTGTCGCTGTATGTAGCTTTCCTGTAGATTTTGTATTGGTGGGCATTCTCCTTTATGCTTATAGTGAGATCTAGGAAGTTTATTGCCTCTCCACCTAACTCCATAGTCAACTGGATATTATGGTTGATGGAATTCATGTGTACAAGTAGTTCTTGTAAGGTTTCGTTGCTCCCTGTCCATAAACATAAGATGTCATCTACATATCTGTACCAGTATTGGATGTGTTCTTTAAATTTAGATTTAAGAACGGATTTTTCGAAGTCATCCATATAAATATCTGCGCAAAGTGGTGACAAAGGACTACCCATAGCCAAGCCGTCTATCTGTTTGTATGTTTTTCCTTCCCATAGGAAGTAATTTTGTTCTAGACATATCCGTAAAATTGCTTCTAAGTCTATTACTTCTTGGGCTTCCAGACTTGAGTTACATAACGTTTCGTCTATGATTTTTAAACAATTATTATTAACCATTTATTGCACACAAGAAACATTACAAGAGACATATACAAAGAAAGACGACACAACAGGGCAGCTTATTTCTACTAAGAAATTTCTTCCAGCTGACCTACAGCAAGGGAGACTTTTGTAAGATAGGCAGATTGGGCGTGCACATAAAACTTACTTAAATTCAAATTAACTACTAATACCTACTAACGAAATACCTACATACTTATACATAAAATACCTATATATAACATAAAAATACTACCTAAAAATAAATAAAATAAATACATACTATAATAATATACATACTATAATATACCTATTTTAGTCGGATAGTGAAAGATAGTGCTCTCTTACTCTCTTCTTAAAGACGGCGATGGAAGGGCAGTCTCGAACAGTGTAGGGTAGTGAATTCCATAACCTTACCGCATGTACAGTAAAGGAATAAGAGTAGAAATCAGTATGATGGTGAGGAATGGCAAGAATTGTTCTAACATTAGAACGACAAGGTTTGTCCAATGGGCGAGAGAATTTAAAACGCTCACGCAGATAGTTGGGTGCGCACGGGTTGTGTAAAATGTTAAAAGTAAACAAAGAATGCGAGTATTCCTGCGGAAACGGATCGGGAGCCACTTGAGCTGTTTGCGAAACTGGGAAACATGGTCGTATTTACGGAGTCCGAAGACAAACCGTATACACAGATTTTGGAGGCGCTCAAGCTTATTTAAAAGCTCCTCAGTGGCATCTGGGAAGCAAGAATCGGCGTAGTCCAGTATAGGAAAGAGAAGCGATTGTACCAGAGTGATTTTAGTTTTCAAGGGCAAGAGACTTTGGAGACGTTTAAGCGAGTGGAAAGAGTAATGAATCTTCCTGCTGAGCTCATTGACTTGTGGGATCCAAGTTAGATTTGAATCGAAAATAACCCCAAGATTCTTAGCAGTACTAGTGTAAGCAATGGTGGCTCCATTGTAAATGACAGGTGGGATACTGCGAATATCCAACTGCTTATACATGTAACTGCTACCCAAAATCATTACCTGCGACTTTTTAGGATTGACCAACAGACCAAATGAAGTTGCCCAACCGCTGATCTTAGTTAGATCAGAATTGAGTTCATCAACTGCACTATTAATATCAGTGACTTTAAAATGTCGATAAATTTGCAAGTCGTCCGCGTAGAGGTGGAAGTTAGAGGAGATTACTGAAGTGACGGTATTAATAAAAATAGAAAAAAGAAGGGGAGAAAGTACGCCACCCTGTGGAACTCCCGCAACAAGGTCACACCAATCAGAAGAAACTTCATCAGAGCAGACCCGCTGCGAGCGACCACGAAGATAGGAGTCAAACCAGGCAATTACTGGGAAGAGATGTTAAGAGAACGAAGTATTGAAATGAGAACGTCAAAATCCACAGAATTAAATGCGCTGCTAAAGTCAAGCAAAGTAAGGATCGTCAGTGATTTCTCATCCATAGCAAACCGGATGTCATCACTGACTTTGATCAGAGCCGTTACAGTGCTGTGACCAGGTCTAAAACCGGACTGAAATTGAGAAAGTAGATTATTTGACGTGACATATTCAGCAAGCTGCTTGTGGACGATGTGCTCAAGGACTTTGGATAGGAAAGGAAGTATGGATATGGGTCTAAACTCGGAAAAGGAAGTAGGATTGGACGTTTTAGGGAGAGGAATTATGTTCGCACGTTTCCATGCGCTAGGAAAGAACTTGATGTCAGAGAAAAATTGAAAATATGCGTTAGAATAGACAAAAGTTCAGGAGAAGTAAGGAGATCATACGGGAACATAGGTCGTCATCGCCCACAGCAGTCGAAGAGATGGAAAGCAAATGTTTCTTAACATCCTCCCCAGATACAGAACTGAAACTAAAAGAGCAGCACGTAGGTAAAGTTTGGCATGATAAATTGAATATGGTGTTGGACTTCACGGTGTCATCAATAAAAACTGGGGGGAGAGAGAAATGTTTATTGAGATCGTTCAGGTTTAAACCAACACTAGGGGAAGAAACTGTTGATTTACCAATACCAATAGTTTTAAGGAAATTCCATACACGGGTAGGATCACAGGCCTCAATAGAGTTGTGTATGTGGCGTCTTCTCGCATCTCTACACATCCGACTGCAACGGTTTCTAAGGAATCTGTAACGCGCTAAATTTTGGTCTGTTGGACAATGTTTAAACCGCTTTTTTGCTCTGTCACGCTTCCCCATCATGTCTTTAATATCCTGAGTAAGCCAAGGAGCAGGAACGTGCTTTATTTTGATCTTCTTGATGGGGGCGTGAGTATCATAAAGTTTTAAAACAAGCTCGCTAAAGAGTTTAACCTTGTCATCGATTTGGTCAGCCTTTAGAACAGGATTCCAGTCAATACTGGAAGCATCTCGCCGCAACTTCTCCAAGTCAATGCCCCTGAAACTACGTAGGAAACGATACTTGGGTTTACGCCGGGGGGGTCGAATTTTGTATGAAAGATAAAGTAAATCGTGGTATGAGAAGTTAGCAGGGAACTGACCGTGCACTGCAACCAGATCAGGAGAAGAAGTTATTAGCAAGTCAAGAAGAGAGGGAACGCAGTTCGGAAAATGGTGTGTAGCTGATAAAGGAAGTATATGGAGATTGACCGATGACAAGAGTGACTGTAGTTTATGTGTGCGGCTGTCATCTTTGATCAAACATGTGTTGAAGTCACCCAACAACAGCGTATGATCGTAGTTTGGACAGTGTGTGTTTAATAGGCTTTCTAAAGAGTCAAAATAGTCAATGTGAAGAGAAGCACTATAATACACCGCAAGCAGAATCTTTTGGTGATGTAGGGTGACCTCAATAAACAGATGTTCCGCATTGTCCTTGTAGGGATTAGGTGAAACACTAACAACTTTGTGGACAATATCGCTACGGAGATAGATGGCCACACCACCACCACCCTTGCCGATTCGGTCATTCCTAACGAGTTTGTAGCCCGGAAGAGGAAATTGTGAAGATAACAGCGAAGGCTTCAGAAAGGACTCGGATATAAGAATAGCATCCACCGAAGAATTACAAAAAGTTGCCAGAAGATCAGGGTAATGTTTAGGAATACTCTGCGCGTTAATATGCACGATATTGAAATTTTTACCGAACCTCGAAAATACTGTTTTTACTTGGTCATGGACAGAAAGAAAGGAATCATTATCACTGTTGGCACTTAAGTATCCGTCTGATAGAGAAGAGCAAGAGTGGAAACTGTCGTCTAAGAAAGGTAAAATACTAGTATCATTCATATATATATAAATATATAATAACAAATAACATAAATAAATAACCTATAAAATATAAAACTGACTAAGAACTAATTATGGCTTGGCTAAACAGTGCCACCAATAACTTGCCCAGTCAGCACTTGCCGTGGTAAGGTGAAAGAAATATTATTTAAAACATACCATTCAATGCAACATAAATCACAAAACAACCAATCTAGAAAAAAAAAGTACAATACATAACATAACAACAACTTTGAATAAGACTCACAAACGGAAACACTCGGAATAAGGACACGGGAGTTAACCGTACCATAAACGAAAAGAAAAGAAAAAAAAAACTAATGTCAAACTGAGTTGTCAAGCAGACAGATTGAACAAATAAAATAACCTCAAAAATCCAAAAAACAACGCATTTGTGCAGCGATAAAAAAAGTGATTTTGAAAGCTACCGTAGCAAAAGCACATAAAAAACGTCTGTGGAAAATACGTCACTTCCTGGTATTGCGCGTTTGTCGGAGCTCGACGGGTTTGGCCGGCGGTTTCGCCACAACCTGCGCAGCGGACGGCTTAGCAGTCCCAGCCGATGATGTTGATGCAGCGCTGCCAGAAGATTCAGCATTGGTCGTAGATGCCTTCTTGTATTTCGGTTCAGGGAACCGCTTTATCAACTCCTGCAGCTCACTTGACACTTCGATTTTCCTTCGGGAATTGTCGGGCAAAATGATGGCAATTTTACCTTCCGTCGACCAGCAGTTAGACACTCCGAAGTGCTTCCTGGCAGCAACAAACACAGAATGCCGGGATTTAGTCAAGAACTCTGAAATGATAGTACCAGAGCCCTTGAGCAATGTTTTCGCATCCCAAACAACGCGTCTGGTGTCAAGGTGGTGGAACCGCACTAGAACTGCTCGCGGCTTCGTTGTGGAGGTCCCCAGTCGATGACAGACTTGTATATCATCTGAGGTAAATTCACTTATCTTCATTCGCTGCTTTACAATGTCCGTGATAACACTTCTTAACTGTTCTTCTTTGCTTTCAGCAATGCCATGGAACAGCAGGACCTTCCGACGCAGGAACGTTTCGTGACGGTCTAGACCGAGGGACAGCAGGTTGGTTTGGGCCTTCAGCTTGCTCAAAACCTGCCACACAAACGACTTGAAGTGGTTGAAGTCCCGAGACAGTGCGGCAAGATCGCTGTGCTCGGCAGGTGGTGATGGTGATGCTGTGGCCTTCTTCAGTCGCTCCTCGAAGTCTCCCATTTGTAAATACAGCTTCGAAATGTCGTCACCATGGGCACAAAGTTGTTCAGAAAGATCCATGACTGTGCAGTTTTGTGATACTCAGTGAAAGTGATTTTAGAGTGAAAATTTAATTTGTGGGCAAGTGCTAGTAGGCTTAAGAACCAATTTTACCAAAACATAAGGTAAATAATGTTTGGTAAGTATTTAATTTTAATTAAAACTCTGGATCAAAATCTAAATAGTGTTTATGTTTTGCCTACCCGCCCAAAAAACAATCTTTGACTGGTACGCTAGGAAAGAGATTTTTAACATCAAACGATACCAGTTTTGCTTGAGATGGAACAATTATGTTATCAATTTTCTGAATCAAGTCTATGCTGTTCTCAATCGTGTGTGTTGGTTTGAACTTAGTCAACTTTTTGTATAAGTGGTTTGCCAGTTTTGCCAACTTATAAGCTGGTGCTCCCGTGTATGACACAACGGGTCGTATCGGTTGGTCCTCTTTGTGTAGCTTATAATAGCCGTGTAGCCTGGGTGGTGTTGGGTTCATTTGTATGAGGAAGTGCGGTTTAGTATGTTGTAAAATGCTTTCGCAGGAGTTGACTGTGTTTTTGACTTCTCTGTTGTATATTTCTGTCGGATCTTTTTTCAATACCTGAAATTGTCCTGATTTTAAAAAATCGTCGACCTTGTTAGTGTATTCTTCTTTAGTAGTAATAATTACAGTGTTTCCTTTGTCTGCTTTTGTGACTATTAAGTTGTTTTCTTTAATTTTGTTCTTAATATTCTTTATGATTCTGTCATCTTTAGTAGGATTATTTTCTGGGGTATTGTCCATTTTACGGAGTTCTAAGGCACACGCTTGTTTAGCTTGTTTGTCACCTGTAGTGGCAACTTCCAAGTCAGCTGCAAGGTTATCGAGATCTTTTTCTGTAATTTTGATATTTGGGCAGTGTTTTAGACCTTTTTCCAAAATTTTCTCTTCCGGTATATTAAAACTTACTTCAGTTCTATTTTCTACTCTTCTGTAGAAAGGTTTCTCATTATACTGAAAAGTTCCACCTTTCTGACTTTTTATCAAGTTACTAATTTTATTTAACTGCGACATAAACATGTTATGGATAATTAAGTTTACCTCCTCATATGTGTTCTGTTGTAGACAATCAAATTCTACACTATGAAGTCGGCGGGACAATTCCATATGTATGATCTTCAGATGTACACCAATATTGTATCGTTGTTTGTATAAGTAGTGAATCTCGGATTCCAACCACTTTCGTTTGCACTTATCTATTAGTTTATTAATTCCGTATCTTTGCGACGTGAACTTTATTTTAATGTAGTTCGGAATCACACCGCGTTTCTTACACTGTGTATTGAACCATATATGTTGAGATTTTTTCCTTTGTTTAAGCTTAAGAGCTTGGTACAACACTATCAACTCAGCTGTGTTCACTGTTTTCAAGTATTTTACACTTCGTGTTGCGATTTCTTGATAGAACTCCATATTTTAGGTAAATTAAAAACTTTTTACACTAGTTCCACTAATATTCTATTTATTTAAATTATAATGCGACCGGTTTCGTTACACCATCTTCAGGCAGTACTTTTTAAAAATCAAAACAATAGTATTATACACAATGTGTCGGTATTACTAAAAATACCATGTTTCAGTTCAAAGAGAACTTAGTCAAAAATTACAATGTCAAGTTTGTACAAAAAAATTATTTCAAGATATAATAATAATAAAGGTTGATGTCCAGAAGATATAAAAATTAAAACAATTGATAATTTGATAATAATAAGATAAAAAGGTACTGAAAGTTCATTAAAATTAATTGAAATAATTGAGTATTGGTGATGAAGATAAACATGTCTGGTCATTTAAAATATTGAACTTGGATTTATGTCTGTTTATTTCAATGGCTTCCAGCGTGTCCATTTTGCGTCCTTTGTTAGCTATATGTAGGTATTTAACGTTTTTAGAGTCATCGAATGTATGGTTATTCTCATTAAGATGTTCTGCGAATGTTGACGTTTTGGTCTTTTTCTTCCAGCTGGAATATTTATATCTTCTGGACATCAACCTTTATTATTATTATATCTTGAAATATTTTTTTTGTACAAACTTGACATTGTAATTTTTGACTAAGTTCTCTTTGAACTGCAACATGGTATTTTTAGTAATACCGACACATTGTGTATAATACTATTGTTTTGATTTTTAAAAAGTACTGCCTGAAGATGGTGTAACGAAACCGGTCGCATTATAATTTAAATAAATAGAATATTAGTGGAACTAGTGTAAAAAGTTTTTAATTTACCTAAAATATGGAGTTCTATCAAGAAATCGCAACACGAAGTGTAAAATACTTGAAAACAGTGAACACAGCTGAGTTGATAGTGTTGTACCAAGCTCTTAAGCTTAAACAAAGGAAAAAATCTCAACATATATGGTTCAATACACAGTGTAAGAAACGCGGTGTGATTCCGAACTACATTAAAATAAAGTTCACGTCGCAAAGATACGGAATTAATAAACTAATAGATAAGTGCAAACGAAAGTGGTTGGAATCCGAGATTCACTACTTATACAAACAACGATACAATATTGGTGTACATCTGAAGATCATACATATGGAATTGTCCCGCCGACTTCATAGTGTAGAATTTGATTGTCTACAACAGAACACATATGAGGAGGTAAACTTAATTATCCATAACATGTTTATGTCGCAGTTAAATAAAATTAGTAACTTGATAAAAAGTCAGAAAGGTGGAACTTTTCAGTATAATGAGAAACCTTTCTACAGAAGAGTAGAAAATAGAACTGAAGTAAGTTTTAATATACCGGAAGAGAAAATTTTGGAAAAAGGTCTAAAACACTGCCCAAATATCAAAATTACAGAAAAAGATCTCGATAACCTTGCAGCTGACTTGGAAGTTGCCACTACAGGTGACAAACAAGCTAAACAAGCGTGTGCCTTAGAACTCCGTAAAATGGACAATACCCCAGAAAATAATCCTACTAAAGATGACAGAATCATAAAGAATATTAAGAACAAAATTAAAGAAAACAACTTAATAGTCACAAAAGCAGACAAAGGAAACACTGTAATTATTACTACTAAAGAAGAATACACTAACAAGGTCGACGATTTTTTAAAATCAGGACAATTTCAGGTATTGAAAAAAGATCCGACAGAAATATACAACAGAGAAGTCAAAAACACAGTCAACTCCTGCGAAAGCATTTTACAACATACTAAACCGCACTTCCTCATACAAATGAACCCAACACCACCCAGGCTACTCGGCTATTATAAGCTACACAAAGAGGACCAACCGATACGACCCGCTGTGTCATACACGGGAGCACCAGCTTATAAGTTGGCAAAACTGGCAAACCACTTATACAAAAAGTTGACTAAGTTCAAACCAACACACACGATTGAGAACAGCATAGACTTGATTCAGAAAATTGATAACATAATTGTTCCATCTCAAGCAAAACTGGTATCGTTTGATGTTAAAAATCTCTTTCCTAGCGTACCAGTCAAAGATTGTTTAAAAATCATAGACGAAACGTTATGTAACTCAAGTCTGGAAGCCCAAGAAGTAATAGACTTAGAAGCAATTTTACGGATATGTCTAGAACAAAATTACTTCCTATGGGAAGGAAAAACATACAAACAGATAGACGGCTTGGCTATGGGTAGTCCTTTGTCACCACTTTGCGCAGATATTTATATGGATGACTTCGAAAAATCCGTTCTTAAATCTAAATTTAAAGAACACATCCAATACTGGTACAGATATGTAGATGACATTTTATGTTTATGGACAGGGAGCAACGAAACCTTACAAGAACTACTTGTACACATGAATTCCATCAACCATAATATCCAGTTGACTATGGAGTTAGGTGGAGAGGCAATAAACTTCCTAGATCTCACTATAAGCATAAAGGAGAATGCCCACCAATACAAAATCTACAGGAAAGCTACATACAGCGACAACATCATACATGCAACATCGCGTCATCCAGACAATCACAAACATGCGGCTTTTCATGCTTTCATCCATCGGTTAGTGAAGGTCCCTATGAATGATGAAGACTTCCGACAAGAACTGGACACAATTAAGCAGATTGCCCGAAACAACGGATACAAAGACCAACTAATACACAACATATTAAAAAGGAAACAAAAACGGGAGGCTGAAAAGCTGTCATATAACGCTACCCCGTCAGAACCAGTCAATCAGAAGAAATGGGTCAAAATTCCTTACATTGGACCACCTTCCGAAAAATTTAAACGACTTTTAAACAGCGATGGACGAAAAACAGCATTCTACAGCACCAACAGTTTAAAATCGATTATCTGCAATAACAAGGACAAAATTCCAATGGACCACCAAAGTGGCATTTACAGCCTGACATGTGACACATGCGATAGTATATATGTAGGCCAAACTGGTAGAAAGTTTAAAACGAGGATAAAAGAACACCTTTCCAGCTGGAAGAAAAAGACCAAAACGTCAACATTCGCAGAACATCTTAATGAGAATAACCATACATTCGATGACTCTAAAAACGTTAAATACCTACATATAGCTAACAAAGGACGCAAAATGGACACGCTGGAAGCCATTGAAATAAACAGACATAAATCCAAGTTCAATATTTTAAATGACCAGACATGTTTATCTTCATCACCAATACTCAATTATTTCAATTAATTTTAATGTACTTTCAGTACCTTTTTATCTTATTATTATCAAATTATCAATTGTTTTAATTTTTATATCTTCTGGACATCAACCTTTATTATTATTATATCTTGAAATAATTTTTTTGTACAAACTTGACATTGTAATTTTTGACTAAGTTCTCTTTGAACTGCAACAGGGTATTTTTAGTAATACCGACACATTGTGTATAATACTATTGTTTTGATTTTTAAAAAGTACTGCCTGAAGATGGTGTAACGAAACCGGTCGCATTATAATTTAAATAAATAGAATATTAGTGGAACTAGTGTAAAAAGTTTTTAATTTACCTAAAATATGGAGTCCCATCAAGAAATCGCAACACGAAGTGTAAAATACTTGAAAAAAGTATGTTTGTGAAAGAACTTTTATGGTTTTCTGGTATCTAAGCAAATATTCGTGCTTGTTTGCATTGCACGTATGTAAGCAAGTATGTTATTTAAAGCTGCAAAAAATCACTACTTTCATTTACTTAAAAATAAAATTGGTGTACAAATAGCTTGCCTAATGCTACGTAACATTCTCTACCGACCTAGTGGGTGCAAGCAAGTGTAGAAGAATAGTTCAAATGTGAAGTTACCAATTTTCTTATTCTCTCTCTCTCATTTTCTGTTGGGACACTGATTCGTCTAACTACTTACTAAAAGTATGACATCGCTATCGCTCTTTCGTCGTCATACTCGCAATAGCATTAAACTTTTTCACAATACAAAAACTTCCAGAGCGAGAGCCTCAACAAAATAACAAATTGAGAAAATACCGTCATTAATTTCTGCGAATAAGAAGAACACGAAAAGTGGCATTAGAGTTGAGGACATCGTTAAGTATATTGCTCTTGTAAGTATTCCAGTGTTTTAGAGAAATTTATTGCAGCAAAGTTTAAATTTAGGAGATTTAGGGAGTTCAGTTATATACAAAGGTTTTCGGATCTCAAGTTTATCTAGGTATGCATACATCACGCCTTTTCCCTTCCAGAGTAGGCAGAGCGTTAACGGCTTCAAAATATAGTTGTTTCAGAAAATTATTCGTATTATTACGGTGAAAGGTTGTCAAGACCTAATATTGTGACACATAATAATTAATTTCTCGAGCCCCTTAGTCGCCTTTACAGCACCCGCGGGAAAAATAGGGTACTGCTTTTGTAAGCCATACGGCACCTCTAGTTACGTTATTATGTATCTTCATGAAAAATGTTAATAGAGGTAATATTGATAACCAAGTATTTTTACGTCTTCAACAGGTAAATACATGCATCTCGTAATCGCATACTCGCAAAAGTCTACAAGAAAAATATGGCGATACCTGCCTGTGACGCTGTAGAATAAAGCATGCATATTTTAGTCTGTTTATTAGCTTCTTTCGATTGAGCGAGCACAATGCTCGATGCCAATACAGCTGGAGGGCAGTGCAGCGAGTTATAGTTCGCTAGATCCTCTCGAATGCCATCAAATCAGCATACCTAGGTGACTTTGTTATGTTTTTTGGTTGATTTTGTAGTTTGACATTATGTTAGGTATCTTATTTGATAATTATACCTACGACGTCCCTAGGGTTGAATCCTCTGCAACCCAGTAAGTACATACCAATAAGTAAAAAAATCAGGCTTTCACGTACCTCGTTGTATTTGATGCAGCTAGAAGATATATTTTTGATACACAGCCACTGCAGCCATATTATTAATTGATTTAATATTATTTTGATTTACTTTTTTTTATTAATTCAAAGATTAATTAGATAACATTCTAAGTATTTAGTTTATTTCTTGGTGAAGAAACATATTTTTCGCAAGCATGCATAATTAAAAGCATATTAACAAGTAAGTACCTGAAAGGTTCCTTATGTTTTAATGGACTGCTCTAATAATAATAATGCTGGTTCGAGGAAATAAACTTGGGTTTATTAATTAAATATCAAACTAATGTGAAAACACGTATTATCAAGAAGAAAATTTTTATGGCACCCACGTTGCCATAGCAACATATAAACATCTCTTGTTGGTGTTGCCAACATACTGCCGCCTACGCAAGCAAACAAACATGAAACTTAAATTTCTCTCATAACAATGAACTAAATCACAATATTCTCTGTTAAGCTTCATGCCTTTAAATTAATAAGTAACATGGCCAATAAAATCTTAACTTAAATAAGTACTATACGCACAACCTTAAGTAATTTTCACTCACAACTTAAATATTCCATTTTAACAAATCAGGCTGTAATTAACCTACACAGCATGTTCACATATTCTTAAATAAGTATGAATATCAAACTGTAAGCCAACAAATTTACCATGCTACATATAAAACATAACATAAAATACAAGTGAATAACCTCTTTAACATTTATCCACTAATGTTACAAAATATAGACACAATTAGGTACATAAGCATTTTGAAACCTGCCTAAACTCTTATGTACTAATTAAATGGAAGTATACATATACCAGTTATAGAACGTCTATAACATTTTCCATTGGACGTTATAACCTCAAGAGCCCGTACCTTGCCGTCAACCCCAGGAAAAACCTTCTTTACCCTAGCCATTGGCCAATATAAGGGAGGAGACGTTGGATCTCTGAGAATAACTAACATTCCCTCTGTCACATTTGGTAGATCATCCCGCCACTTGGGTCGAGATTGTAACGCATTCAGATATTGCTTGTGCCATGCCTTCCAGAAAGATTGCTTCAAGCTCTCTACAATCTTCCAAAAAGACAGCCTATTTGAGGGCACCTCTGTAATGTCAGGTTCAGGGAAAGAAGTGATCGGAACACCCGTTATAAAATGGCCCGGTGTCAGATAACTAAAATCAGAAATATCTGAAGAAGACATAGGCATTATCGGCCTTGAATTTAGAACACCCTCTATCTGGCATATGACCGTGTTAAGCTGTTCGTACGTAAGTATTTCCTTCTCTAACGTTCCTTTCAAATGGTATTTCATGCTTTTAACCGCCGCCTCAGCCAAGCCAGCAAAAACTGGACTATAACTGGGCGTGAAGTGGAACTTGACCCCTTCCTGACAAGCATGACCATGAACTTGTGCCTGATGGGCAGCTGACTTATTAAGCTTGTACAACTCATTTAATGCGTTATTCGCACCTTGAAAGGCACCTCCATTATCACAGTAGACGTCGGTGGGCATTGCTCTACGTGAAGTAAATCGTTTGAAACAAGCAAGGAAGGTGTCTGTGGACAAGTCTGAAGCCAGCTCGAAATGTACGGCCTTTGTAGCAAAGCAGACGAATACACAGACATATCCCTTTGTAATGACGGCCCGCCTTACACGTGAGTTTTTTATTTGCACTGGCCCACAGTAGTCTATGGCGATAATCTGAAATGCTCTGGAGGGCGTTACGCGCTGTTTCGGATATTGACCCATTAATTGAGTTGCAGTAGCTCCTTTCAACCTGAAACATGTTAAGCATTTATGAGTTACTTTCCTAATTTGTCTGATCCCATTCACAAGCCAATATTTTTGATTTAACTGAGAAAGTATAAGCCTAGGCCCCGCGTGGAGCAATCTCAGATGTTCTCTGTGAATTATGAGCTCTGTTATTCTAGAAGCTTTGGGCAGAATGATAGGATGTTTCTGGTCGAATGAGAGGTCACTATTTTGGAGACGACCTCCAACACGAACTAGACCCATTTTGTCTCTAAATATATGCAAAGGCTTCAGCGGACCTTTGATGTTTTCGTTTTTCGCCAAAGATTTTATTTCCTCCTCAAAGTGAATTTCTTGTTCGTGTTTGATTATAAGCTTCAAGGCATGTTGTAACTCTGCACTTGATAAAAAGTTCTGCTTATTTTTTGTGTTTTGAGGCCTACAGTTGTGACAAAACCGCATAATGTACGCCATTACCCTAGTCATCTTATTGATATCTGAGTATTTGTCAAAATGTTTAAAAAATTCGACCTCTTTCGTCGTGAGGAGAACGACACCCTTGGAAGATGCAGAGGCAGCCTGTAACTCAGGTAAATCATCGGGCAACTGGACAGACTGATCATCAAAACTGTACTCCCTGTTCTGCAGAAAAATAGGGCCCTTCCACCACATCGCACAGTCGGCGAGCTCGTGCGGGTCGAGACCTCGGCTCACGTAGTCTGCGGGATTCTCGTTAGAATTTACATACTGCCAGCGCCATCTGCCTGTAAGCTGCTGAATCACCCGTACTCTGTTCGAAACATAGGCCTTTAGTTTGATAGCCTCTGTTTGTATCCATGCCAGGGCAATTTTTGAGTCAGAAAATAAGTGCACGCTGTCGATCTGAATTTTAGATTTTAATGTATCATGCACCTTAGTCATCAACTTGGCTAATAGCAAATTAGCATTCAGTTCAAGCCTTGGAATCGTCAGCGCTTTCGTCCGAGGGTTTATTCTGGATTTCGAGCAGAGCAAGGATAATTCAGCCTTACCTGATGGTTTCACCACGCGCAGGTATATGCAGCATCCATATCCAGCTGACCCTGCCGCATCAGCAAATCCAACCAACTGCACCGCTGTCGCCTGCTGGACATCTATATTCCTGTCGATTTGAATAGGTGGCATGGAAGCCAAGCTACTTGCAAAGCGCGACCAATCCTGCTGCAACTCCTCGGATGGCTCTGCGTCCCAGTCGACCTTCTCAAGCCATAACCGCTGCATAATGACTTTAGCCTTCACTATGATCGGGCTGACAAACCCCATCGGATCATAGAAACTAGCAATCTGACTCAACATTTGCCTCTTAGTCAAAGACTCAGAATTAAACTTGTCTGGGCATTTAATTACGAAGCAATCATTCTTCGCATTTATTGTTAAGCCTAACGCCTTTATATTATAAGACTCCTTTTGAAGATCAATATCATCAACCAATCTTTTGTTCTGTGGCACATCATGCAAAATATCATCACTATTGGACGACCACTTGTGTGTATGAAAGCTACCTAAAGCCAGCAACTCTATCAACTCTTTTTTAGCCTCTAGTATTTTCGCTTTATTAGACTCTGAATAAAGTACGTCGTCGACGTAACTACAATTCCTCAAAATATAGGACGCAAGAGGAAATTGCATCTCATACCTGTTAGCCAGTTCGATCAGACAACGCGTAGCTAGATAGCTGGAGCATTTTAAACCATATGTAACGGTATTAAGGCGAATGCACTTAATGCTCTCGTTAGGGATGTCGCGCCACAAGATATTTTGCAATGAGGCGTGCTCGGGATTAACTAGAACGTTCCTAAACATGCGCCTAATATCTGTGTTGAATGTGTAGTCACCAAACCTATATAACAGAACTATATCGAACAGGTCCCTTTGTACAGTGGGCCCGTTGAGTAGAATGTCATTTAGTGAAATCTTATTTTTTGTTTGCATAGAACCGTCGAACACCACGCGAGTCTTTGTAGTAGTACTATTCTCATTTATCACGGCGTGATGAGGGAGAAAATAAACAGCATCAGAATTCAAATCAATTGAATCAAAATTAAAATAACTACCATGACCTAAATCGACATATTCATGTATGAAGTCCTGATAGTCTTTCAGTAAGTTGATGTTTTTGCTGAGCCGTTTTTCGAGATTTAAAAATCTATAGTAAGCTAGATCGAACGACGCGCCTAACGTTTTATTCACGTCGCTAAGAGGAACCTTCAAAGGGAGATCGACTTGAAATACATTGTTTTCAAGCTTGACAGTCGATTGAAATTCCTTTTCAACAATATCATGCTCCAAATCCAGCTCTTTAAATATTTCCGGTACCGCCTCAGCTTCCCAAAAACGTGCGAGCTTCTTATTAACCTTTGAGTCGCAATGCGTGCATAATAGTGAGACCATTTTTGTTACCTCATTTTGATCCGGTAAGTCGCCACCTATGATATGGCCAAATTCTGTATTTACAATCCGAAGACACCTCTCCTTTCCATGCTTGAGCTGCGAGGTTGACGGGCCACTCACAGGTTTACTCTGCACCACCGGCCAAGGCAGCCTCAGCACCTCGTCCGGATACGGCGACTGCAGCAACGACTGGAAAAACACGTTGGCACCAATCAACATATTGATCTCAGATGGGATGTCAAATTGCTCATCAGCCAGTGTCATGTCAGGAGGTATCTGCAGTTGAGAACGATCAATTTTATCTTGTGGCAGATGGCATGTGACCTCATCCACTACCCCACAGTTAAGCGAGCGACTAAAAGTTGAGTTGAGCGAATAAATTTCTAAAGGAACTGAATATTTTACTGCTTTCTTTGAATTCCCTACACCTATTAGATTTGTTCCAGAAATTTTAGGTGTCAAACCTAGGACGTCAACTAATTTTTGAGAAACTAGGGACTTCTGGGAACACGAGTCTAAAACAGCTTTTACATGCACTTCCCTGTTATCTCTGCTGAAAAGCTTCACTCGAACAGTAGGAAGCAACACATTCTCCTCTGCATCGTCATCATCAGTGGTATCATTGCCTGCAAACATTACTAGAGGCCCTTGCTTCGGCTCCGTCTCAGTATGGAGCAAGGTGTGATGCTTGGGACTCTTACAGGTACCACATTTGAAGAAGAACCTGCACTTGCCAGGATGAGAATTTAGGCAAGAAGAACATAGGTTATTCTCCTTTGCAAAATTAATCCTCTGCGAAATAGGTTGCATTTTAAAACGCTCACATAAATAAATCTTGTGCAAACACTTACAGAAGCGGCAGGCTTGCTTGTTGTCAGTTGCCACTGCATTCACCGCCCTGGGAGATGGCTTGCTGGCCGATGACGCAGGCTCAGGATTTTCAAAAGCCAGCGCTCGACGTTCCAAGAACTTCAGGAATCCCTCGGTGTCTGCTTCCTCGTCGGCCTCTCTATCTAGCTGATAAGCCCTCGCCGTTGCCGCATCTATCTTCCGGTTAAAAATATTTATTAACAAAGGAGCCCATTCCGTAACATTCGCACCTAAATTCTTTAATGCAGCTAGTGTCTGTTTAATAGTGGACACAAATTCCCTAATTTGAGAGGATGATGTGCTGTTTATTGGTTTGATATCTAATAGTGTGTCAATGTGTTCATTTTTTATTTTGTATTTATTATAATATCTGCCTTGCAATAGATCCATCGCCTCGTAATAGCTGCCCTGGGTGAGAGGAAGGTTTTTAATTAGATCGAAAGCCTCCCCCCTTAGATACGACCTAAGATAGTGTAACTTCTGGACAGTGTCCATTGCCGTGTCATTATGAATAATGCTCTTGAATAACTCGATAAAAGTAACATAATCTGTGTATTTGCCTGCAAATACGGGTAATTCAATTCTCGGCAAGAATTTTGAAGTTCCCGTAGGAAGTGTGCTTTGAAGGACCGTACTGTTGACTTTCAAAACTCATTGTTTGCTTATCTGTTAAAAATTTAAATAAGTTTTTATTAATAAAGTACTCTTTTAAATTAAAAAGCTCTCATATGTACGGCAGTTATAGCACGCATAGTAAATTTTCAAGCGCAGTTAAAATTTAACTTTTGGGCAAACAATTGAAGAACCGTGCTTCTCTTTTGTTCCGAATAAAATAATGATGATGATGGTGCATATAAAGAAAATGAGGGGTATTGCTTTATTTATTACGTTTTAATTCAGTCATAATCATAACCAGCTGGAGTGATCGAGCCTTGCTAGGTATTTCGTTTCTTACGTCATGTCACATCCGCATGTTTACCTAGTAATTTATTCCGTGCGTAGATCCGATAAAGCCATAATTTCGTTTTACGCTATGTGTTGGTAATTAATGCGAGAATTACATATTACACACGGATGGCGTTTATTTTGCCATTTTTGATAAAAAGAGTCCTAGCTAGATCGATTTTATCGTCCTCGAATATGCCTATCCCACCCAAAACATAAATGTGAAAGGCTGCCAAGTTCGATAATATTGGAATGCTTCGCCTATAAAAGAAGTGAGATCTAAATAAGTACCAAGTTCCATACACAGACCTCAGTTAAAAATAGTTACAGGAATGCACACTTGATTTTTCGCAGTTTGGAAATAAGAATCTACTTTCCAAACAGCGGAAAATCAAGTGTGCATTCCTGTAACTATTTTTAACTGAGGTCTGTGTATGGAACTTGGTACTTATTTAGATCTCACTTCTTTATAGGCGAAGCATTCCAATATTATCGAACTTGGCAGCCTTTCACATTTATGTTTTGGGTGGATTTCATTTATTTTTGTAAGGTTTATTTTCGCAGTTTGGAAATAAGAATCTACTTTCCAAACAGCGGAAAATCAAGTGTGCATTCCTGTAACTATTTTTAACTGAGGTCTGTGTATGGAACTTGGTACTTATTTAGATCTCACTTCTTTTATAGGCGAAGCATTCCAATATTATCGAACTTGGCAGCCTTTCACATTTATGTTTTGGGTGGGATTTCATTTATTTTTGTAAGGTTTATTTTCGCAGTTTGGAAATAAGAATCTACTTTCCAAACAGCGGAAAATCAAGTGTGCATTCCTGTAACTATTTTTAACTGAGGTCTGTGTATGGAACTTGGTACTTATTTAGATCTCACTTCTTTTATAGGCGAAGCATTCCAATATTATCGAACTTGGCAGCCTTTCACATTTATGTTTTGGGTGGGATTTCATTTATTTTTGTAAGGTTTATTTTCTTTTTTTCTTATGATTAAGTGAGGTAAGGAAATATCTCATTTATACTTTATTTTGACTAAATACAAACCTTTCGTAACGAATTTTAGGTCGGTACGACGATTGGAAGATATAGATAAATTTTTTGTTTTAGTTCCTTAGGGGTATGAATTTACACCTTCATTATTTTTAAAACCGACTCACACTTGGCCATTTTCAGATTTTTTCCTTTACCTTGACCTAAAGACCTACCTCCATGCCAAATTTCAAGTCAATACGACCATTGGAAGTGGTCTAGGTTTTTGATGAGTGAGTCAGTCAGTGAGTGTATAGTAAAAATAGCGATTTTCTGACGTCAATATCTCAAGACTTACAATAGGTACATTAATGAAATTTTGTATTTTAGATAAGTAAGTAGATCTCGACAGATACTAGAAATTTCATATGCGTAGATAAAATAGATTTTGAGTTATAGGTGGGTCGAACTTGGCCCGAAATGGTTCGTGTAATATAACCCACGGCCGGTGTGTCGCTTTTTTTGCTCGAACTTGGCGGACACACTGCCGTGTGTCTAGATACATAAAATTTCACGAAAACCGTTGGAGTCGTTTCCGAGAGCCAAAGGTATAACGGAAGGTAAACGATGATTGCTCGTTTGTTTAAAAATATAAGATAATATTCAGAAGTCAATCGCACATTCGCACCTGACTTTGCTGGGTTTTGATGATAGCCACCATAATTATTGGCGTTTTGTGACAGTTTGCATTTAGATGCAATGATGTGTAGGTACCTGTGAGAACCTTTTGATTCATCTCCCATTCAAAACCATAAACTACGAAAACCAAATAAATCTCGAAGAATTTTATGTCTTACCCCGGAAATCTGACATGCATTTAATTTATCGCTTGTGAGTAAATGGAAACGGTATTAAAAGCAGCCCACGTGGCGGCGCGGGGAACTCTCGAGGGAAATTTAACGTTATCACAGCCCGCTAAATACGAGCATACGCGGAAAGAAATATACAACCTGCCTTCCGATGTGAGACTCGATTTACTTAAAAAGGTACCTATAATATTTTTTATCTATAGGTCTATAAATGATCAACCTGAATTTATCAAATAGGAAAGGTCCATCAGGAGTGAGCCATCTGTACCTATAGACGCCCTGCGCGTCGTAAGTAGGGTCAGGTAGGGATCGGTGACTCAGGCGGGTACATTGACTCACGCTTATATCTCGTAATAGGACAGCTATATCTATCTGTATTCTTAACATAATGGTAGCTCTTGACAACCAATCACATACAAACCAATCATCCATCCACTCCAGTGCGGATTAATTGTAAAAAAAATGTGCGATTGGTTTTGCACCTCTAAAAATGCTTTTAATGGTACCCTACATGTATTATTATCGGTTAAGATTGAAAGATTTAGGGAAATGTAATTATTATGATCGAAAGTGGTGTTCATATACTAAGTAATAAGCTAGATTTGCTAGCTCTTAGAGTAGTCTAGTAATATTTGTAGGCTAATTATTTCAAAATAGCGTCGGTGTCTACACTGGCTCAAATTTAAGTGGTACACAGTGACTCTAACATTTAGTACTGGCTCATCTCTCTATTTTTAGAAACGTTGACATACAGTTGTAAAATATTTCTAATGGCAATAGTAATGATATGAAAAGAATACTTTGATAAATATAATTGATTAAAATTAATAGTTTCAATAAATATTATACTTGCACGGCAGGGTTGCAAGTCCATATAAACTGTTAGAGTCACTGTGTACCACAGGGGTTGAGTCAGTGTAGACAGGTAGTAGTACACAGTGACTCACATTTTTTTTTCTAGAAAAAAATGTCTGGTGGCCTAAGTGTCGTGTTATTGCAAAAAATGATAATGCGAAACGAAAGAGTAATAATCAATGCATCCTAGATATGAATTTCAGTTTAATACTTCAAAGTTTTCTATAAAATTTTATTGATTGAAGAAATCCGAGTCACTGTAGCCTACCTGACCCTACCTATGTAGCGATCACTGCTTTACAAAATCCCTTTGTCCATCAGCAGCAGATTTGCTGTACCTATAATAAACAGGGTGGTTCTGAGCCACGGACGTTTCCGAAAACGCTAAGCTCAACAGATGAAAATGAACAACTCTTCCCAAAAAGCATGCGTCAAAAGACAAAAGAATATTCACCTTCCATTCCATAGAAAATTGCTTCGTCAGCTGATATTTTTATATGGTAGATCCAATGTTTTATCTATACTTTGACCTTTCATACTGAAGAAAAGTTGTTCAGTTTGGTCCGTTGAGCTTAGCGTTTTGGGCAATTCCGTCATTCAGTACCATCCTGTATGGTAATTAGTGAAACATTTGTCTCATTATGCGGCTGCATCCAACAGTCAATACGCGCTTTACTGATATCTCGACGCGCGCTGATTGTGCTGGCATTCAGCTGTTTATTAGTAAAATCCTTTGTGACCGTAGTCAGGATGTGTACCGTCAATACCGAACGTCAATAGCGTGGTTTTCGAAATTAAATTTTGTGAAATCGGGAAATCCAGTTTTAGAATCGTAGATTTTCCTACCGATTTTAGTTACCTACACACACGCTATGTATATTTCCGTTACATTTTTCTGGACAGCTATGGCATACGACACCGTTATCAATTTGTTTGCTGGCAGTTAAAAATGCGTGCACTACGCTTTACATTCCGCCTGTCCATCGTGACAAAAGGTATCGGAAATTACTCCAAAATGGCCTTTTTCCATCAGCAGTAGTGGAACATTTTGTCTCATTATGCGACTGAATCCAACAGTCAATGCACACGCTTTACTGATATCTCGACGCGCGCTGATTGTGCTGGCATTCAGCTGTTTATTAGTAAAATCCTTTGTGACCGTAGTCAGGATATGTACCGTCAATACCGAGCGTCAATAGCGTGGTTTTCGAAATTAAATTTTGCGAGATAGGGAAATTTAGTTTTAGAATCCTACATTTTCCAAACGATTTTAATAGTTACCTACTTACACACACGCTTCGTATGATTCAGCTTTATTTTGCTGGACCTTGGGCATAGGATGCCGAAATTATTATTTTTGCTGGAGGACAAAATGAGCGCACTATGCTTTACAATCTGCCTGCCCATTAGGTATAGCAAATACCCCCAATGGTATTTGTGCATCAGCAATTCAGCCAGTAGATTGCTGTGTTTTGTGAATTCATTAGTAAAACATTGGTGTTTCTGACTTTAAGGCGGGGCCCACACGTGAAGTTCATTTATAATGAAATAACGAATATGTTTGTCAGATGTATACGAATTTCGAGTTTCATGTCTTTGACGTTAAAATAAGGAAACGATGAAACGATTATTCTGAGGGCAATACACGCCGCTTGAATAGGTACCGTGTAAGGTACACAACAAGATGCTGCAATAACTTGCAGCTGTCATGGGGTTTCTTTCTTGCTGGATATCAAAACTCGCACTATCGTGCTTGGTGCTTGTACGATCCATTTTTGTAAGTGCTTACCTACTGATAAAATATAAGTAGGTAGGCACTTAAATATCAGCATTTAAGTGATTAAACTTGGGAGAGGGAATCCATCCTTTGTAAAGAGCGACACGGAAATAATTAAAAAGATGATAGGTAGCAAATAGGGGACGTATCCAGTATGCTTCCTCCCCCCATACCACACCCTGTGGGGAACACAACAATCTGTGTCGTTAAAATTGAATTGAAAAATGATTTATGCCAACAATCTCTGTCGATACTTGCGTTTCTTTACACACTTGATCGCGCCAAAACGAAAATAATAAAAACATTTTGCTTGAGAAAATTGATCGCTTCATTTTATTTATGGCTGAGGTATTGCCAAGTTTTGTAAAAGGAGGACGCTTGGCTTGAGAGCAATAACAACAAGGACTCTGTCAGAGCTTTGGATCGCATACGGACCGGATGATTTTGCGGTTCGTGACAGCCAACATGACAACCTAGTAAGTAGGTATGAGATTTCGTATGAATGCCAATAATGCCAAAATTGTCTTTGAATGACAATTTAAGTTTCTAAGATGTTTATTAGGTATATCACAAAGGCGGGTCTTCCATTTGACATCCGTTTACTTATGCGTTACGCTGCGACAACAGACGTCAATGATACCTGCCAAAGGATATGAAATAAAAGTGTAAGTTATGCAGTTACGAGTTACGAGTGAAAACTTCTACTCAAGATACAGGAACAAGATTAATAACGACAATGAATTAGTCAC
This sequence comes from Phthorimaea operculella, assembly GCA_024500475.1. Lineage (NCBI taxonomy): Eukaryota > Metazoa > Arthropoda > Insecta > Lepidoptera > Gelechiidae > Phthorimaea > Phthorimaea operculella. The sequence continues at coordinate 1,337,935 of JANFCV010000119.1, forward strand.
GGGAAATTGCAGTTCCTTGTTTAGGGAATTTTTCAAGAAAAATGGCGGGTGCCGGGATAAAAAAATGCCTCTAAGCAAATTAAATAGTGATGCGCGATTGACTCGCAAGCAACTGTTGTCATGCGTAATCATTTTTGTGACAAAAACATTCTGTCTTATCAACTCAAAATACTTATTCAAATCAAGGCGCACACATACCTTAGTAATTACAAGATATAAAGAAATCTACTGCAAATATTTTAGGGTGTTGACCAGTCCATGTAACTGAACAACTTTTCACAAGATACATCGGTAGAAATATGGAAAAACTATACAAAATGTCCTACCCCAACCTAGTCTATTTCTATGAGAGGTCCAAAAATCTTTTCATATTCGGACCTAGGTATGTTTCTTGGGATGAGGTTGTTCAGTTTCAAGGACTAGTTCACCCTTTAAAATATTTGCATAGGATGCCGAAATTATTATTTTTGCTGGAGGACAAAATGAGCGCACTATGCTTTACAATCTGCCTGCCCATTAGGTATAGCAAATACCCCCAATGGTATTTGTGCATCAGCAATTCAGCCAGTAGATTGCTGTGTTTTGTGAATTCATTAGTAAAACATTGGTGTTTCTGACTTTAAGGCGGGGCCCACACGTGAAGTTCATTGCTGCGCTATTTTAGCGCAGCTCAAACGAATATGTTTGTCAGATGTATACGAATTTCGAGTTTCATGTCTTTGACGTTAAAATAAGGAAACGATGAAACGATTATTCTGAGGGCAATACACGCCGCTTGAATAGGTACCGTGTAAGGTACACAACAAGATGCTGCAATAACTTGCAGCTGTCATGGGGTTTCTTTCTTGCTGGATATCAAAAATTTTAGGGTGTTGACCAGTCCATGTAACTGAACAACTTTTCACAAGATACATCGGTAGAAATATGGAAAAACTATACAAAATGTCCTACCCCAACCTAGTCTATTTCTATGAGAGGTCCAAAAATCTTTTCATATTCGGACCTAGGTATGTTTCTTGGGATGAGGTTGTTCAGTTTCAAGGACTAGTTCACCCTTTAAAATATTTGCCTTTGATCCGTTTACACTTTACACCTTATATAAGTACCAGGGCGTAAGTATGTCAAGCGTGTTGGTAATATCGCACCTTCATTCCAGATTCCTAGAAGTAGTTATATCACCAGGGAACGTCGTCGCGGAGCTTAATAACAAACTATGCAGTCTCCAGATATTCATTATTAATTTCTACTTACAAAGTCCCGCGCTGCCACCGAGTGGCTTCTCACAAATGGAATTTAACAATTCAACAAAGCTCTAACTACGACAACGTACAATAACAGAACATGAATAATGGCCAGGATTTTGAGAATATCAATGCTAATGGCGCGGCCTAGGCCGAGTCTTACTTTCCGAAGTCGGTAAATGATACCGGATAGAGATCGACCCTTCAGAGATTTATCATAATAAAACAGGATCCAGGCTTCTGTACCCTGCCAAACGAAAGTACCTACATAAAAAGCTTATTTGCACATGCGAAATTATTTTGTCCTTATTATTCCCTCAATTTGATCTCGTATCTACTGCTTCGATGTTTATTCATATGTAGACACGTACACATAAAGAAACGTTCAGTAAATACGCGTATAACAGAACTCTACAAATTGCAGGAAAATTAAACTTCTTCCGGAAACTCTGTCGAGTTTCTTACTTCCCCGTGACATCAGTTTGCTTAGACATTTCCGCAAGAATTTCGAAATTTCTTTCGCGAATACGTAAAATATTTTGCGGCGAAATATGAATTTCAGATGCAAGTGGCGAGTGGAGTGATGCGCCTCAAGTAAGTCGTTATAAACTCGTTTAGTTACTGCATTTGCTTAGCTGCATCCTACTTGCAGCTCGGTGCACCGGAGTGGTGTCATTTGCATGATGCTAACTAGATACTAGTGTACAAACTGTAATTTCAAAAGAACTTATAATTTTAGGGCAGTGTTGTGGTGAAGGCCTTCATCACTGCACCAGTAAATAATGAAAGATGAGTTACTTATTTACTATTTATATAAGTAGAGGTTGAATTACCCAGGGTGACTTTGCAGTACATATTACCTATTTTGTTTTATTCACCTCACGTAAACGAATTAGAACTCAACTCTGCCCTCAATAAAATTCTCACCTCGTCATGGGCTTAAAGCAACATAAATTTCGTTGTCGAGTCAACTCTATCCTGCTAGTTGACGGGCCGGAAACAATTTGAAGCGGCTTAGTAAGTAGTGCGACTGTTTCGAAGGTAATTTGTCTTGTCTTTGCTTACCGTGTGGAAAACCTAGTTGACGACTCGATAAACCCTAGTAACAGTAACAGTTTTTGTGTGTGTAGTATCAACAACGAATGAAAAATCTTTTTACGAGTGCCACGTAATAGATATAGGTACCTACTAATTGTGTTGGAACTGTACTTCTAAAAGCTGTAGCAAATCAGTACTTTGGACTTCGGACATTGTATGTAGGTAATCTATGCGTATTAAAAAAGATATTTTCGTAACACTTGTAATATTATGTAATTGTGTACAAAACACATTGAAATGTAAAAAAAAATATAGTCAGTGATTTCTGTCCTTGAAATATAATAAACCTGCCTTCATTGCCGGAAAAGGCAAGTTATATTGAACACATGGCACCTGTCGTTCAGTCACGTGATGGATGAACCCGTTTCTGTTCCCTCCCTCAGGGATGACAAATATAGCATCGTACTATTTTTATTATCAAAACATTATTTCCTTTTCGCTTTTTCAAAGTTTAAGATAGTACTCGTAGTAAGGGTTATCTTAGTCTACCTGTTTATAAGAAAAACAACAATTAAGTTTAAAATCAATCAAACTTGGAAAAAAACGAAGATAAGTTATAAATTTCTTTTACAATTAAATTAAATAATTTTACTTCTGCTTCGAGAAGGACACAAGGTCATGCAACGACCCGATGAACCCTAATGTCAGAGTTTCACAATCACCCACTATAATTAGCAGGCCTCTGACACGGTTATGTTACGAACACCGTCTTTGTGATCTGATCATAGACAGCGGACTGAGACGGCTAACGTGCCCACCCAAGCACGGAACTATCTTTCCATTCGGACAATCAGGTGATTCAGCCTGAAATGTCTTAACCAGACTTAGAACAAATTCACAAAGTGATAAATTATATTTTTTGAGTGACCCCAACGAGAATTGAACCCGGAACCTTCTGCGTCGCAGGCAGTCGCACTACCATAGTAACATATCAGCCGCATAATAATTAAATATTATAAGTCCTGTTCGCCTAAGCTGCTGCATCATGCTGAGAAAATGAACAGCAATGCTGAATAATGTCAGCAACTTTTTTGCTAGATTAACAAAAGCAGAGACCACGATTTGGGGCCCCGGTTTTGTTTATTAATGAATTGTGGGTGTTTTTTTCACAGTAGATATAAAAAACAGTAAGATATACGAGTGGCTGGTGCTAGACTAGACTAACTAACTTAACATTGCACTTAGTTACTGAGAAGTGTAACTAAAACACCTGCATAAATAAAAAAACTCTGAAATATAACAAATTGTACAATTTATGGCCTAATTTTACTAATGTCGAAATTCCTGGATAACGTTTCAAAAGAAAACAAGATAAGGTTTGAAAAACAAATGAATATTTTCACATCTCCACATGAGTAATGAAATCTCAGTTCTTGTCAATCTAACAGCTAATATGAGGAAAAACTAGGTAGGTATTGGTTTCGTGTTCTTGCAAAAAGCAATGCATAAACGTGTCAAGAAAATCATGTTTCGCGAAAGGTTTTGCTAAGATTGGTATTGACATCTGCATCAACGACATTTTCGATGCCAAAAATTACTGCTCGATTTTCTCAACTGTGGCCCCGCCAAGGCTCGTTGGAGACATCATCTCAGATTTATTGGTGTATTATGCTCCATAAATAAAGATTCCTAATTGATATCGGATTGGTGTCCTGAAATATTGCTAACGAGTTTTGCGATCAAGTTTGTCTCGGGAATAAAAATGTAGATACCGTAGTAATGGGTACCGTTTATCTTTTTAATTAATCGCTTTGGGGTGCCCTGTATGTTTCCATCTATCTATTTGGCAAATAAGGAAGCAGCGAAAAGAAAAATCGTGCCGTGTGGTGCTGGCTTAGAATGTTATCACCTCATTTTCATTCCCGCGGGTGTCGTAAAAGGTGAATTAAGGACTTTTGAGTTTCATATTATTTAAATTTTAGGCGTCAAGCTGATGACTTGCCGCTGTGATACACAATTTTACTGTAATGAATGACCTTCAATTACTTTGTCAGATGTGGCGACGATAGTAGGCATATTTAAGCTTAGTCTAAAAAGGTGTAAAGTGTGTGCATACTCGTAGGTACGTATGTACTAGAAGATACGTAGAGTTTGTTTCCTTTTTTAAAGCTAGTGTTTAATTTGGTTTCATTTTCTATTATTAAACTTGCATCAGTGCTACAGTATAAAAATGTACCCATTCCATCGTTCGCTTCCAATATTAAACTAAAGACATAGGATCGTTATAGTCTGTCAATTAGGGTGGTGTTTCACAGAGCCCTAATTTCCATCGTGTAATGGGTGCACTGCCGCGCCGTCGCCAGCTCTTGCTTTATTAAGCCTGATGAAACTTTACATCATCATATTTTCTGGATCGCTCACCTAAATTAGAGGTGATTTATATCCCCAATGTACACAGCCGGTGCCCGTCGGAGCTTTATTAAACAAATAAAGTAATGAATTGGCGAGTATTCATAAACAGGCGTGCTGAAAGGGTTTTAATATGCAAAAGAGTTTCAACTAAGAATAAATTGTTGACATTCCAAAGCATTAGTTATTGCACGCAACTAAATAAAAGACAAACAGCCTAATTTCATTGTTTTACAATTCTATAATCAAGACCAAGAAAACTGCATGTAGGTAATTATGCAGTATATCAACTGTCACACAGTACAGATGAAGAGGTTTGACGTCAATATGTTAAAAACTTTTAGTCGAATATGACACGTCTAAATTTGTGTATTTGCATTAATTGGGCTTTCAAACATTGTTTCAAACACGTTCATTATTTATTTACTAGACTTGTACTTTCTTTGGACTACTAACGCAACCACAGTTGGTTCAGACGCATCATGTTAGTAGTCCAAAGAAAGTTTTGCTTTCAAGATTTCCAATCAGACCCCCATATAGAGTCATTCACAACTCTGCACGGCCCCTCGCTACATTTGCCGCCATATGACAGTATGAGTTGACCATCAAGTAAAAAAGGGAGCGCCATACAACTGTCATATGGCGGCAAATGCAGCGAATGGCCGTCTCAACTATAGTTACCGACTAGTGAATTGGTGATTTTTGTAGTAGATGACTAGTCGACTGATTTTAAGACGACTATTCAGCCAATCACTAGTCGGCTAGTCAAGGAACACCACAGTTTGTGCATCTCTTAACATTACTTGGAACTGAAGTAGGGGGCAATATTGGCTGATTGGTAGGGTCATACCGGTATAATAGACCGGGGATTACCACCCGGTTCCTGCACTCATTATCCATTGTATCGTTGCAAATAAAACGAGCACCTTTTGTTGCTCGAGACAATGTACACTAGAAGGTTGTTAACAAGCGATGGGCGTCGTGAAACGAACATCAGCCTATTCTTTGAAAAATAATTAATCACAAACCAGTTAGAAGTTTGGCCTTCTCATAAAATTCTTACTTATTTTTTTACGAAAATGCTTTTCATGTTTTTTTGTAAGAATGTGAATGATGAATGAATCAATTCAATGTAAAATAAGTACCTGCCTATCGCCTGCTTACCAACTTAACCATTTATAGACCAAGTTATACTGATTGTTTATACAAATACTACAAAAACCTAATGTAAGCTGATCCCATAAATACGTATTTTAATGTAGCCATCTATATTGTCACAATATAATATTCCACGAGACTATCCAGTTAGTAAATAACAATGAAATACTTAGTTGCGAAAATAAATTAATTGAATTTCAAAGATAATCCCTTTTATCCGGCGTGGAGGGAAATTAAAAACGTAAACTTCGTGGGATACGGCAGCCGGTAGCATCGGACATAAATGTTTATTTATAAGCAAAACCCATTTTGTGTTTGCGCTTACTAGTTATTCTCTTATAGTGGAAGAGTACGCGGGCTCTACGCGTATTATGCGCGTGTTAGACGAGAAACACACGCAACATCCGTTTGTTCGTCATTCTCCACTCTACCTTCGTACGAATGCAGTTTATGTCAAATAGCATCTCACAACGCTGCGGTGACGGATGGATTGAATGTAGGTAAAAAGGTGGCAAATCGAAAAAACCACACACAAACAGACTTTACCGTGTGTTTCTAGTCTTTGTACACGCGGGAAAACACGAGGACTGTCTTATCGCGTGTTTTGCACGTGAGAGTACGTGTACCTGTGTTTGAATCTGAAGTGACCTTGAGATGCATCGCAGTGAGGTGGCAAGCTGGTTTTATATGCCATTTCAAACAAATTCGTTCTACTTTCGTTTGTATTGTAATCGAAAATATATTTTTTTGCTAACCCATAGTAAATGCAGTCAGTTGATCGTGATTTTGTATGGGGGTTCAAACTTTCTTTTACGTCTCCTGAAATATTCTCTTATCGTCTGAATGCACCTCACCAGTATTCGGAGAGCTGTCCCTTACACCCCGTATTTATTTTTAAAGTAATTTGTGGTCATCACAATTACTGAGCAACTTTGTCTTACTGTGGTAATCTCATTCCTCGGCTTCATGTCACCTAAGATGGCGTACTGCGTGGTACTGCAACCACCCGTTATTACGGAGAGCGTTTGTATTGCAACCCTGCGTGTAAACTGCAGAGAAATAACAAATATATTACATCTAAGATACTGTACCACGAAACTCCCAACTTCCCTAGAAAGCAATAGTATGTAATTGCAAAGAAAATTCCATATCAACTACAATGCAGCATCGTAGCATCGCAGTGCGGCTGTCATTTACTGGATGTGATACACCGCAATAATTAGCAGCCTCGATTGCAGCATAATTCCAGCTATGAATGATCACCTGATGCATACATACATTACGCCAATATCCCTAGTGGGGTAGGCAGAGCGTAAACGGCTGTAAAGAGGGCCTTTGCACCACATCTGGCAAAAGTTTAAAAATCATTCAGCAGACTACGTGTCACCATAGTGACAGTGTGTGGACGGGTTGTAGATAAAAGTAAACGCTCTGACTGCTGATTAACAACTGACTATATTACAAGACATTCGGTATTAATTATGTTACAATATAGGGTTACATACATACTACACTAGAAAAGGTTGTCAGCTTGTCGCCTTAAATTGCAGTACCCATTAACTCTCAAATCCCTTAGTCACTTCTTACGACACCCACGGGAAAGATAGGAGGCGATGCTAATCTAAGCCGGCCCCACACATATCAGCTGATTCATAAAGAGATTAGGTTTCATGCCTGCATAGTTTCAGATGCACCATCTCTATCCTTTACTTACCATGGTTACTTAGCAGCCAAGCCAGTATGATGCTCCTTTAATTAAAATACATTATACGCCTTCCTACCATAGCTCTACCAAGATGTTGTTTAATTTATCATGTGGTTATTAGAAGCGACCACATGCAGGCCTTAATAAATGACGTCATATATCACGATGTATTAACGTGGAACTGCAGGTGAGATTAAGTCGGTGTGCGATGTACAATCCTGCCCTGATTTATATCTTGCACTATGTCCTGGCTCCAAGCACTATTTGGTGAAGGGGTTGTGTTGAAAAGGTAAATACAATTGTTCTGCCTACCCTGCGGGATAAAGGTGTATAATGAATTTTCTGTTTCTATTATAATGCGTGTGTTCAGTAGAATGCAGATACCGAAGTAATAAAGATAACGATTGTCATCCTATTTCATTTTGCACAAGTATCGTAGCAAACTGCAGTGCTACGAGCGTAACACTTTGCTACGATCGCAGAAATAGCATGGTTACGAGCTTAGCGGCATTCGCTTATTATTCCGCGATGTGAATGACATAAGGACTGGGTAGAACACTTGTAAATATTATTTTGCCGTGTAGTGCCGATACTGAAAAGCATCACCACACTTATCTTTGTGGGTGTCGTCAAAGAGAAACAGAAACATCAAAAAACCGGAAAATCATGCGGTGTTTGTTTGGACAACCTGTGTATGTATTTTTGTTCTGTGTGTATCTTTATCTTTGTCAAATTGTTTGTAGTTAGGTATGTATTTACTTATTTATTATCTTTACATCAACTTGTAAGTATAACGAGTATTTATATTAACTACCAAGTGTTTAATAACAACGGAGCAGACGAAATAGCAAGATGAGAACGGAGCGATGTCTGTAATTAACGTCGTAATTATAGAGGAATAATTTGCGACCCAGTCTAAGTAACAACTATTGAATACAAACGTAGTTAAATGTTACAAATTGTCAATAATTGTCTTGTCTATGCAAATATGTTTAAGATTATATAGAGTATGTTTTTTATGGCAAGACATACTTAAGTACAAATATAGTTTAGGTCAAATTGTTTGATAGAGTCAACCGTCAACGCAGCCTTGTACGATATTTTTGCGCTAGCGAAAGCATCTGTCAAACCATTTCACATAAACCGTATTTGTATGAAAATAAGGTGGAAAATCATAGTCACATACCTACGCAACGGATAACGCTGCACAAAAATAACGCACAAACGGACATTACGCGTGTTGCTCGCCTTATCTTATTTTTCGAGTGGGACACCAAATGGTCCAACCACCCGATAAACTCTGGTGTCAGAGTTCTCGCCTTATAAGAGGTAGATATTTCTGAGTCATGTTCTCATAACTGTTGTTCTCTACTATTATTGTTCTGTAAAACCTGCCCTCGACACGAGCGCGATGGGAATGGGAGTGAACCTTGGAGTGAAGAGCGGGTTGACAGAATAATATGACATTTAATTAAGTGGATACTGCAAAGTGCAGATATGAAATGAAATTACACTCGTTTGAATATTTCAAATAGTGCCAGCCTCCATTAAATTTTAATTGGTTTTCACCATTTCAGCGACTTTTGTTAAAAAGCTGCAGTGTAATTTGCTGAATTGTTCATTCATGCGTTTCTTATTAAATATTACATCAAAGATTAATATTTATTAGGTTTCATTTAGGTAGGTACAGTTCAGTTCAGTTTACCGTGTGCTGCCGGCTCAGAATAGCACCACCCCATATCTTTCCAGTGGGTGTCGTAAGAAACGACAAATGGATTTGAAAGTAGATGTGTATTGCAATTTTAGACGACAGGCTGACAACCTGTCACTCTGGTAATACACAGTCTTCTAACAGACTCTCAAACTTTTGTCAGACGTTGTGTAAATGGTTCTTTTTTACAACCGTTTACGTTTTGCCTATTCCGCGTGATATATGTATGTATGTAAGTCCATCTACGTAAAATTCAGTTGCGGTTTGTAGGATTATTTATTAAAATGGAAAATCAAGATAATTTGCCTATTCTGCCATTATGCTCCATTACCTACCTAATTAAAAGCCGATAGATGTTTATGTGAATTATTTCACAGGAGTTAAACCGTATAGCGTATAGTATTATCTACGTACTTGCCTGCCTACTCTACTTACTTAAATAAACAATGTTTCAATAACATTTGCATAAATCATTTTGAATAATTAATCTTATTTATTTAACTAATAAAAACTTTTCAGTAAAATTGGTTTATTAAGCAATACCAATAATTTATTAGGTAAGGCTTTAGAAAGATAAAAGTCTTAGGTAAAACCTCTATCTGAGTCTCTAATTAAGACCATCTTCAGTAAAAACGGCAATCTTTTCATTGACTTAAGTTTATTAAACCAAAATACAATTTTAATTAATTTTGCAGAAAATCTGTATGGGCCTGTTGACTTTCCATTGCGTACTGTAAACTAAGTGACCAGCGGCGGTTCGTCGCAACTAAATCCTAGGATGCGGTCATATTGTCAGCGAACGCGAGAGCAGAATACTTTCGATGGTGAAAACAACGATAATGGCCGCTGTTACTTAGGTATATAGGTATGTGGTTTGCTTTTAGAGGTATTTATTTTTCTTTTGGTATGCTGAGTTGCCTAGAAAAGATCGCTAAAAGCGATAAGGCCGCCTTTACTTGCATTATGTTGTTAATTTTTGTTCTTTTTGGTATATGAAGTTTTAATGCGAGCAATAAACTGTTTCTGTCTGTCAGTCTATAAGTTGCACACGTACCTTCGGACGATATTGCATTTTGTGACTGCTAGTGACAGTCGCAATTCGATGCGGCGAGATATCCCACGGTTTCTTGTTTTTAAGTAGGTATATGAAAATTCCTGTGTCGCTACCGCTCTTCCTTAAGTCGACCCGTTGGCTGCGTTTTCAAAGCTTTAATGGAACAAAAACAAGGTTGACTGACTTTGCTTAGGAAATCAAAAAGCCGCTTATCTTGAAATCTGTACTTTACTTATGTACTTAGCAAAAAGAAACAAATTAGGATTTTTATTTTAGAATTGTGACAGTACCTAAGGTTAGCTTCCACGTTTTAACTTTTACGTTATTTACCCCCTAAATTATTAAGCTTCCAAGATACAAATTAAATTTCGTCTCATTCTAAGCAAGACAGGCTTCGATTAGGACCCGGTATTGTAATAATTCGCTCGAGTACAAAAAGCTATTATCGCCCAAGTTAGCCGAGCTGTCGTTTTCGTTTGTATACTTATCTGCGCTGTAGGGGCCCGAAGATGAATGGCTTTTCATATTAAATCGAATTCCGCGGTTCATTGATTTTCAATTTGTATGAGGAGTGGGGGGAATACGGGACGCGACGGTTTACGGGACGGGACGGGACGCGGGACCGGTCCCGGACGCGTAAATAAATCCCGGACACGGACAGTGTTGGCACATCATCCCGTTTACGCGTTAACTGCTCACGGAACGGTGTATGTTTTTTTCTAATCAAAGTTACGACTGGGTATGTCGAGATTTAGTAAAATATTTTTGATTGAATAACATTACTATAAATAAGGATATTTTGTTACGAAAATTACTAGAAAAGTAACACTACCTATAATGTTTAATTTTACCTTGATGTTTTGATGGAATCCTAAATTAAGATGTATCCGAATAATCCGCAATTAAAAAGAATTCGCTTATCAAACTGACTCCTTACGTACTTCTCGCAACTAAGCTAAACAATGGAAGTTTCTAAGAGAAGCAAGTTTAAATTTTCAAACAATTGTCTTTTCTATTCAATAGTGTACAGTGCACATAGCTTGTGTGGCAACTATCCTTATTTTCAATGCAATCGAACGAACTCTAACTTTATCTAAAACTAAAAACTCTTTTAAAAGCCACTGCTATTTTTCTAGAAGCATAAACTCTCTATTTCTATTATTCCGTTGTCCAAACACTAAATTTTGCCGGTAAACGATCGTGGAGTCTAGCTTGGGTGGTTGGTTGAGAAAAATGTAGGCAGGGGTAGGGAACTTAGCTTATTCTTATAAAAAAATAATACTCCCTACCTATCCGCGTTTGGAATAATAATATTAATCACGGATCGCTCGTCTACTCACTGTCTCACATGACAGGTGCACCAAGTATAGTTCATTCAAATTCATAGTGTCATTATAGCTTAATCGGGAGGCCAAGTTAGGTATTGAGACCAGCGTAACTTGGCCTCCTGTTTAGGTTGGTCAACTATACGCTTACTATACGTATCAGTGCATCAACAAATGTTGATGTTTCACATGATAACCAAACGCAACACACCACGTGTAAACAGTAGGTACACGATTTCCAAATGCCTTATTTTCCCGGCACCCAATGTGCACTTGTTATGGTCCTCTTAAATATAACAAAAAGTCACAATACCATCGTTCCCGGGATTTAGGTAGCCTAAAGTGAATTACATCGTACGCCAATAGTTTTTAGAAAATCGCAGTCGAATACTTACTAAAATACTGTACCTATCAGTGCATCAGCATATATATATGTCGGAGAATGATCAAACTCTGTCGGTATTTGATGAAATTGTTTGACAGTTGATAGTTCGCGTTTTGATAATTTGTCTTTCCATTCCATTGCTAGTTGAATCTTGCAGAAACGAAACACATAGCGCTGGCAACACTCGACATAGACGGTGCGCTTTATTTGAACACCGTAGGCTAGAGACAGCAAGATGGACTGGATTGACTTTAGCGGCGGTGTAGTTCGTTCTCACAGTTCATTGATGGCTGCTTTCGTAATAAAGAAACGGGACTCAGGCGGCGAACTGAGTAAACAACTTTGACAGTTCCAGTTTGGGTGCGAATCGGGTCGTGTTTTGAGGTTAGGTTTCAATCCGCTGAAATCGTGGTAATCTTGGAGTCTTTCGAGGTGTGGTGGTCATCATTCGATGGCGAAGCCCTAGATTCGTATGGGCTACGGGATATTTGTGAAGATTGTGAGAGTTCCGGATAAAGTGTGGTTTAGTTTGTGTCTTTTTGAGATATCGTTCGTAATCCGATGAAATCACAGGAATCCTGGAGTATTTGGAGGAACCGGAGTCATCAGGTGATGGCGGAGCCCTATATAATTGTGTGGCTTTTGGAATATTTGTGGAGATCATGAAGTGTGTGATAATTGTTATCGTTTTACCCTCAGAAGGTTACTGGTATGCGAAACGTTAGTGAAGTGCAGAAATCATACGAGAATGGTGATTGGGTGATCATAACTGGTGGTCTACCTATCCTTGTAGGCATGCAAGGCTGCAGGCAGAGGACTTCAACGGTGTCTGGCGTTGAAGATTGGTGATTATCGGGATCTGACGACTGGCGAAGAAGCGCTGACGTGGATTAGCGTAAGTCTAAGGTTCCGAGATTGTTCCTCTAGGTGTGGTGTTAATGCTGTCGTATGGTTACACCATACCTGAAGAGGGCTGCCAGCCCGAAACAGCCTGGATGGAAAAGCTGACTACGTGATAGTGAGTATACTGTGGTTAATCATTATAGTGGCAGTGGTTCGAGATAGTATGTGACGATGTAGTATCCTGACAGGAGTCGGCAGTTGACCGTGCAGTATTCCATCCATCAAGTATCCATCGGGTACTCGACGAGTATACGCCCATGACGTGCTGTTGGTTTTATATCCTGACATTCCTGACGCGCGTACGATTTTATGTTTTGTTTTGTTATGGGCTTCTTCTTCTGCCCTTCTTCCCGCTCGTGCCCGCCCTCCTTTCTGATCTCCGACATATATTTAAAACAGTACACTATTTCCAAACGTAACTTAGCAAACTAACTGAAACTATGTAAAAAAATATTCTTTTTCGACCGTTGCCCAACCTGTGTGCAAGTCCTCTAAAATATATCAAAAAGTCACAGTACCGTACGTATGTACCTCTCGGGATTTAGGCAGCCTACAGTGAATTACGTTGTACGCCAATAGTTTTTAGAAAACTGCAGTCGAATACTAAAATGTTCCGTACCCCTCCGGTACGTACGTACGTACAGCGCGCGCACATTGCGACCGCGTGCACGTAGCGAGTCATTGCACGCGCCCGCGCCCGCGCCCCCGACGCACAGTAAATGTAGAAGCTGAAGCAGTAGCGGAACTTGACCCGTTTTGTGGGGATAACTAAACAACTGTTACCAGTTGAAGAGTCAAGTTTGGTAGCCAATTCCAGTCAATTTTAATAGATACGAGGATAAATATTTTTTGCCACTAGAAAGCTCATCATCATCTTCTTGCCCTTCTTGTCCCAATTACTTGGGGTCGGCGCAACACGTTTTATTGAACACAAAGCTCACTAGAAAGCTCATATATACGCATAATATGTTCCTTGCGGATTAGGTAGAGCGTAAACGGATAAGCTTATGTAAGTGAGTTTCTGAACGTGTCTATGCAGTTTCAATACATCTTCTTTTCGGATTAACGCTTCAACTTATCTCATATTACCAATTTTCAATTTCGCTTCTTCTCTACCCTAGATATAGGTACTATGTACTGTGTCCGCGATCCGCCCATCCGCCCCCTTGCGCCCGCAGCGTCCCCGTCCGCTCGGCGTCCGGTCGCCGCGCGGCCAGATGTATTGGAAACCTAACAGGATGTCGCGCAAATAGAATGTGTACCTTAGTGAACTTTTAGTCTTAGAAATCTCGTAGGCTACTGCCAACTGCGGGAAAACGCCTATTTGCAATTTATTCAATCGTTTTCTTGTCGCAGCAATCCTGACTGACGCTCTGCAAGAGTCGTTAAAGTAGCAGGGTCGGTGGTGTGAGGGTAAAGTGAATTTCTAAAAGTTTGTATGATGTGTCGATTCTTCTTCCTTTCGTATCAACGGTTTAAGGCTGCTTTAGCCTCGATATACTGTGTACTGTGTCTGCGATCCGGCCACCCGCCCCTTCGCGCCCGCAGCGTCCCCGTCCGCTCGGCGTCCGGTCGCCGCGCGGCCAGATGTATTGGAAACCTAACAGGATGTCGCGCAAATAGAATGTGTACCTTAGTGAGCCTTTATAAATCTCGTAAGCTTCTGTCAACTGCGGGAAAACGCCTATTAGCAATTTATTCTATCGTTTTCTTGTCGCAGCGACCCCACCTGACGCTCCGGAAGAGTCGGTGAAGTAGCGGAAGTTAATTTTTGAAACGTTTGTATGAAGAGTCGTGACGTCTTATATTCGTATTGACGGTTTAACTCATCTCACACTACCTATTTTCAATTTCGCTTCTGCTTTAGCCTAGCTATACTGTGTACTGTGCCCGTGATCCGCCCATCCGCCCCCTCGCGCCCGCAGCGTCCCCGTCCGCTCGGCGTCCGGTCGCCGCGCGGCCAGATGTATTGGAAACCTAACAGGATGTCGCGCAAATAGAATGTGCGTCGCATACCTAATGCCGCCGCAGGGACGATGCGAGCACTTCAGATATTCAGTGTTTCTGCTGCTATAGCCTCGATATACTACGTACTGTGCCCGTGATCCGCCCATCCGCCCCCTCGCGCCCGCAGCGTCCCCGTCCGCTCGGCGTCCGGTCGCCGCGCGGCCAGATGTATTGGAAACCTAACAGGATGTCGCGCAAATAGAACGTGTACCTTAGTGAACTTTTAGTTTTAGAAATCTCAGGCTACTGTCAAATGCGGGAAAACGCCTGAAGACACCAACTGACGCTCTGCAAGCGTCGGTGAAGTAGCGGGGTCGAATGCTTGCAAATGAGTTTTTTTACGTTTTTTCAAGTTTTCGATACCTCTTGTTTTCGTATTAACGGTTTACCTCATCTTTCTCATCTATGTACTGTGTCCATGAACCGCCCATCCGCCCCCTCGCGCCCGCAGCGTCCCCGTCCGCTCGGCGTCCGGTCGCCGCGCGGCCAGATGTATTGGAAACCTAACAGGATGTCGCGCAAATAGAATGTGCGTCGCATACCTAATGCCGCCGCAGGGAGCTTATCAAGTCACAGTCAACACAGTCGCACGTTTTACAATTCAACGTATAATTTTTCCCTAGATTACAATATAACGAACTAAAACCGTAAAATTGAAATACAATGCGTAGCTCGTGTTCTGATTGGTTAAGTCAAGCATCATGTTGCCAGCGACGCCATGTTTGTTTCACAGCTGAATACCATTTCGTTTGTTCTTGAACGTAAACTAACAGTATTTGCTTTCTTTTTAAAATTTTGTGGTGAACTTACTGTAATTTCACGGTCACATATTTACTGTGTACTGTGTCCGCGATCCGCCCATCCGCCCCCTTGCGCCCGCAGCGTCCCCGTCCGCTCGGCGTCCGGTCGCCGCGCGGCCAGATGTATTGGAAACCTAACAGGATGTCGCGCAAATAGAGTGTGCACCTTAGTGAACTTTTAGTCTTAGATAGCTCATAGGCTTCTTTCAACTGCGGGGAAACGCCTATTAGGAATTTATTCAATTGTTTTTTTGTCGCAACGACCCCGACTGACGCTCCGCAAGAGTCGGTAAAGTAGCGGAAATTTATATTCGGAACGAGATTTCGGATTTTTGTATGAAGAGTCCTGACGTCTTCTATTCGTATATACGGTTTACCTAACTCATCTCATATTACTGATTTTCAATTTCACTTCTGCTCTAGCCTAGCTATACTACGTACTGTGCCCGTGATCCGCCCACCCGCCCCCTCGCGCCCGCAGCGTCCCCGTCCGCTCGGCGTCCGGTCGCCGCGCGGCCAGATGTATTGGAAACCTAACAGGATGTCGCGCAAATAGAATGTGCGTCGCATACCTAATGCCGCCGCAGGGACGATGCGAGCACGCTACCGGCTGGTCCACGTTCAATTTCGAATTAGATTTATTTACTTCTAAACGATACTGTAGGTATAAAAAGACAGATATATCAAATGCTAGGTACTAATTGATATGAATATTATATGATATGATACTTGTATTTTTGAACCGTTCCTAATAAGTTACGTCTGAAACAGATTAATTAGGAACAAACTCAATTACCTGAAGTTCCAGGCCAAGAAGTAAATTTTGTTCTATGACGTTTTAAAAACTAATAGTAAAAAAACTGTATTTCTCAGACAAATCAAATTTTATAATATTTCGATATACTTAATGGTAGAATTGCTTGAGCTTCACAACCGGAATGGACCCACGCAAAGGTTCGAGCACGTTTTACGCTGTATTTCAGAAGTGGAAAGGTAGGTTTTGAGCAATAAAATTATAGAAACCCACACCTATCGCATGTCACCCCTTTCATCATTCATTTTAGTTGGTTAGAGTTGGTCAGAATCTCGCGGAATGAACAATTTTTTGGAAGTCATACTTATTTTATACACTTTGTGCAGCAGCTGCAAAAAATCAAAGTACATAAAATAAATATGCTGAACTTACCGCAGGATTGGTTTACTACGATCAATAGGTGAACCGTGTGGTGCCGGCTTAGAATAGCATCATCCCATTTCTACCCTTGGGTGTCGTAAAAGTCCATGGTATAATAAGATACTCCGCCTGGTATTTCTTTCCGAGATTCGTGAACCACGTGACCAACACAAGACTACGTCATCATGCTTGTGGGTTACCAGAATTACCCACTCTTATGATGTTTTTTGTAAATCATATAAGATACTGTTAACTAATAAATAAAATTTAAGTGTTGCTGTAAAGTTAAAGTTAATACATACGTAAATATAAATTATAAAATTATTAAGAAATATTTTAACCCATTGTTCTGATATTGAATTTAGCCCATAACGTATTTTATTGAAATAAAATGGCAATACTAAGTGACGTTGACTTGTGTTTCTCTGGGAAGGAAAGACCATGTTTTATTAGACTATGTAAAAGTCGACTATTTGATTGATCCAAGGAATGGGCAGCAGCGTTCACTGTGAACATCTTCAACACCTTGTACTGCGCTCGCCAATCCGCCTGCCAAGCGTGGTGAGTATGGCAATACCCCCCAATATTGGGAGGCCCATGTCTAGCAGTGAACTGTTGTGGCTGTTACAGTAGGTAAGTGAGTAATTCAATTAATTATTTTACTTACATAGTCTAGTCTGGCATTATTTTGATATTTGATTTAGTTTATTGAATAAATAATATCCATCATTCATAGGGTTGACGATTCCCAAGGAGGGTTGACGTCTGGTAGGCGCCCGGTCGTAAAATTAAGCCAAATCCTTTGCAACACGATTTCGTGTTCAACAAAACGTGTTGCGCCGACCCCACGTAATTGGGATAAGGGCAGGAAGATGATGATGATTCATTACCAAGAAACATGTAAAGATCGCTGGGTCCAGCCACTAGTTATCTACCCCCCATAGGAATCAAACTGGCAAATTGCAGTTGTTACTTACGCTGTCTCCTTTAGTACTGTAAATAAAAAAGTATATACCTAAATTTTGTACTTTATTAACATTTGTTTATGTGTAATAGGATCTGAAAGTATACAATACTTTTTCACTATTAGAAAGCTACGTAATCTTTGATTGACACACCATTCTTTTACCACAGAAATATGACACGGGAATAAGTATTTGTATCTGCGAGTTAACCCGTTTCTTGGAAGTCTAAAATGTTTCTAGACAGACAACCTTCATCAAATTTCATAAACAGAACTGGCTACAACTGAAATTAATAATATCTAAAGTCAAATAACTTCTAGTCTAGAACTCTAGTATTTAGCATCGCTATAATTTTAACAAGAAATTAAGTTCAAATATCTACCGCAAACATCTCGCTATTGTGTTTTAAGTTCCTAATTGTATTTTCCTGCGAAATAGATAGAACGTGAGTTATGTAAAATTGTATGTGAAATTGCCGTGTGATGCCGGCCTAGAATAGCATCACCCCAATTCTACCCGTGGGTGTCGTAAAAAGCGACTAAAGGATAATTATCCAGGGAAGCAGCAGCACCGTTCCCTGTAAATGCGACATCTTGGCACTGCGCTCGCCAATCCGCCTGCCAAGCGTGGTGAGTATGGCAATACCCCCTAATACGGGGGAGGCCCATGTTCAGCAGTGGGCTATTGTGGCTGTTAAGGTAAGGTATGTGAAAAAGTGGTCTTCTGCAAAACTATTTCTTTTTCTGTAGCCCGTGTAATGTTATGTCCCTGCAGGCCTTTTTTAATAATCGTGAAAATATATCTAGTTTTTTTTTTATAAACGTAGTACTTAAGTAGTATACGTATTTATTGGATAAATTTATTTGAATAACTCTTAGAATTTTATTGCAGGATCTTTTATTTAGAATGTGTTGAGGGAGCCCAGTCAAGGCGCAAACTCGTAAATACCTGTGCGGCATTACGTGCGAACAGCTATCTGGGAGATGACCCGTAAAATAAAAATAAAACCGGACCACGTACGTATACGTAGCAGAAAACAGCACCAAGAACCGTCGTCCCAAGGCGACCATTTCACCCAGCATCTGAAAATTGACACCTACTCGCGTCTTCATTTGCAAAAAATATAAGGCCCGGGAAACAAATAGCTGAATTTATTTATACAGAGAGATGACCTATAAAATTTGGGAACCGCGAGTTCCTTCCCGTCCTAGTCCCCCGACGGTCATTTCATCCCGCCATCTGAAAATTGTCACCTCGCCTCGTCTTCATTTGCAACAAATATAGGGCCCGGGTCTAAGCAATAAATTGCTGAATTTACTTTCCCTTCTTTCCCTCAGACGTGCTATTTTTCAGGCTCTTTGTTACGGTACAAAGAGGGACATTTAGCATCAATTCTCCTTCCGCGAATCGACTTTGCGAGAACATTGCAACGTAACTGCGGGTATCTTGCGAGCTCAATGTATGGTGCCATTTCTTTTGCTCTTTAAACATGTACTGGGTACGGAATGTATTCATTCCTTCTTGAATGGAGCACTTCTATTCTCTGCAGACTTTTCTGTGTTTATAAATATTCTATGAAAACCTTTCCTTTTTGAGCAAATATCCTAGAGAGCTACTGTTCCAAGCTTTGGTACTAAAATATAATGTAAGTTACAAACACCCTAATCATTTTTTTCTCCCAAATAACACGGGTTTTCAATTTATGTACGGCGGGACCCTTATAAGTAAAGTGCTTATGTATAAGTTAACCCTTCGCCTGTGAACCTTATCATTGGGTAATACAGAGTGACTAACGATGTATGCTATCAAATACATAATCGCTTTTTTATGTAGCGGTTTGATGGAAATTCGGTAATACCAAAGAATGTAATACGATCAATCTTAACTCAAAAGAGTAAAGGTAAAAATATGTTAAAGTTGCCTTCCAAGAATATTTTATATGCTATATTAAAACGTACTTTTTCTCATGCCTTGGTAGTTACCTGATTAGTACATGTTTCAAATTTGTGAAAAATATTAAATCTGTTGGGTCGACCCCAACTGATTTGGCATAAGGGCAGAAATATCATGATGATGATAAAACCGTTCGACTGTGTAGAAGTATACAGAAAAGTAATGACAACTGTAGGTGAAGGCAATAAAAAAATAAGGCTGATTATTTTTTAAGCCCGGTCTTCCTTACAAATTATTGAAAGGACTTTTATCAAACCAAGGGTCGGCACTAAATCGAGGTGTCAGCAGCAGAACCTTGCGTTTGACAATAAAGGAAAATATACAGTCTCTTTGTTTCGACCACTTGAGGTGTACCCAATAGAAAAATGTATTCGCCTAATTAGTTTTTCTTAAACCCTTATCAAAATATTCAGACTTTTATACAGAACAAAATTATAACCAAAATTGTAAGTACCTAAGTACCGTTATCTACATGTTTGTAATAATGATTAGTTTGAAATAAAAATTATTTGTTCAAGGTTATTTTACATGCCAAACCCTTAAACCCGTTGCCCGCCTACCTGATTTCATACAGCAATTTTTATAGTACTTGTTATAGACACATTAAGCCGCGGAATAGCCGGCACGAAATAATTTATTTGATAGCTCCCTGAAATCGGAAGATGCGGTGAAAACATATCGTTTCCCGTGCAAACGGAAACCTAAAAACTGTAATAGTCGTACGGTATAAGTTGGGTCAGCTTGGCTCGGCTCCAGTTGTTAAACTACCTATAATTATGTATGTTAATACGCGCGAGGTGGTTCAGATAGCGTCTAACGACTTCCTTTGATAAAAATAAAGTTGCGTTGAAATTTGAGTTCCGTAGTTGCAAGTTTATTGCCGAATTGCGTGCGGGGGCGCTGCAATCGCAGTTTGCCATCGCTGGCGCCGTCGCCCTTTATATAGACATTGATTTAATTTACATACCAGAGCCGATCAACATCGTGAGTATAACCAGATAATCAAGATGTTACTTTGTTGTAGCTTTTGAATTGTTTTGATTGGATTAGATATTTGAAGGCATGGATTTTGTAAAGATAGCGGCAGTGTGGTAGCGGCTAAGAATACTGCCTCTCTAGTCCAATCAGGGTGTTTCGTAAAAGGTGACCTAGCATTTTTGACCTCAGCTGTCACTATGATCTACCTCATGGTAAAGGAAATACTACCTACAATAGCATTCCCAGAGAAGGTGGACGTCAGGCAGGCGGCCGGTCATGAAACTTAGCTACATGATATTGTCTTCTAACAAAACATGTTGCGCTGAAACCAACTTATAAGGGCAGGACGATTACCTAGATAGTGCAATCAATACTGATTTCAAAGGCAACCTACCTCGTTGTGGTGTACGTACATGCACCTTATAGGTAATTGTTTTAAGTATCTACGAAATCGCATAAAAAATCAGATTACCCGTCGGTCGACACAGATGGCTGTCAGTTATCAAAAACAGCAATTTTGTACAGTATTTGTGAGATCTTTCTAAAATTAACTTTGACTTTCCGTACTTTCATAATGCAGCAATTTTAAAACTTAGATTAAAAGATAAACTCACTATAAAAATTGCAAACTTTATGAAGCAACTGCGAAGCCATTTTTTCGTGATATTTCCCCGGGGCGCAGTGCACCGAAAAATTGTGCACTCGCGCTGATACATATTAAAAATACGTATGTCACTCATGAATATAGATGATGGGCAATTTATTCGTCGTCCGTTTGCCTGTCGCCGGCCGCCGGTTGAGCTTGACAGATGACAGCGTCGTTTTGTTCTGCGACAAATAAATATGGCGGCGTCATGCTCTCATAAACGGGCTCAAATATTAATCTTTTAATAAATTACCTACCAGTAAAATCTACGAAACTACCTCCAATTTATAGAAGTTACGATTTTGTAAAAACAAGTGAAGGATTTTGATATAAAGCACGAAGGCGTAGGGAAAATCGAATTCACGCTGTATGTCATCATAAGCCCACTACCGCACGCAGCACTTTTTTAGTATGCAATATATTCTAAAATCATTTTATTTGTCGAATTACTGGCGTTGACCCTACTACTGGAACCGGCAGGTCTCTCCCATTCTCTATCACCAACAGATACGTATCCGAGGTATAAAGATCCTATTTTTCTCGTCCAGAATACAAATGTCCTACCAAATCGTCTAACATCGGACTAGTTCAATTTAGAAACCAATTTCGCTACCAATTCGTTTTGTAAACGGATCAAGAGGGCAACCTTAAATATGGCTATTAAATCGTTCGCGCTGAACCCACATTCGTCTTTTTAATACGATTCCCAACGTTAACAAATTAGAAAGTTTTATTGATGCCAGCCGAAGTATCACTTGCACTATCTAACTAACAAGCGAGACGTTATCTTGGAAAATATTACTCTGACTGGTTCCTATTTCCCTTAGTTTACGTTTACCTTCATTTTCTACTGGTATGAACATGTTAACCTCGTCATACTCTCACGTAAATTAAAGCTTGAAAGGCAAATTAATTACTTAGTCAAGCAGATTGATAAGAGCCCGCCTGATAGAGTGATAACATTGACGGCGCTCCAGCAAAACATGTTGAAAGGACGTTCGGACGTGAGTTATGTGTTAAGTTACGAGGCAAGTTGGCCGCGATTGAAACCGTGCGGCCGATAACATCGCACCCTTTCACAGCTGACCCTCACTCTCGACCCTCACATTCAATGAAAGCCCTAATTAGAACTTTGCATAGTTTGTGACCGGATGACGAATGAACTTATATTACTTGCAGTTCGGAGCCGCAATTCAGAAGTTTCAGTGGCAGGACCAGGGACTAAATTAGGTGACTCTTCCGGAAATACGATCAGGCAGAGAGGTTCGTTAGTGAACTGATGATAGTCGTTTTATAACGCGATATCCGGGAAAGGCGCAATCGATCCTGTCTTATTTTTTGGTTTGGCTGGTGGCGGGGCTCAGCGGGTTACAGATGAATGAAATTTTTCGACGTCGTGGTAAAGATCAATTAAGTTGAGCGGATATGCAGGCTACCCGCCGAAGCTACCGAGCTCCGACACGGCGGTAATGAACTTTTTGCGTGAAAAACTAGTGCTGGTTCCAACAAGGAATTTTAAAATTACACAGGAAGGTTTATTTTTTATTCAGAAGATAAATGTAGGTATAAAAATAAAGTTTCGCGTAAAGGGAGTTTATATCTGTAGGAGTGTGAGTGTAATCATCGAAACTGAAGGATTTATAGTTTGTCTGACGTGTTTTGTAGATCACTCTGAGCTACGTTGAATATGAACTTAGAGTAACTTGTATGAATTTGAATATACCTAGTACAGAACTAGCAAAATAACGGCTTGCTAAGTGGAAATTGAATATTCTAGAACACCCACTCTGTGACAACAAGAAAACACGCCACAATTTCACTTTGACACGAACGCGTGTTAAATGAAAAAGTTCAAAGCTTTGTTCTCATCTCTAGTCAGGATTTAATTAAATCCTAAAAACAAAAGGTCGTACTTATTGAACACTTGGCGCGTAATAAGAGAGTTAAAGAGACAACGCAAATGATCCACGCGACATGCTTTGGGGTTGTAAATTCGAGTCGTAAAATTGGTAGAGATGCGCCGATTAGTCGGGAAAGATGACTAGTCCGCCATTTTTGTAGCCGGCGCTAATCGGACGAATCGATGTTTAGGCGAGAAACGCAAATAACGTTTGTTTGTACATTATTTTTGCGTTGCGTAGGATAACACGAATTTCGAACTTATTCTATCTAATACAAAATACGGTTTATGTCCGGTTCGACAGACGCTTCCGTCAATGCAGCGTTGTGCGATAAAAATAATGCACAAATGAACGTCACGTGTGTTTCTCGCATTATATTACGAAATCAAATTATTTTAATATGATAATCAATTAAAGCTTGTAAATAGTTCGAATTAGGTACAGTGATAGTAATAAGTGGATATAGGCACGCTGAAGTTATGCACTTTTAAAATCGTTTACACGTTGTGTTTACATCTTATACACACACATGCAAAACAATGCGCGCTCCTCGATACTCACTCTTAATACAACCGCTTTAAATTCAAAACCACAGAAAAATTGCTACAATAACCGGTGAAGTTAATGCTATATGTCGCAGCGATGTTAATCAAACCAGGTTTTTGACCAAAAACCAAAGACCAGTAGATAACAAAGGTAAAATTCAATTTTATCATAAAAAATAATTTGTCTTAGTATTTTGATCGAAAATCTATAACAATATAGTTTTCCGATCATGAACCTGAAGTAGTTTAGGATTAAATATGGTAAAGTTATTGCCAAAAACATTAATATATAGTTGTCTGTGATTAAGAACTTGATTTGGTTTAGCATTATGATAAAAAATTTGGCAAAACTTACGTTAAAATTTTGTTATCTCAAGCGCCTAGATTTTTGGACAAAAACCTAGTTTTATCAAAAACTACGACATAGAATGACGCTGAACGCTGCACAATGCTGCCCATTCCCTGGATTCGGCCCTTGGATACCCTCGGGTAGAAATAGAGTGATGCTATTTGAAGCCGTGAAAGTAACATTATTTCAAAATTAAAAATTAAAATACTTAACATATTTAAAGAAAGCTTAAAAATCCTCAGAGGTCAATTATTATTTTATATAGTGAAAGGTCAAGGTGGAAAATTTCACATAACACGTGTCTTTAGTTTAATGAAGATAAAAATACTTCAAGAAAAAAAGTTCAAATAAAAAGAATCGACCCATGAGGATACGAACCATGACATCCCTGATTGGTAGGCCACTGTCTTTACCAATGCGCCATCCGAACATTTAACACGGAGTGCGAAATTTTGTTACCCATTTCACTATTAGTCATTATTGGAACGTGCTTGATTAGTCATCTTATTCTTTTGCTACAATCGGTTTACTACGCGTTTCTTTGTATGTGTGAGTGGAGTTTGGCTTCAAACGACTTTAGAATTAAAGCTCATGTGCATGTCTCTGTAAAGTCTATATGGAATTTTGTAAATGTCTGTACCTACACCACATTTACTTTTTTAATAGACATGGCCCAAAACTCACGCAATGACAACTCCCCAGCGTCGCTGAAGGTGGCTGAAGCAATGATTGACTCAGACGACCAGTTGATTGATTTTAAACCGTTTAGTCGGTAGTCGTACAAAACCATAGTCGGTGCATCCCTAGAAATAAGGTTAATATAGACGTAGAGGAGGACGACACATAAAATTGGAGTAAATCACGGAGTGAGCCGCTTTAGACGTTTACAGCCGGGAGGCTGTTAGTTCCGCCTGCTGTAGGTGCCTACTTACCTATAGCACAAAATAGAGAGTTTACAGAAAGTTCACTCGGCCCTATTTGGGATTTTCGCGATTGGCACTTGTTACATAACCAGTATTGCTACTGTCAAAAATCTCAAAGTATAAAAACGCCAAAACAACAAAATCTGACAAAGAACGTCGTATGATTCTGAGCCAATTTTAAATCCAATAAATATGTATGACATTCGTGTCAACCACCTTCTTATTTACCTTAACTTCCCCTGAGATTCCGGTTTTTTCCAGTTTTCGTCAATAAGCGTCAAAACCGACGCTAGTGCTGAGTGAGCCATCTGGTAAAGGCGCCCGCGCACCGTTTTCCTACTTTGTGCCTATAGGTACCACTCGGCATTGCATTATGGCAACTACCTACACTAAAGCGGGAATCACAATTCACGTCTGCTTTTGCGTCATTTTTGCGCAAGCTGTCGCACGCGTTAGGAAAATGCGATTTTCTACCTTATTTACATAAATACGGTTTGTTCCGCCAGCTGTAGGTGCCTACCTATACCACTCGACACAGCAACCTACCAAGTACACAATGGCAGGAATCACACGTCACATCCATTTGTGCGTTATTTTTGCGCAGCGCTATCGCATGCGTTAGAAAATGCGACTTTTCTACCTTATTTTCATAAATATGGTTTGTTCCGCCAGCTATAGGCGCCTACTTTACCTATACTTCTCGGCATGGCAACTTCTTACACTAAGGCAGGAATTACATGTAATGTCTGTTTGTACTTTATTTTTGCGCAGCGCTATCGCATGCGTTAGGAAAATGCTACTTTTCTACCTTATTTTCATAAATAGGTACGGTTTGTTCCGCCAGCTGTAGGCGCCTACTTTACCGATTCCTCTCAGCACGTCAACTACCTATACTAATGGTAGGCTAATAAACCAAGCGTCGCGGCAACGATGCCGCCAAATTTTGACGGCGTCGTTGTCGCTGCGGTCTTGTAGAAAAACCCGACCGCATCCCATACAAACCCTGAGCTTCTCAGCGCGCTGTCAACGTGACGGCGACGCGGCGGCGTCGTTGACGCTGACGCCCGGTCTTTCTGGTATCCCCATACAAACCAGTCATTTGACAGCGACAACGACGACGCCGCGACGCCGCGACGCTTGGGAAATAAGGGTACCTTAAGGTGGGAATCTGTTATTGCGTTATATTTGTGTATAAAAGTTTTTCAATTCCCTTACATTTTAATGAATACTTACATTAAGTAGCTTTTAAATACAATCCTATTAAATTAATGAAACTGGAATTCGAAAAATACATAACATTGCTTTTAAAATTATTTTGAAGTTAATGCAATATGTAAGTACCAGTTATAATCCAACTTTCAACGAATATTTTAATTTGAAATTGGAGTTGCTATTCCGAATTTCACATTGCATGCATTACACTTTTAATAATTTGGCACTAACAAAACCGTTGTGTCGCGTTATTAGGTATCACAAAATGGCAGTTTATTAACACCGTAACGGCTCCAAAAATTGCCGGTCATAAAATGTTATGGCTGTATGCCTGTATGGGTGCAGAGCAGAATTGTCATGTTATTATTTGGCCCGTTCGCGCCACTAAGCCCGAAGTATGGGCCATTAGGCTCCGCCCGCGAACGGCTACATGTTATATTGCTCGAACATTAATAACGCCCAATGTGCATTATGCAGCCAAAAATTATCACTACCACGCCTATTAGCATAGAGCTTACCTAATGAAGGTCTATCGCGTTTTCTTGCAAATTTTATTCCACATTTAATTTATTAAAAAGACATAAAAAGGGAAACTCTTTTTACTTCATTCGTCACATTTATACTAAGCGTAAGCACTAAATTAACTTTACAGTTATGCCAAATTAATTGCCATACCAACATCCAAATAATGTCAGTATGAAAAATTAATATCATTTATGAAACCAAATTCTGTAGTAGATAATATTTTCAAAACTTGAAATAATACATCAATTTAGGCAGAACCATCATAGATTGAGGAAGGCAGTAGGTACAAATAAAGGAAAATCATAAATAGCGACAAATAAAAATTACATGATCACAAATTACACGGTCTTGTTGTTCTAATTGAAAAACGAATAGAAAAAAACCTAAATTGAAGTTAATATAAAGCAGGTATCTCCTTCCAATATAAGTTTTGTAATACTCAGCAGGTTCCATCTTTGAAAAGGCAATCGCCGCCGTCTATTTGTGAGCTGTAGAGACTCGCACAAACGCCGTTCGGTTTCTCAAAGACTTTACTGCACTGCATTCCTTAGAGCAACTGAACACGTAGTTCCGCGAATGTACACCGATAATAAAAGCTGCTGGGTGTCAAAAGCAATGCCACTTATCTACTAAAATGGTAGTTTTTTTATAGTAAGGTAGTTCGAATAACAATACACAGAAACCAATCAATATGCACGAAATCTACTACGAAGTTATGATCCACTGAAATCATATGTAAAAGGCCTAGAGCATTACCTAGACTAGCTCATATTAATCCAGGGAATAGGCAACAGCACTCCCTGTGAATTAAACACCTTGCACTGCGCTCGCCAATCCGCGACACAAAGCCACAACAGTCCCTGCCAAGCATAGTGATGGCAATACCTACCCTCTCGAAAGGGGAGGCTCTTGACTCTATTTCCTTTCTGATAACTTCGCGAGCCTTTTTAAACTTATTTCTATAATGGCTCACATACCTCGTTAAGTTTAAATTAATATCGAACTGTTATAAAAATCACCCTACCTACAAGTCCGGTCCCTGTATTGTAAGATGACCAATATGACCATACCCACCATGATTGGATTTTATGTCGCAATTTTCTCTCGTAGCGTCGTAAACTGTTTATTTTATCGTACCTATTTCTTCCTCTAGTAATCTCTAGGAAAGTCGCAAGTTGAAATAGAGTTTGTAAAAAACTACCTGGATTTCTTTCAATGTTTTACAGAGCCGTTTTATAACATTGGGAATCTTCATTTTACAATGCCAGCTTAGAAGAGTGTCACTCCAATGTTCCTCGAGGGTGTCGTAACGTAAAAATCAACTAAGGTATAAATTTATCTAGGGAATAGGTAGCAACGTTCCCAGTATTTACAACATTTATTACTCCGCTCGCCAATCGACTTGCCAAACGTGGATAGTATGTCAAAATTCCCAATAGAGGGAGGCCTATGTTTTATATTAGACTCCAGTAGTAGACTATTCTATGTAGCTGTAATAATAAACGGAGTTGTAAAAAGCACATCTTGGAAATCTAATCTAAACAAACAAAAAACCGCGGCAAGTAGGGTACTTAACAGGGTTAGAAGACAAAACCTTTCCATCCAGATTGTCAGTTGTTTCTCCTGAAATTCGGAACGTCTGAAA
Source organism: Phthorimaea operculella (assembly GCA_024500475.1). Lineage (NCBI taxonomy): Eukaryota > Metazoa > Arthropoda > Insecta > Lepidoptera > Gelechiidae > Phthorimaea > Phthorimaea operculella. Next base: position 1,366,487 of record JANFCV010000119.1, read on the forward strand.
TAAACGCGATTAGCCATCCACTCACTATAATTAAGGCGGCAACTGGAGATGAATACAGCCTCCTAAAGTGATCAAGGCAAAGGCATCGAAATCTAAAACGACCTTATTAGAGAAGCTTCGTGGTTTTGTGGTTACGGCATTAGGCTCTTAACTTGGAGTGGATAAGGCCTGTTCGGGCTAATGCAAACGTTTCCCTGTACTCACGATTGTTTATTTTTAGCCGGCTGTCTGAGAAGGAGGGTTATATTTTCCGAGGTTATCTACGTATGTCCTATGTAGAGAAAAAAACTCTTTTTCACGGGATACAGCCCAAAATGCTTGGCGGATTTTTACTTATTATGAAGTGTCGTTAAATTCGTCTTAGCAGCGTGCTAGTGACACTAGTTTGGGGCCGGCTTGGAATAGCATCAACCTATTTCATTCCTATTCATAGGTATTTTACGATTGTCACACACTACCTACCCCAGAAGGGAATAAGGCGTGATGTGTGTATGTATGTCTGTATGTAAATTTAAAATGGCAGATTAGAAACACAAAATATTACTTTGAAATAACCGCAGTCTAATTTTGGTTTTCAATAATCATGCGAAAGCTAAAACTGTAGATACAATTGTTTATTACTAAAGTTTATTCAGATTTGGTATCGATTAAAAAACCCAGACAATAGGTAGAATAAAGTCAAGGTGACCTGTGCAGTAATTAATTTCCAGAAAGGGCACTGCGGAGTAGACAGAGAGGGGTGGGTAGCAACTGGAAAACGTGAATTACACCATCAGCTAATAGCCGCAATCAGTATATTACAGTTTATTTATCAGTTCAGTCGAGACTATGCTTGGGAGGTCGCGGATAAATTTTACTTTTTTATCATTTCGTTGAATACCAAATTTAAAACACTTCTCGTGTTAGGTTAAGTTGCAAAATATTACAAGTTTTCCAAAAATTTACATTTCGTCAGTCTTTACATGAAAGCTTTACGAATATACGAACATTTTTATGTCAGTTCTGCGTGAAAAACGCTGTCATATTCATTTAATACGACAGAACCTGTGTGTCATATTTATTCACATATCATACATAACTAAATTAAATTTGACAGTGTGATGTGTTTTGTTTGACAGTAAAATTATTCATTTGATTTGAAAACTGTTATTTATTTAGCCACCAACAACCGCATCAGCGCCGACTTGATAGAGAGTAGAATTGGTCGCTATGGGCGAAATCGGCCGGAGAGATAATCAATTATTACCCAGAGACTTTCCCGTGTGCTTGAATATGTCAGACATCTAAATATAAGACACACTAGGAGTAGTATTGTAATAGAATAAAATCCTGTAATCTAGAGTTTAAGGCTTACATGTTTGGCGTCTTAGCTGTTAGTGTAAATTTATAAATAAATAAATGATAAATAAATATACAGCTTATTTAGTCTATTGATTTTGTGAAAATCATTGAAAATCATATCAGCTCAAATTGCGAGCCACACCCCACTCCTATTAAGATCTATTTATTCTTTAGCTTGATCCGGACAATTTTAGAACGTCTCTACAAGTTTTATCTCCAATCCTATACAGGATGTAAAAAAAAATAACTTCGATTACTTTAGAGGGTGAACCAACCCATAAAACTGAACAACTTTCCCCGAGGAACATAGGTCGAAACTCCCATACAAAATGTACCAGCAGGCCGAGTCAGCCTTTTTTTTCGCCGTATATAGAGTCTGTTACCTACTACAAGAAGATCATCAAAATTAAATCATGGTAAATCTATCTTAGTGTAATTCTGCAAATTGCTGCTAATTACTAATTACCTAAGTGCATTAGTCATGACCACTTGCCACTTACTTAGCTCAGCTTATCATCAGATTTGTGATTATCTCCTATACAATGTATACTATTATACCTTTACAGCCACTACAGTCCACTGGTGGACATGGGGCTCCCCTTCTGAGGGGGTATTGCCATACTCACCACGCTTGGCAGGTGGATAGGCGAGCGCAGTGCAAGGTGTTCTATTCTCAAGGATCGCTTCTGCCCATCATCATCTTCCTGCCCTTTTCCCAATTGCTTGGGGCGGCGCAACACGTTTTGTTGAACACAAAATCGTGTTGCAAAGTATTTGGCTTAATTTTACGACCGGCTGCCTACCAGACGTCAACCCTCTGTGGTGAATTAACCGCCACCATACGGTTGGCCCTGGCTGATTGGGTCGGATTTATCCCTCAGTCGCCTCTTACGACCCCCACGGGAAGAGAGGGGGTGGTGCTATTCTACTCTGCCGGCACCACACGGCTGCCCATTCTGCTGCTGCTGCTGATCGCTTCTGCCCATTTCCTGGCTAATTAACCCTTAGTCGCTTTTAACGACACCCACGGGTAGAATTAGTGAGATGCTATTCTAAGCTGACTTCACACGGTACCTTGTATTATAAGTTACAAGTTTTCTGTATGTTAAATCTGAAAATAAGTTAATCGTTCTGTTGAATACCAAATTTTAAAACACTTCACGTGTTAGGTATACAATTTTGGAAAACTTGCAACTGGGCTACCGCGGTAGTGGCGTCGGCAGTACAGATGCCGAAGGTCGCAGGTTCAAATCCTGCCTGCGGTGGAAAAAAATTCAAGTTTTCCAAAATCGGTCTGTTCTCTTTATGTCTTCGAGCAACTCGATCTTCCGTCCCGTTCCGGCCCGTCTTTATGTATAGATCTTGGGGACGGAAGATCGAGTTGCTCGAAGTGTATAGATACATGACAAGGTATCGTCACAATTATGATTGTATGTGATGCGAAAATGTAAGTTGTTAAGTTTCATGATCTGTTCCAGACCTAAGAACATTAATAGTTGATATACCTGTCCACCTAGTGTCTATATATAATAACTATAATATTGAAGCAAGCAATGGTGTGGTTGACTAGGCAGAAACAAGTAAATGGTAGTGGTTAATTAATACTAATTCAAGTGTACTCAAGGTTCATTACATTTGTTACAGAATATATAGATACCTACCAATTAATATTTGATCTAAAATTAATTAATAACATTACCTATAATGCTAAGCTTAAGTACTCGATAAGTTATAAATATTATTAAAATTAGCAATCTGTACTACAAATTAATACGAAATCGTAGCACAATCGTAGACATTTGCTACGAGGCGTAAAGCTGTTGGCATTCTCAATAGCTTTTGAACTTGATGATAACATTATGTACATCCATTCATTCTGTTACAACTTGGTGCAAAATGACGTCAACCTTTTAAAGGCGGTCCATAGATCAAGCTGTCCAAGACCGTCCAGCGTGACGGTGACAGCGCCGTGTTTTCAATCTCCTAATAGATTTTAGATTAAATGTAAGCACAGTCTACTTGCCTTTATCAGTTTCTGAAACCTACGAGTATTAGACGATTTCAAATTCATCGTGCTTTTTGATGTGGTTTAGCAAAAAAATACTTTCAAAGCAATCGGACTATACAAATGTTGAAACTTCTTAAGTATTTAAATAGGGTTTATCCTTTGTGATACCTATTTTATACGATCAAGGTCTTATAATCTCATTATAAAATAAAATTACTACGTCAGTAAGTCCTAAACGACCTCATAAAGGAGATTAAACTTTTACGGCCCACTAAAATATCGAAGCAGTGAGAAAAACTGCCAGTTCGCACTTAAAAATCACATAGTTCAGGTCTTTGTTCTTCTCAACAATAGGTAACTGGTCCGGTTTGGAAAAGAAACAATGGCGTACAAATTTATAATGCAGTCTGGGACTCAAACCAACAATGAGTACAGAAAGAACGTTGCGAATCAGAACGGCACATATGGAAATATTTTCAGGCACTGCGTTCACTACAAAGAAACTTAATACGTTATGCGAGTGATATGGGGTTTTCACATGAAAATTAGACTATGCATTACTGAACTCTTCCATCAATGTAAAGGTCGTGGCAGCGAAATCAGGAAATACGCAAATATCCGGATAATAGCAAAATGCATTGATCCATTCGTTATTTTCCTGAAACAATCTAGTAAAATGACGATTTTGTATTAGGTGTCATGTGCTGCGATGCCTACGTGCCTCCTTCGATTTTGCGGTGCTTTAAGTCTCTGCTGTCCCGCAAGGCTGATTGTGTATGAACTATTTGGACCAACGCAACCTCAAACGCAACTACATTATCTTTGATTTTTTTGTTTGCCACGCTTCGTCTACACCTCGTTTCACGATCGTAGCTTGGGAATGAATCACGTCACTGCCGTCCCGCGGGGCTACCGACCGCCCTGAATGAAAATGAACAACGATGCTGACTCGCCGTGGACACGAATATAAATATTTTTTATAATCCTATTTTTCCGTTCCACAGTGTTGCATTTTCCTATTGTTTCCTTGCCGAGGTTCGTTAAATCATCGCACAACGGATGTTTTATGTTTGCATTCTGATTAGAGGAGGAAATTTATTCACGTTTCTAGTTTTGTTCAACGGAACCCTATTGTTTCATAATTTATTTGTTGGGTTGATTCTGTAAAGTCACAACTTTTATATTCGTAACTACATTGTTTTCTCTAAGTTAAATATAATTCTGAGGGTTTTTTTGTTTGTTCAAATAAAGCCATATGCAAACCTGAGCGAAACCACCGTGATGCCTAGGTACACGAAACTCTATAGCTTTACAATTAGTAACAAACTGATTACCGCGTACCGCAGCGGTTGGGTTCAGGTTTGCATAGGGCTTATTATAGCTGTAAAGAATTCACACATTTTATTAAATCCGATGCGCATTGAATACGCATAAAGTTTTGACTGCCCTTATACTACAATCTGCATCTAAATTAAACCAATCTGTAACAGCCGATTCATCGGGTCGTTGAACGACTCGGTGTCCCACACGAAAAGAAGAAGAAGCCGATGTGGTGCAGTGGTTGTATGACTGCCAGCGACGCAGAAGGTTCGGGGTCCTAATGTCGGTGGATAACTCATAAAGTTGATTGATAATTATCACTTTGTGAATTTGTTTCCAATCTGGTTAGGATATTGCAGGCCAAACTGATTTTAAGAAATGAAAGATGGTTCCGTACTTCGGAGGGTACTTTATTACCTAGACAGCGGTCGTAACACAACCATGTCAGAGGCATTTTACTTGTAGTAGACGGTTAAAAAACTCTGACACCAGCGTTCATCGGGCGGTGGGACGAATCGGTGTCCTACATAAAGAGAGAGCGAATCAATCAGTAGTGCACTGAATAAAAGCCATTATTACATTGAGCATGTCCAAATTGCTGCAACAAAGAGTAGGTTCCGTCTGTGTAGAGGTATTGCTTTTGACACCCAGCAGCTCGTATTATTGGTGCACATTTGCGGAACCGTACGTGTTCACTTGCTCTGAGGAATAGAGTGAAGTCTTTGAGCAACCGAACTGCGTTTGTACTTGCGGTATTGCTCTCAAATAAACGCTGATTTGGGTCTTTTGAACACAGAATTTTCTGGTTATGTAAACAAACAGTTTACCACTAAATTAAGTATTTATTAAAAGTTACATTAGTAACTTTTTTTAAAAGCATTAAGTACACTACACTGAAATATAATATGATTGAGAAGACGGGAACCTTCCGTCATCTGCCGTCCGTTACATTTTTAGCGCATTCGTGCATACATGCGAATTCACTTGGTAACGATTAAAAAACAAAAATATAAAGAAAACTTTCATTTTTATAATAGGTACCGAAATTTATGTACAAACTCTTTGCTTGACTGTAAAACTCTTCGGTGGCGCGACAGTTCCAGTGATTTTACTCCAATTTTATGTGTCGTCCTCCTCTGGGTAATAAAGATCTATATTAACTTCATTTTATTACGGCATGGCTTTATGACCAAAGAATATATGCGAGGATCGTCATGTCTTTAATTAAATGTTTGGTAAAAAGCAACTAGGAGGTGAATTTTTGAAACCGTGTAATCTGACCCCTCGCGCGAAAGTCCGCAACGACTGCTTTAAGCACTCGTCTCACATTTTCTACTACTCGAAGCATGTTGGGAATAGTTTGATGAAGCGCGTGAAAATGCGCAATAGGTTATTTTCCTAAATAGCTAATGAAAAATAAAACATGTCTGTTTAAACTTATTGTACAAAAATATTACTTATCTCATTTATGTTATATTTTAAGTAAGTATTCACTACTAGAACCATTAAAATCAATAAAGATTTTAAAGCTTTTTGGCGCTTTTTTTAACTGTTTTAACTTTTTAACTTTATGACGCCATATTCTAGTATTTCTTTTTTCATACATAAAAACGTTCAAAAAATATCTCATTTGACTAATATAAAAATACCGTAATAGTAGCGGATTCTTGCTTACTAATATTTAAAAAATAGAGCCCCTAAACTTAGGATTTGGAGTTTTCTATCATAACGTGACTTTTTAAAACAAAACTCATAGAAATAGTGAACAAATAGAAATCTGAATCCGACAATGTTTTCTTTTTAATAACGAGCTTCGTTTTAATGGCGGAGTTGTATTCAAAACACAAAGGGTTTAAGATTTCAGCCCTGTCGGAAAACACCGATGAAAAGATTTCAGTTGGGATTATTTCTCTTATTTTTCTTTTACCGGAGGGCATTTTATTGTTAGTGTGGTTGTCGTGCGGAAGTAATCAGTAAGAGCAGAAGCACACAGTAGAGGTAAAGGAATAGAACAATATATTCATATGAATTATTAGCCAAGACTGTCAAAAGCCTAATTCGTAAAGGCCTATTCAAATCACGACGGTATCCCAGTAGAAACGCGGATCCTGGATGCAATGTATACTAGGTAATTGATAAAAATTGACAAACGAATGAGTACCAATTAACCCACATACCCATCGGGATATCATCGTAATTTGAAATGGCCTTACACAACAACGAGCTCCATATTCAAATGCAATACGGTTTCCATGGCGAAAAGTTTTGAATAACTCTATAACGGCAATAAAACTTCTGCTTAGTTTTTTACTGGGTACAGTATCTGCCTGTGACAGCAGAGCGCTAGATACACCAAGATATAGTCGACATCAGTTAGTACAAGTGTTTCTGCACTGAATGGGAAATTGTAAGACAATTATCACAAACAATTAAGCTTAATTAGCGAGAAGCGGCCGCGTTCCTAAATTGAGTTACAAGGGTACAATAGAACCAAAAGTGCTATGCAAGACAGTGCCTACCTAGTTACATAACCCGACACCCATGCCACAACAGTCCACTGCTGGACATGAGCCTCCCCCAAGTGGGATAAGGGGTTTTTGCCATACACATCACACTTGGCAGGCGGATCGAGAGCGCTATATAAGATGTTGCTATCACAGGGAACGCTGCTGCCCACTCCCTGAGGGATTTTATCCCTTAGACAGAAAGTAAGACGAGCATTGAATGTGTGTACCTATAGCGTTTTTAGAGTTTCGTTGACCGTTAGAAATGTTGAGAAAAAATATTATAATTGTTTTTTTGACCCCCTTCCCATACATGTGAAAGGGGGTCAAAAAGAAATTTATCTTGTAATATTGAATAGGGTACCTATCGTTGAATAGGTCTTTCAAAACTAAGGGGAGGTTTCTTTGAAACAAAGTCTCTTAAATGTTTCTGTCTCGAGATATTTGCTTGTAAAAGAGACATTTTTGAGGCATAATTTGTTCCAGCTGTAACTTCTAAAGTATGCATGCTAAATATTTGAAAAAAATATGGAATATAGTTCTTAATATAAAGCTATCATGAAAACTGTAACGAATACGGTACCACTGAACATTAAGGAAATATTAAAGTTTTTCAATTTGCGGTAGGTAACCATACAGCTGCAAACAAACCAACAACAAAATTAACTTTGTAACGCTGAAAGACCTGCAGGGCTAAGATTGTGTTGCGAGTCTTCAAAAGTTCTATACGATTTGACATTTCAACGCGCCTCTGAGGCGCGGGCCGAGGCGCGCAAAACAAACAGGAGCAAACTGCCATAGACGATCATCACTAACTAGATCACGGAGTTTTTCATTTGAGGTTATCACCCGCTCAAAACATAGTTGTATTTCTTCAATTTGCTTATTGTGCAATGAGTTTGAAGAAATCACTACAATGAAAGAAACTTTACGCCGTGACTTTATATTGTTTATTTCTTTTATGTGTTATTTTATTATTAATGTCATCACCGTCTACAAAAAATCTATAATTTTGGTATCACATTATTTTTACCGATCAATTTCGACCTCATTGGTTCTAATCCTACAAGCCATATAATCAATTTAAAAATACTATTTGACATTTGCCAAGATAGTGATGCCTAGCCGCACAATATTTCGCTATCGATTAATGAGTTGGAAAATTATCATTAAAATATTGCTATGGTCAAAGACGATACTTTGGCATGCTTATTATTATTTTTTGTTGTATGAAACTTAAGATAACACCTATTTCTAGTTTATATACTTAATCACTTATTTTATATTGTAAGTACCTACATTTGCAGTGTGGTGCCGGCTTAGAATAACATTACTCCATTATCTTTCCCATGGGTGTCGTAAGAAGCAATTAAGGAATTTGAAAGTTGGTGTGTATTGCGATTTTAGGTGACAGGCTGACAATCTGTCACTATGGTGATACACAGTCTTCTCTTCTGAATGATTCTCCAACTTTTGCCAGACGTGGTGTATTTACAGCCGTATACGCTATGCCTTCACCGCAACGGATGTAGGCGTGATATGTAAATGTAGATACATACGTACATACGTGTGTATGTACGTATGTATCTACATTTCTTTTCTGCGGGCGCCTGCCGCACGATCCAATGAAGGCCTTAAGGTGCCTTTTAAAATTCACGCTACAACAAGAGGCAAGTGAAAAAGGACTCTCTCTCTCTCTCTCTTTCGGAAAGAGAAAAAGGACTTAAAAGTACGGTTTCTAATACTAATTGCACTGAAATATTAAATATTGTTATTTTGATTTTGATATTGACTCTTTAAATAATAGAGCTTCATCTGAGAGATTTATTTCATGGCGCGACCTAGATACTTCTAAAAAAAGTAGTTAGGCAGTGGAAACAAGCATTTTTTTTTTCATCTACATCAATAGCCACAATAGTCTACTGCTGCTAGACAGTGGCCTCTCTTAGCTGAGGAATACCATATTTACCATGCTTAGTGTAAGGTGAAAATATTCACTAGAAACTCTACTGTTTATTTTTGCTGGTGTTTCTTGTCCGAGTTGCTTTTTATGACACCTACGGTTAGCAAGTAAACGTGTAAATTCTAAGCCAGCCAGCACTAGATATACATGTAGGTAGTTTTCAATAGCATTTAAATTCACAGCTAATTCATCTATATTCGTCATGTTTGCTACAATTTCGGAACACCGGTTATCGATATCGATAGTGTCCCGAATGTTTTCTTTAATCGGCATCACTACTAAAATTGACATTAATTACGTTGTCATCCTTGGATTGATTGAAATAGTCATAAAATGGATAATTGTTTACATTGTAAAAATATATAAATTTTACGCATTATTATTGTTTTGCTGTGTTTTATAATACAATAAATAGTGTTATTTCATTTACAAAATATTATAGATATCTTTCTGCCTATAAAAGTAGCCTCAAAGTGAGTTCATGTCTTATATGTTAGCGCTATTAGGTACTTTGAACTTTTATCATGTATGGAATTTTATTGTGTGTGTTTTCCTCATCTCTCAAATTATACCAATAGCCAGTAACTAGCTGTATTTACCCTTAGATTAGATAATTTATTCATGAGTCGTCAATTTTGCAACATTTACAGAGCAAGAAGCATTACATCACATGGAAAACTTACTACTTATTGAATGGATGAACCTATCATATTTCAAACTATTATGCTCAGCATTTATTGCTGGTTCAGATATATACCCATTGGATGCCTCTTAGAGTATGACCGGTGGTTAGACTTTGCAGCCAGCCCGAAAATTATGGCTCTACATAGCCTGAGCTAAAGGAATCCTAACGTTTTTCAATTGGGATCTTTCAAACAGCAGCGATGGTAGGATCTGCGACAAATATGACTGATTTCCGTTAATGGTCTGAACTACATGGATGATTAAGGTGAGGACTGCTTAAAAGTACCAACGTAATAAGGTTTTGTACTTATTATAGTCAGTGTGCAATGATGCAATGCTATCGAATTATTAAATATATTACCATGATTAATCTACCATGGTTCTATGTTCTTTTAGAGAGTCATACCAATATTAATACAAATTTGAATACATACCTACAAAGCATAAAATGAAGTCGCTTTTTGCGTATCTCTGTCTGTCGTGGAAATCACTACCTTTCCAAAACAACGCAACCGTCTTTAATGCGGTTTTTTGTAATAGATTTGGTGATTCAAGATGGAGGTTTATAGGTATGTATATTACCTACAATGCTAGGAAAATATCTTACAATATGAGTTGCAACGGGCCGCTAGTGAACATATAAAGAGATACAGTGTCAGTCATAAGTAGTTGGTATAATAAATAACATTCTTTTTGTCTTTTCAGTGTATGCCACTATTGCATTTTTATTAAAGAAGCTAGCTTCTTCTTTTTGTGTGGAACCATGAGTTTTTCAACGAGTCAACGACCAAACGAAAATAATTTCATAATCACAGGAGGATAATAACAATAACAGATTCATGAGCTTTCGCAAGTCACAGACAAGTCTATAATGCCTCTAAATTTTTAAGTAACAATAATGATAGGCACCAAGCGAGTGGCCTATTAGAGGAGTCTAAGAAAAGATTTTGACGATTTTCGAATGTATTGCGTCCTAGACGTTATGCATTTTCTGAAACTGCAACTGGGGCATCTGCGCATAGCTGTTGTACATTATTCTCAAATTAAAACTTTAACTAACTGTATGCGGTATTTCCTTTAAATCTTATCAATAACCCAAGTTTAGAAAGTAACGTTCATCCGTAAAAAATAGTACTTTAAAAGCATTTAAGTATAACGATGATAAAAAAAGCACAATGATCTAAACTCATAATGTCGTAAACACTTAATGATTTAAACGCTGAATGTCCTACACGCATAATGTCCAAAGCGCACAATGCCTCCTTAAGATGAAGCGTGATTTTTAAATAGCCTGTAGGCAACACGAAGTTATTGCAGTTATTTCCGAACCTCTTACTCGGGCTTATCTTTTACTCAGGCAGCAAACATTGCATCGATTATTTACTATGGGGCCACCTGCGAAATGGCAAAAAAGTGGATGCTTCATAATATAGGTACATTCGTTCCGAGTAGGCATGATTTTTTCTATGAAACATCTCAAATAAAAAAAATCACGCTTTAACTTAAGCGACCGTCTTGCGTTTAGGAATTAGACCAATGTTTTAATTATCGGTATAAAAGATTAACATAATTGATCGGTTCTACAGGGGATAGGTAAAAGGGGACAGGAGAAAAGTAAAGTAAAAGAATACTACTTAGTAGGTATCTACTGATTACCACTGAAAAATGTGTCATTCCCACGAGAATAAGCATTTTCAATTATTTTTTTAATTTGGCGAGTTTTAGGAAAACTAATAGCAACGTCTTTTATTGCACTACTAAACCAAGATTGATAAGAAGGCTGCTTGAAATCAGACGTTCGTAAAAAGATCGAATAGTATCTAAAATAACATGGATGCTACATAAAAATGTCTTATTCCCACGGCAAAACGCATTTATCAATATTTTTAAAAGAAGTTGCGCTACTGAGCCTATTCGCATTTTAAGAATACTAACAGCGACATCATGTACCTATGGGAGGTCTAAGTTTTTTTTCACATTTCAAAGTAAAGTGTTTTCACGTTTTAATAGTTTGCACTTTTATCAAATTGAAATGCACTGAATACTTTGACTATTAGTGAGTCTCATGTGATTAAAATTTTATACCTACTACTTACAATAGTTCAATGCATTCATCATAAACCAGCAGCCAGCTTCAACACCGGCATACCTAATTCATACAATTCCAACGTTAAGTATGTGTTCCGAAACACCAACGTAAAATCTGTTAAGTGACAGTTACGATGAATGCATGTGCATGAATTTCAAAAGCGTTCTTATTAGGAAAATACTACAATCTTGACGAACCGGAAGGAGGTACCTTCTTATGTTCTCGCAGCTATTTATACCTATGTTCCATGATGTTAAGACTTTATTAGGAAGACGCAAGCAAGCAAGCAAGAAGTGTTTAATTTAATTTAGAAATTACTAGATTAAAAACAAATCTCTATCTTTGTGTAGGACACCGAGTCGTCCAATGACCCGATCAACTTAAAGCACGTATTGCTTTGGTTGACCATGTAAACCAAGGTCAATACAAAATTTCACAGCCACTGTAGCAGATGTTTTAATATGACTTCAGCAAAGTTCTTGGATGTGCTTTACATGAAGAAACTATGAAGCAAAGGAAGCTATCTATATCCTATATGTCAACATCCAAATGTTTAATAATATCTTTTATCTTTGAATCAAACATATTTTTACTACTTGTCATTTTACTGCATACCTACACCAAAGGATACACGATTATGTTTTGTGTAGGTACTTATTTGACACCCTGCCTACAGCTTTGTATCAAGAATAGTGTCAAGAGCATACAAAATAAAGTTTTCTGTATCCAACTTATATTCAAAGCTAATTTAACTGTTTGTGTTTATATATAAATGAAATATATTTTATAGGAGCAAATAGGTAACACATATTGTCCAAATAATAAATACATACACGTATATCATTTATGTCAAATAATACAATTTTCATACTCATATCATATCAATATCAAACAGAAATTGTTACCAACCTATATTGGTTATTTTTTATAATTTTTATACCTACAGGGAGTACCAAAAAGGGTAGGTAATACAAGCCGAAAAAAGGTGAAGGTACTCATGAAACAGAACAACCTGTCCACATGGAATATGAGTCGAAATATGAAAAAAAAATTGGACCTCCCGTATAAAATTGCCGATCAGCTGATTGATTTACTATGGTAGGTAAATTTTTTTCATATTTCGACCCATATTTAATGGGGAAAATTGTTTAGTTTCGTGGGTACCTTCACATCCTTTCGGCTTGTTATACCCTTTTTGGTACTCCCGGTTATCCTATATGCGATTCTTTTACTTGTAATAAAAATAATCATTTATAGTCGACTAGCATCCCGTTAGCGGTTTAACCCGATGCAACTCATTTTCCCACAGGAATAAGCCATTTTCCTGTTATGTGTTATACACATTTCTACCTAAACTTTTTGATCAATCTGTTTATTACAAAAAACCGAATCAAAATCTATAGCGTAGTTTATGAGAAGTTAGCAAATTCCACGACAGACAGACAGACAAAAAGACAGAAAAAGGCAAAAAAGCGACTTAATTTTATACTATGTATTGAAGACCACTCGCTGCATTCGCGGCCGTATGGCGCTCTTTTACTCACGGGAGTTTAAGACTCATATGAGAAAGAGAGCGCTCTCTCTCTCTGTTCGTGTGGGGCACCGAGTCGTTCAACGACCCGATGATGCGCTAATACGACCGCCATACGGCCGCGAATGTAGCGAGTGATTTTCCCAACTAAAGATACTTACCTATTTTGTTTTTGGGAAACTAAGTACAGTTCCATGCAGAAAGAAAAAATCAAGGAAAGAAAGATGAGAGAGCTTATAAACCCAGCGTTAGTATTTATGTTAGGAATGTCTTTTTCAAAGGTAAAGTAAAATAAAATACCCTCACCATTGTGCGGTTTAAGATTAACACGTACGGGTCTACGAGATAACAATTCATATGCTTATTGATACAAAAGATAAATTCAAATCGTTTATCCGGGATAGGAAATGGATCGCATATCTAACTACGTCTCTTATCCTTATTTGTACCTTACGCACTTTCCTCTCTTCATATAATGGGGATAAGGTAAATAAATTAAAGTACGGTACAGCCATTACCTCCTAAAATAGTTCATTTAATTTAAATTTCAAAAGTACCTACTTAAAATCATGGATACCACTACATTTATCGAATTATTCTTGTGATAGCTCGAAGACTCTCCCTGCTCTTCCGAGTCACCTCCGAGTTGGAGGAGACCCAAAATGACAGATTCATGCGCGCCGAAACTTCAGTTGCAAGTCACTTGTTTATATTCTTTATGGTTTGTATGGAAATTTGGTCAGGTTTGTGACATTTTGACAGCTCGGCGCGACTGAACGGCTTTTTTGACATCTTAGGGCTGAGATATTTAAACGTTGACTCCGAAACCCTTTTTGTGAGTGTGTCTGACACGCTCTTGGCCGCTTTTTTTATGAAGTTTCATTTTAATCACACGTTCAACAGTTGTCTAACTCTTTTGGTAAGAAAATTGATTTATTATTATAAAAAAAAATACTATCTATAATTTTGATAAAATTGCAAAAGGTTATTCAGTCACGTCACGAGATCATACGATAAAATTATTCTACACAAGTTATCAAACGAAATATTCAAGGGACTGTTTTGCGGTTTGTGACAGTCACCATACAAATTACAACTGGGAACAGCCGCAATTTGAAGTGGTGACATGTGTCAGGCGATTGATTTCGTGAACTTCTTTTGTCAAAATACCTGAATTCGATAAAACACAGACAAAGCATGCAGTGCGTGTGCACATGAACTTGTATCTAATAGAAAGAGTGATACAAGAAGATGGTATGCAAATGTATAACACAGAGTTACAGCACGTGAAACCGCTAACGGGCCGCGTAAGACATAAAATAGCTTCAGACTTGGTATCTACTCTGTATCTACTACATTAAAAGTCATTATCATCTTCCTGCCCTTATCCCAATTACTTGGGGTCGGCGCAACACGTTTCTTTGAACACAAAATCGTGTTGCAAAAGGATTTGGCTGAATTTTACGACCGGCTGCCTACCAAACGTCAACCCTCCTTGGAAATGCTTTTGTGGTGGACTAACCGCTACCATACGGTTGGCCCTGGCTGTTTGGGTTGGGTTTATCCCTCGGTCGCCTCTTACGATCCCCACGGGAAGAGAGGGGGTGGTTCTATTCTACTCTGCCGGCACCACACGACATCTACTACATTAAAGTGAATAAAATAAATCACCATCTGCCTGCTTCAACTGTTTGGCATGGGCGCAACGTATATTTTCTATTAATCTCTATCAGATATCGAAAGAAATCTATAAACACAAATTTGAATATATTTTACAATAGCAATAATACACGTTGAGCACACAATCGTAAATCCTCGAGCTAATTCTGTGCAGCAGCAATATTTATAGCTTGCAATATGTGTATTATCAGTGAGCAGAATCTTCTAAGGCTTCATACACAATAATCAAATGCATGAACTGAAAACAACTATTTTTTTTAATAAGTAAAGGATCAAATTGCGAAAACTTGGACAAAAAGTGTTTATATTAATTTGATCAAACGAATAAAAAGTTTACGTCTTTTTTTCGCAGTAAGCACAATATTGCATAAGTGGCAGCAAAATGATGTTTACGATCAATGAGCGCCTTATTATTGCTATTGGTACCTAAGTAGATTTTAAGCAATTCTTGTTACTTTCTCAATTTTTGTTGTATTTTGTCGGTTATTAACGAAATGGATTGTATTAAAACAATCGGTACACGTTCATAAAATACGCCGCACAACAGTGGTGCGCCTAATACAGGCTGTCATTGGTTGTTAGGTATTAAATACCGCAATATCATGCACCACTTAAGCGAATGGTCTTAGGTGCATGCTACACATATTGGACGTGAGTGATGACACGTAAGATGGCATCTGTAAAACAAGTGATCATCGGAGACGTGAGACTTGCAACATCGCGAGCCGCGACGCTTGAAACCATTTCCATATAATAACAACCCACGTGAGACGCGCGTTGCAGCGATAATGGCTGACGATCGCTTGTCTGACAGATGTCGTGTTACGCGTCGCGTCGCGCGTCTATTCTTTGGAGCTTACCCCGTAGTGTGAACGTTACCTAAATGCAAGCGCAGACCTGCAATACCGCTGCTGACAAATGACCTGCTGAACCGCATTGTAGCAATAGCAATAATCAGACCATTATAATAGCCGCGATAAATTGCAAACAACTATTAATTTTAACAACTTTTACAATAAGGACATGATGCTTTGCCGTGTGGTGCCGGCTTAGAATGACTCTCAAACTATTGTCAGACGTGGTGTAAATTTTACAGACATTTACGCATGTCATTTTGTTAAATATGTAAGTAAGTTTGTATGTATGTACATTGATTCTTTCGTGTGATTCCCATTGTTGCTCAACACTACCTATTTCATTGTGTTAGCTGCTAAGATTAGCTGTTATAACGTTTTCATAGTGAAACCAGCTTAGGATTGGATGGCATCTACCCAAAGATAGGTTCGAGTTTTGTAAAAAGGGACATCCCTATAAAGCGTGGATATTGGGAGCAACCTGACACGATTAATAACAATACGTGTTTAAAGTACTAGAAACAATAATTAAAGGCGACGACAGTTGCTATCCAGCTTAGCAAAGATAAACTTTAGCGGAAAATTAAATGCGAGAGATAATAAAAGCATTCGGCGGAAATACGTGACCAATATGTCCCCCGGGTTCGGACTGTCGATCTGCGCTCAGAGTTGAATCCAAACAGGAGTAACAACCGTAAAACTTTACTGCTGCCGAGCTGGTGATTGACCTATCTCTTTTAGTATTTGCAACCAATTTTCAATGAGTATGGTTTGGTTTTAAGGTACCTCCACAGTGGTCTTTTAAGTGAGTTCCGATAGTGAGGAAACTGTTCCGCAAGAACGCACAAGAATGAGGGTAGACAGATATGTTTGTTTCAGTTTATTACCTAATACAACAATAAATGAGAGAATAGGTTTATTTGTTTGGTCTTCTTTTGTGGCTCTACAGAGAGTAATACTAAGCATTTTTTGACTGATGTTGTGCTTTGTCTTGGTTTATTTCGACATAGCCTACTCGACGTCCTAGCAATGGTGCCAATTTTGTCGCCAGTGGTCACATCTTGATACCCATTGCGATTGAAGTGAAGCAAAGTTGTCCTCAGCTCGATGGTGCGGAGTTTTATGTGGCTCACGTCCGTCGAGTTTGCTTTGCCAACGTGCGACGGCTACCTTACTGCGCTGCCTGGCTGGCTGGCTGGCTCCCTTTCGCGGATATCGGATCACACTCGCTCGCGCGGAGCATACTTAACTTACGTTCACGCGGTAAATAGGAGGTCACATCAAACCAATATTGACTCTTCTATCCCATATTTTATCTGTGAAAGTCGACGCTTGAATCTGTGGTTCATACGGCTAGCACAGTTTGATACTACTAGAGGTACTGACACTGTAATAGTAGTAGTGGGAAGGGAACAGACTAAGAAGTAGCCTTAAGTCAGATTGATTTCGCGTTCAGCAAATACCGCGATTGTAAGAGCATTGTCTAACGAAGCACTTTATCCGATCCAGAGTCAGCTGATTTAGCAGCCCATGGATCTTCAAAGCTATTTTTTGTTGTAATGTGCTGTAGGCGTTTATAATAGCATGGATGGTGTTTAAAGTGATAAAAAACAAATCATTCAGGAAATGAGCAGCAGCATTCCCTGTAAATGCAACGAATTGCACCTTCGCCAACCTAACTGCCGACTACACAATTTATATTTCCAACGCCCAGTAAGGTACCTAGTTATATTTATGTGTAGTTTATTCGTTAGCTACGCAAGTTTCTCATTAGTCCTTATATTGAATACGAGGGGTTATCACGAGGGTTTCCAAGTAAGGAATATGAAAGGGTGCGATGCTATCAAGCGCTCAGTTTCAATAGCACCCAGCTCGCCTCACCCGGCGGCACATAACTCACGCCTGAATATGCTTTCAACATGTTTTGCTAAAGCTTCGTCAATATTATCTGACCGGCGGTCTTGCAGTCTCCTGAACTAATTAATTTGCCTCTAAAGTTTCAGTTTTCATATGTGTGTGTGGGTGTATCTCCGACCTGATGAGTTTGTGGTTTAGTAAAACGGAATTTATACTTGGTCTTATAAATAAATAGATAAATTCTTTTATGAAGAAGAGTTGTGTTTGTACATGAACAATAATAAAAATAAGTCTAGTTTATTAAAGTCTAGAGACACTCAATTTAGAAATGTAAAAGTAGGAATTCACTGTGATCAATTTGATAGTTCCGTTTAAAGATGCCCTTTTGATCCGCTTACTAAACGAATTGCTGGAGAAATTGCTTCCTAAATTGGACTAGTTCGATGTTAGACGATTGGTGAGACATTTGTATTCTTGCAGAGAAAAATAGGATGGTTGTACGCTGGATATCTGATAGAGAATGTCGGAGGTCTGTCGGCGTAGTTGGGCCGAAGCCAATCATTCGATCGAAATGAAATATTTCGTAGCAATTTAGAGGCTTAATGAAAAATCCTCCCCTTTTTCATACTTCCATTGTACTTTTACCTGCTGCGTACGAATATCAAGATTTGTTTTTCCTTTTGACTTGAAAATATTTTTCAGGTTTCGTTGCCGTAATTTTCTCTTATTTGGAGAATGAAAGAGAAATTGCCGAAAGATATGCAACAGGTAATTTATTATTTGTGTTGATATCTACGAAAACATTATTCAGATGGTTTTGTTTTTTTTAATGGTAAAGATTTTTTTGAATTACTTTGTCTGTTCTCAAAAATTTTGTACCATGATATATTTAGTATTCTTTGCTGTTACGGCGTGTCCACATACCACCGGCACGGCGCCGGCGCCGTGGAACGTCACGGTGCGCGCCGTGGCACGGCACGACGTCGTGTCGTGCCACGGCACGGCGCCATGCCGGACCACGACGCCGTGCCGTGATAATCCACGGCGTGACACAATTCTCAGTCACCATAGAGATTGGGGTCTCTCAAAAAGAGAAATAATTATTGGTATGCCATAAATTTCGATTGGCGACAAAAAGCGACTTACAAACTTTGGGCAACAATGTAACAACTTAGTCCGAAAAATAACATTAGGGCTGCAAATAATATTAAGTGATTATCGGGGCAGCAAAATAATAATTTGAGAAGCAAGTTTTTACAAGCAGCTTAAGTGTCATGCGGGCAATCTCTCATTTCTTACATACATACATACATACATACATACATATATCACGCCTTTATCCCTTGCGGGGTAGGCAGAGCGTCACCGGCCGTAATAGTACGGTCGTTATCGCCACGTCTGATACATATTTGAGGGCCGTTTTAGCTATTGTCGTGTATCGCTATAGTGACAGGTTGTCAGCCTGGCGCCTAAAATTGCAATACACATGACACCCTCGAGTCCTCTAGTCGCTTCTTACGACACCCACAGGAAAGAAATGGGGTGATGCTATTCTAAGCCGGCATCACACGGCTCATTTCTTCTATCCTACCTAAGGTACATTAGGTCAACGAACGACTTGACGAACCAGGAGACCTCTGTCAAGGTTATCTCAACATTGACTAGGCCTCTAATATGGTAAAGTAGGCCTCTGACATGATTAAGTACATGACAGAGGCCTGACTTCTGACATATTTACAGTCCAGAAAAAATAAGGTGGAAATTAAATAAAATAGAACTAAATTTTTTTCATACTAAATTGTTGCCTTTCATAGTTAATATTGCCATATAATTTAAAAATTTCTTACTCAGTGGCACCCTCATTTTTTGTCTACTCTTTTTTGCTGGACTGTAAGTATAGTTGAGCACGCCCATCGACATGATTGACATGGCCTCTGACACGGATAATATTGTGCTTAGCAAGTACTTTGACTTTCGTTTTATTTGGACGGAAGAGGAAGACTGCCGTAAGCAATTAAAAACACTACCATTGTGTATTTTTTGAGGCTCGACCTCGACATATTTGATTGATTATTAAGTTGCTATTTAAATTTAAAAAAATATATAAATTTACGTGCTGTGTAATCGCATTACAAAATTTTTATACGTATGACACGCGCATTGAAGTTTTCTTATTACCTATGTTCACATGTCTAATAAAATATATTGTTGTTCAGAAATATTTACTGTCCAAGAGTTGCTTAACGATTAGCAATTTCTGCTTAACAAAGTAAATTTTTAGCATTACAAATAGCATTTTTTTGCTTACTGCTTAAATAACACCCGAAATATCTTGCTTTTCATGGATGGAAAGGATGATGGTCAAAATGTGCCCCAAAGTTAACAAATGGTAAAATATTGAACAACAGGTTTGTGATGTATGTCAATAAAGAGAACATAGTAAGGAGTTCATTTATTACTATACTGACATTTCTCTAATGTGTAACATAATTCCTAGAAAAATCAAATTTTGTTACTACGTATTCATATTACGACACAGAATACTACAAACAGCTGTATTTAAGCACTTGTTGATTATGCTAAAACCTTCATAGGTATGTTACTATGACCACGAATGAAACATGTGTAACTATTTTTGAATTAGTTTAAAATTACAGTCTGTTGAGTAAGCTTCCTCCATTTAACGTGGTGCAAGCAAGGAAATCCGCTTTTACCTAGACATAAGAGTAATTATTCCAGAAACTGACATCTACACGGTAGCTTAAATAGTAGGTTATAAACTCTATAACTAAGCGCGTTAAGCGTAAAATAGAACTAGAACAGTTAGATACATAGTCTCTATCCAAAACCACTCTTTTAGTTCTATTATACGCTTAACGCCAAGCGCGAATAGAAAATGCCTGGAAAAGCTACTGGCCCATTGAAAACTTAATTAAGGGAGACCTATTTGCTTAAAAGGCAAACTAATCCACTTGCGCATCCTTCCCTGCTAAAACAATGTCTTACAATATAAAAAAAACTAAACGGGTAACTAGTTTTACCGTAGGTCAATCAAGGATTTTTAATGCAATTTGTTTCAAACTTTGTGATTAGATTAAGCAGCTAAAAACCGCAAGTGAAACCGCAGGCAAAGTGTTTGACAGATGATATTATTATTATGCATGATGAACCTCCATGTGAGTAGATTTAAATAGAAAATAATGAAGTATTAAAAGACAAAACACTGTCTTTAGGTCTATGATGCAGATAAATCGTCTTTTGGATGTTCATAGCTAGTACTGGTAGCTGACTGATGAAAATAAAAGGAATGACTTCACGACAGGGAACGACATGAAGTCAAATAAAAAAATGTGGTGGATGAAATGATGATGATGTTTGTCGGAAAAACTGCCGTGACTGCAGATCAGTATTGCTGCAGCAGCCGTGCGATTCGCACGTATCTATTTTTGCTATAAAACGTAAAATGTGTGGTTCAGAAATAACTAAGCAGTAAATAACTATCAAAATTATTAAAAAACGAAACCCGACAACGGTAATTTCAAAGGTACCTATTATACCTACCTAGGTTCGAGTTACGGTACCTACACTGAATTAAACCAAGTAAGTACATACTTACAGTTCGTGCGTGAGTTATCTGTAGGTACCTATGTACCTACCTGCTACTCTGCCGTGTGATGCCGGCCTAGAATAGCATCTCTCCATATTTGCTTGTGAGTGTCGTATGCAGCGACTTGAAAGTAACATGTGTGTTGCAATTTTTGGCGACAGGCTGACAACCTGTCACTATAGTGATACACGACAATAACTCAAATGGCCCTCAATATTGATAAAGCTGGCGATAACGACCGTATTTTTACGGCCGTTGAAGCTCTGCTTACGACGCAAGGGTTTAAGGCGTGATTTATGTATGTACGTAAATCACGCCTTAACCCTTGGTACCTACTACCTGTAGGTACCTATCATATCTACCAAGTGTACATGCAACCAGCGGCAGTCGCGGCATGTGCCGTCGGCTGTTGGCTGTTGGCCGGTGCCTTCGGAATCGCATCTGCTGCAACTGCCGCAGCATGTGCTGCAACTGCCGATAGCTGCGGCCATTGCAGTATGTGCTGTCGGCTGTCGGCTGGTCTGTTCAGAATAGCGGCTTAAAGTTGACACGCACGATGGTAACGGATAATTAGCTAACATAAAACGAAATTTTATGGTTTCCTTGTAGGTTTACTGTAAAAAAAGACAATTGAGTCTGAGTAATAACATAATTGGATTTAAGAATAAAGGCACGACTGGCGAAGAGTAGAGATGACCTTGCTATGGTGGTTGCCGACGCTCATTAGTGTATGACACTAAGATAAGAGCAGAAGATTTAAGAATATCCTGCATGCTAGAGAAATGTCGCGATAGTAAAATATAAACGCTTGAATGACTATGTTCTATGTTCATACAATTTAATTCTGCTGATCAATATTTTTTTAGATTTTTTATATTTAGTTAGAGGAACAGCATAGTTCTCATACAAAAATGTTCCAAGTCCTTTAAAGAACAATATCTTAACTATGACTGACGTAGCTTGTCATGTGGCCTGACATGCGCTGTAACAATTATGCCAAAATAAGAAAAAATTTAAATGTGATGTACCCTCGCCCTCGATAACAGATTTGTCGATATCGATAATATCGATTGGTGAGGACTGTTCTTCCTCTGAAGAAGAGTATGTTTTTCGGGAGTTATTATGTATGTACGGGTTGCATAAGTAAATACATTCGTTAGATATGTCTCAGCAGCGCATATGACATTGATTATATGGGGTGAAATTTTACTAGTGACCGATAGCGAAAATTCAGAACCGGCTGGTGATAAGGAACAACTTTCTCCAAGGAACATAGGTCGAAATACGAAAAAATTTTTGAGCCTCTCATACAAAATTGCCGATCAGCTTATTTCAGTAAGTTTTTTTTCGTATCTCGACCTTTGTTCCTTGGGGAAAGTTGTTCCTTATCACCAGTTAGTTCTGAGTTTTCGCTATCGGTCACTAGTAAAATTTCACCGTATACATATAACTATTTCTTAAGGCGAGGATCCACGCCAAAAAATACGATTTCAAGATTAGGGTTGAGGGGGGGTGAGATGTGGGGCGGGAGGTCAGCGGGAGACTGGTTTCACCGCGAAGACCGTCCGAATTTTTGAATAAAAATGGGTTTGTTGAATTAAAATTAGTTAATCTGCTAAAACCTTATTGTATTCGGGAATTAAATGCGGAATCTTTTGCTATAAAAAACGTAAGGAAAATAGTTAGTTAATGTTACATAAATATTGAATCAAAGTTTTTTTATTTTTGCTGTTTTTGTGATTTTCTTTATTCCAAAAACATTATGCAAGCCATTTTATAATACTATTTTTTTTTTTTAAAATAGTATTAGCTCCAGAGCATTTCTTTGGGTACGTCGTACATTTTTTGAGGTCACAGTTACCACAGTAAAGAGGGTAACTTAGACGGCGGTCGTTATCGTTACACAACCATGTCAGAGGCCTGCTACTTGCAGTAGGCAGTTGAAAAACTCTGACACCAGGTTCCATCGGGTCGTTGGGCAACTTGGTGTACCCCTCGAAAAAGAAGAAGTTCCCCCAAAATGCAAAAAAAGCCATAATACTAAACAAATCTAGAATTTCGGCCAAAATCCTAAGTTTTTGGCCAAAATCCTAGGTTTTTGGCACAAAATTGATCAGCTTAGGACGATGGCCAAAGGAAGTCTACGATCTTGCCATATGCCGGCCTTTGGCCAAAAACCTAATTCTGCCATCGTACTGCGACATATCGATAAATTATAGGCAACGCTATCGTTCCATTTTCAAAATGAAAACATGGATTCCTTTTAAACACTTTTATGTAAAATATTGCCGGGCAAGAGCATACAGTCAATTCGCAATCTTTGGGTCATTTATTGAAGAAATGACATCATGATCAGCCTATATGGGAGGCCAAGTTACGGTGGTCGCGATACTTAGATACTACGCGTCCAACGTAACTTGGCCTTCCGCTTAGGCTAGTCATGACACATATCGACGATGATATATGAAAACCTCCTATCTACAATGGAAATCCTATGTAGTTAGGAGGTTTTCATATATCATCGTCGATATGACTATGATTTTGAATGGACTATAGGCCGAGAGGGCACATTCAATGTTAGTGTTGGATTTTAGTACACTTAGGGCGTAAATAAATTGGGATAGTTTTGATTTCCAGCAAACGTAGGTATCAATGGTAACACCCAACAACGTGCAAGAATGTACCTCTTCGATTTTTAATGTTGCCGTGGTGGCTTCCAAGCTAATAGGTTGTCTCTGATAGTGCCGAAACTGTATTATCTTAGTTTTATCGCTGTTAATTACCAAATTGTTGTCCTGTAGTCATTGTCATTTTTGTGACATTGGAACGGAAGGGAAATATCATCAACAAAGAGGGTGCAGTGACAGTCAACTAGGTACTTTAGGCAGGCCGTTAATGTATACTAGAAATAAGGTACATTCTAGCACACTTCCTACATCGTAATCTTCATTTCTAATGTAGTTCATTGCCTCTTGAATATAAGTGTAGACAGCCAGAGTTGTGGTGCATTTTTTCCAAAAGCCGTACTTAGGAAATATTATTTTATTATTATTATTATTTCTAGGAAATCGTTGATTCGATTTGCCATTTCCCGTTCGAATATTTTTGACACTGATGGTAAAATCGCAATTGACCTGTATTGACTAATATTATTTGCAGCGCCGCCTTTTTTGAGGATCGTTTTAATTACAGCTATTTTTAACGCGGCGGGAGAAATGCCTGATTCAAATGACTGGTCGATTAGAAAGGTTAGCGGAGGTGTGAGTACGTTTGCACATTTCTTTATCAGCATAGGTGGAATATCATCCACACCATTGCAATACTTGTTTGGCAATTTTTTTATTATATTTGATACTTCCAGCTCAGAACCGATCGCAAGTAAGTATAGGGAGTTGATAGCTGGCGAGCAGGCCGCTATCCCTGCCACAACTCAGCGTAGCATCTGTTGTCGGAGTCGGTGACTCACCCACAGTCGAGAAGTACTCATTAAAGCAGTTAGCAACAGCTTTGGGACATACAATGGATTTGTTATTATAATTTAGTTTTATGTTCTTTATGTCGTTTTTTTATAGTTTTTCTGTTTATGATTGACCACATAGTCTTTGTTTTATTTTCAGAATGTGACATTATTTTGTTATAATTTAATTTAGATGATAGTCTAATAATTTTGATGATAGTCTCGTACTCATACTCTCATGCTTTTGCCCTCGCGATGTCTATTTCATATTTTTGCATGGTTTGTCTTGGCCGGAGCGCGACCGTGCCCCCAGATAATACTTGCCCGTCTTAGTGGCCAGTTTCAGTAGCAACAACCAAAGAATATATAATACCCGCGTCAGCTTCGTCGCCGTGACGCTAACGACACTGATGGTAAAATCGCAACGGCGTGACGATGCACGCCGTGCCATAGCACGGTGTACACCGTGGCACGGCACGGTGCCCGCCGTCGCCGTGACTATCCACGGCGCCGGCGCCGTGCCGTAGGTCTGGGGACGCAGCCTTATAGAAAGCTACATATCCCTGAGTATCTATGCCACTTAATACCAAGGTGATTTAGAATGTGACTTTCTTAAAGTGAATTTTGTAATTCCTACTGAGAAATACATGCTTTGAGTTTGAGTTTGAGTTTGAGTTTGGTTACATAGCTATTTATCCGATGCTCCGCAAATTCGCGTTCATAGTTCATCTGGACTACTTAAGTATACCTATCCTACATAGCTATTTATTGTATCTATATAAAGATCATGCTACGACCGAGTTTTACTATCAACCGCATCACAAGTGGAATGTTAACAGTTTTCTCCGCTACGTATAAATAGCACGCCGGCAATTTGCTCCTCGTACTGTTTTTAAATGGGCATTTTATTGTTCCCTCTTTTATTTAAACTGAAATTACTCCTCATTCATTAGGACGAGAGGACGCGAAGCACTCCATTTTATTTTTCCATTGTTGGTCTTTCAAAATTAAGCCCCAGCAACAATTGCTTTGTTAATAAGGGCCCGAAGATTAATCTGCTTTTATTTTTCCTCAAAACTTAAAGCACCGAAATAAGACAGTTTGGGTAGCATTTGTGAGAAGGTCTTCTTGACTATTTGTTAGGAACCGCAATTAGATTTAATGAAATGAAATCTCCGGCCGACTGGAAGCTTTTCAATCTTTTCTCAATTTGATTTATATTGGTGTACATTGGACCATTTTTCATCAAAAAGGAACACTCGAGATGTCAAGTTGCGTGAGTTTTATGAAATATTTTCTTCAAAATGCCCTCTCAACAATTTAAAAATACGAGAGACGAATATTTTGATGTTAATTTTTGGAAGCAAATTTGTTAAGGTTAAAGAATTCTGAAGTTTGAAAGGGATTATTTTTGTTTGTTTTGTAAAAGCTACATTTTTTATCTATTCGACGACTCAACAAAGAACCTGGAATCCTTTGTAATGTTAAACTTCTAAACACAACCCTTTTAGTTAACCTTAAGCTAATTGGGCCTTCAACATGGATGGACACCATGATAATGACCACGTTTTGTGCAGACCTCTGTTAGTCAAACAGCACTTTAGGAAATTAATGACAACTATTTAACTTATGTAGCTTAATTTATCTTAAAAATAAGATTAATGAGTGAATTAGGAGAAGATTTCGATTCACCTATTTCAGGCCTACATTGAATAAAAAACAAACAAAACGTAATTTATTAAAGGATTAATATTTGAGCCCGTTTATGAGAGCATGACGCCGCCATATTTATTTGTCGCAGAACAAAACGACGCTGTCATCTGTCAAGCTCAACCGGCGGCCGGCGACAGGCAAACGGACGACGAATAAATTGCCCATCATCTATATTCAAGAGTGACACACGTATTTTTAATATGTATCAGCGCGAGTGCACAATTTTTGGTGCACTGCGCCCCGGGGAAATATCGGGGAAAAATGGGTTCGGACAAAATGGTCCGCAACTGTGGTAATTTCTGATAGCTCTATCACGATACATATTTCCAAATAATGAAAACAACGCTGCGTTGCCTGCACTGATATTGCATTGCCGTTGCGTTCAAATCTTCATGCAGTCATTTCTTTGGAAAATTTTAATATGACATTTTACTTTTCTGTAAGGCGAGAATTACTTGTAACTTCCGTTTGTTGGTACTGCGTGACCTATACGTTAGGCCAATACACATTTTGACCTTATTCCCATACAAATACGGTTTATGTCAAACGTCAACGCAGCGTTGTTCGACGCGCAGCGTTAGTGGATGCGTTTGTCAAACAGTATGACATTAACATTAATGGTATGAAAATAAGATGTAAAATAGCATTTTCCTAACGCATGCGCTGCGCAAACATAGTGCATAAACGAAGTTACGTGTGTTTCTCGCCTATCTTATCTATATTGAAAAGGAAAATATAAACATAGGTCAACTCGTGCTCAAAACCCGAAAAAATGCAGAGAATATGCATTCTCTGCATTTTTCTGCTTGACAAATCGCACGCAAAATAAACGTTGTCATATATTTACACGAAGAAATTGCTACTAAATACACAATATTGTCACGTCATACTCGTAATAACCAATCGACTTTCAAAGGGAAGATAACGAAGATAATCTATTCAAAGCCATGCCTAGACATAGTAATTACCTACAGATTTGTCTAGTGGCAATTTAGCACTGACCTATTTACCTATATTCTGTGCCTACGATGCACATATACCACGTGATTTTGCGGTATTTTATCGATCACGAGTTATTTACAGTAGAAAGTTAAACCGCGAGTATTTATACTCAGAACGCTTCACCACTGTGCATTATCTTCCTGCCCTTATCCCAAATCAGTTGTTATTGGCGCAACAAGTTTTGTTAGAGCACAAAATTAGGTAGCAAAAGGATTTGACAATGTTTTATGACCGGGCGGTTGCCTGACGTCAACCCTCTTTGGGAATGCTGTTTTAGTCATGCGCTTGATCATAGTCAACAGATATTCAGCCGAGGTCAAAACTTCTACGTCGCCTTTTACGAAACACCCTGAGTGGACTAGGGTAGGCAGTATTCTTAGCAACTACCTACCACACGGCCACCGTGCGACAGTCATATAATTATTATTATACATGTGCTGGCTGGCTGTCAAATACCGTAATCATCATCATTTTCCAGCCCTTATCCCAATTACTTGGGGTCTTGGGGCTTTTCTAAAAACAAAATCATGTTGCAAAAGGAATGCATGTCAAATACCGTAATATTGTTAGGCACATGTATGAATGGCCTGTTGTAAACCGTGTTTACTAGATCTAGACTGGATATGTAATTATAGGTTCTCTATCCATTTGCATAAAAAGAATTGACATAATTTGTTTTGGCACACTGTAATTTAAACTAATGCTATTTACGCATAATTCATGTACGCATAACAGTTTAGGCATAATTTCTTTACGCACAAAAAATACTGCCATAATACAAAACCATAAATTGTAATATCCATAATCAAAATAGTCATAAAAATCTGATGCATTAGAAGAACCCCTAAATTGTATAAAAATAACCTAACCTAACCTAAACTGACCTAATTTAACCTAATATTTCTTAAAAAATACTAAATTGACTTACATTTCCTGCCATTAGAACTTAATAAAATTTATATATATAAATATATTAGACCAAAAAAAATTATTGCAAAAGCAATTATGCCAAAATATTGTTAGTATAAAATACAATAGTCTAAAATATGATTATGCCAAGAAATTATTATGTCAAAGCAATGATAGGTGAAAAAAAATTATGCGAAACATGTTATGCCAAAACATATTAGTGGAAAAAAATTATGCCTATGAAAGGGGATACCGTAATTATATGTATACTTGTAATTTAAATCAATTTTCTTAATTAATCCAATAAATTAGTTGTAAGAGGAATAATTAGACCGAATAAGTTTGAGCCAAGTCTACTAAACCACTAAATAAAAAGTGTTACAAGACCATAAAATTCAACTACATTGTATTAATATTTTGCAAAAATAGCAATATCAAGAATTCAAACGTCCAGGAAATTGATCAAATTCCGTAATGTGGCAAAATAAAGTTGGATAATGTTTTTTGGGAATCTCTAGAATGTTGTGTATCCTATTAGTATAATTATTCTCCTTGAGCTACACCGTAGCATGTCGTAGCACGTCGTAGTATGTCGTAGCATATGTAGCTACCCCTATACCGTAGCAACTCGGTCGTGCAGAAGAAATAAATGATAAGTGGCTACCTATTTTAAAAATACACTATAAAAAGCTTTTTTCGAACATCATATCGCCGACAGTATATAAAAGCGGAAAATGTGTGTCAAAATACACGTGAAATGTAAAAAAGCGGGGTTTTATTCGGATTCATCACCGCGCTCAGTCTCGACTACATTAAACTGATTGCAGCAATTAGCGGATGGTGTAATTCTCGTTTTCATCACCCGTCTCGCTCCCTCCCCGCCCCCTCTGAAAAGGAAAGGTCTACTGCGTATTCAATAATATCCCTAAAACATTTGAAGATAAACAGTGTTATGTGTAATCGCATTTACAGTATTAATACTTAAGTGCCTCGTCAACGATGTTATCCGCTGCAACTGTTTTTTTTTAGTGAGAACGTTTCCGGCATTAATAATCCTCTTCTTATTTTTTTTTTATTTATTACACGAAACGATGAACTCTGGCGCCAGAATGTGCCCTAAGAGACAAGGAATTATCTTCCTTATCGAACAATCTGTTGAATTGGCCTAAAATGTATTAACCTGACAAACAAATTTACAAAGTGATAATATATACGAAGTTCGTGAGTGATCCACCGAGAATCAAACTCGGAACGGCTGGTTTAACTTTACTGCATTTGAATATCCTTCTTAGGTATGCAATTTATGAAAAACTTGCAATATTTTCACCACAGGCAGGGTTTCATCGTGCAACTTTCGGCATATGTACTGCCAACGCCTCTACTAACTGGGGTACCGCAGCTCAATCGAAGCCTGCGAAATAAAGCAAGTGTATCCCGGCCAATAACTGGCCATAGTTATTTTTGGAACGAAGTGGAGGTGAGCTCAGGAAATTACTCTCCGCACAGGTCGCGACGGATTAAATAAAACTGAAGAACTCCAATGAAATTGTTTCGGATTTCCTCGCCCTGATCAGTTTAGTAGTCGTACAGTAAATAACAAAGGACAGTTAACTGTTTCATTAAGTAAGTAAAAACGAGTTTTTGCACTAAAAATCTAAAGAAAACATGAACAGTGAGCCAAAAAGCACACGATAACGTCCGTTTGTGCGTCATTTGTTCTATCTTAATTTCGTCATACCTACACGGTTTATATCAAACGGTTTGACAGACGCATCTATCAACGCAGCGTTGTACGATGCCGTTAAATATAAACCGTATTTGTATGGTTGGAGAGTCGAATGAATGACGCACAAACGGACGTTGCATGTGTTTCGCCAAAGATTAAAAAACCGAAAAGGCGTCATTTTTGCAAGGCGGCTTTTTAGTAGTATCCAGGGTTAATCAAGTCCCTGGACGACTCGGTCTTCCACTCCAAAAGAAGAAGACGAAGAAGTGTCCTTGAAATCACAACTATTACTCGACATTATGGGCCTCCCTCTGTTGTAGGGACTCTGCCATACTCACAACACTTGGCATTTGGATTGGCGAGCGCAGTAATAACATGGTGTTCTTGCATTGACAGTGAACGCTACTGCCTATTTTCTCAATGAATTGATCCCTATATTGCTTTTTATTGCACCTTGTAGTATAATTGTGGTGATACTATTTAAACCGAGAAGTCAGGCTTTAACTGTAGCTGACTTACACCTACTGGATTTAACACATCATTTATTTATTGAATTGAACTTTATGCACAAAAATGTACACGGGTGGACTTAACGCCTCAGGCTTATCTCTGCCAATCGGCATTAGCACTGCGCCAGCCACACCACCGCCTGCAAAACTTGAAGTGTATAACAAGTACCCCTCAGTTGAGGAAGGCCAGTGTCCAACAGTGGACTCTTGTGGCTGTGGAAGTTACACCTACTGTGGCCTCACCAGTACTATAATCGGGTGGTCGGTATTCGTCTCCGGGAGTGGCAGAGGCCAGTGTCCAGCAGTAGACTGTTGTGGCTTTGGAAGTTACACCTACTGTGGCCTCACCGGTACTATAATCGGGTGGTCGGTATTCGTCTCTGGTTGCGGCCTTAATTATAGTGAGTGGCTCGCTAACCTCGCTAATCGCATTTATTCTGGATTGTTCTGTATTCTCTTAAGGGATTACGATTCTGTATTTTGTTTCCAATAACATTATTATATACGACTTTTAAAAGTATAAGTTTATACCTATAAAGAAATGTATTGTGTACCTACTGTTTAGTTTCGTACCATACGCGCGCGAATACGTTTTGTTGTTTCGCGCCATTTCGTCTGACAGACCGCGCGGCCTGTGACGTTGACGCCCCGGTCGGCGCCATCTTGCATTCTTTTGTTGGTTCGGTCCCCGAGAACCACGCGGCCGGCGATATAACCTCACATTCCTCACTCGCTCGCCCCGTGTGCGCTACCGGTATTAGGCCCATTTTAATACAATTTCGGATGTTTCGGTGGATTTCTCGTGCTGGGAGAAATCCTTTGGTTTTCGCGTCTTGTACAGCGAACGTTTTTGCTGTCGCGAACAATAGTGAATAGTGGTTTTGCGCTTTCGAACGTTTAAATGATATCTATTTTTGCTGTCGAACTGTGAACAATAGTGAACTCAAGTGCTTGTGAAAATTGTTGGAGTGACGGATTGCGAGCTCAAGCTGGTATCCGGTTGCCGTGAGTCTTAGTGTTTAAGTTTCCCTCCTTATGTGCTCCAAAATTCCTGATACCTTTTTCCTGTCACACTTTGACTCACAAGGGAACGGCGGCGACATACTTGCCAAACGGTGAGCAATTCGCTGTTAGTTTTTGTATAAGTACCTTATTTGTAGTGATTTAGCAACATTACGTGGAGTGGAGGTCACCACCTTGATGACCTTTAGTACAACCGGAACTTGGTACATTTACTTTAGATATGAGCTGCGGTAGTGCGGTAAAATATTAGTCATCTTGTAGGAGATTAAGGGCTGTCACAGACATCGGAAACAAAAATTTCTCAACAGGAAATTTTATTTTCCGGAACAGAAAATTTTCTCATTAAATTTATTTTATTTAGCTATAGTAAAGAGCACTACGAATCGTAGTCAAATGTTGTTCTGAGGCTGATCGACCATTTAGTTTTAGATTTTAAGATAACTTTAATTTGCTTCCACTGCGCTAAGATCAGCTTCGGAATCAAACACCTACCCTACATATATGTGACCTGTGTTGAGAGATTACTTTGGTATTAGTAGAGTAAGTAATGCTTTCATTTTAACAAGAGCAAATAAACAAAATATCTTACTCACAACGAAAACAAAATGGAAATAGAGTTGTGTTATCGAAGTTTTACTATCCTATTTCATCCAGAATGACTTTTCCTAGAACTCGTATAGCAAGCTCGACAGCCATACAATGGTTATGGTGGCTGTATATTTTCGTGGTACGAAGAATATCCGTCCATATAACACCTGAAAAGCTACATCCTGGTGCATGGCATAAATGGCTCCGGGTTATAGGTATACCGGGCGTAAGGCAGAGACCCTGACTTCCGTTTGTGCAAAAGAGATAGATATAATACTTCTACCATAAATATTGCTACTACCATAATAATGGTAACAGAGACAGGTGCCAACGCAAGTTTTTGTATTTCTCCTGCATCACAGTTGGTTTCCTAGCATCAGACAGAAGCAAGAGTTAGCACTGCGATATAAAAGTGCATCAATGGACGTCAACCGGAGTTGGCTATGTAAGTACATAAAATCTGTAATTATCTTAAGTAATACTGCTGTTGTTATCTTAAGTAACAAAAAATAAACAGGGGAACCACCTAAGGAACAAACAGTGTACCGTCAACATTGATGGCGTTATCAGATCATACTGAACAACTCAGAGTAATTTTTCAATCTCGCGTGCACGATTCACAACGCAAAAATATCAATTTTGTCGTTGTCCAAAATATTTTTCCTGCAGAAGTTGTTTATAAATACACCATCCCTTGCACTCAGTACAGAAGATTGTATATATTTGCAGGTATTTATACAGGTATACGTAGAGTGACATGTAAACCTAGAGAAAACTGACTTTTCAATATTAAGAGTGAATTATTCACTTCACTTTGGACAGAACGTTTTGCAGCAATGGGTTTTGCAATATTGCATCCAAAATTCCTGACTATGTATTACGTACTACCAGGAACAGCGGAAATGACAAAATACTCATACACTGCATAACATAACACAACAGCAGTGGATGCAGAATATTAATATTCTGTCGCAAAATTCTGATTGATGAAAGACTCTTAGTAGGTACCTGGTACGTACCTGTTTGCTACTCTACATTATGCAGACAATAAGACTTAACTGATGTATGTGTGAAGACGCTGTGTGATGTCGATTTAGTATAGCATCACCCCAATTCTAACCGTGGGTGTCGTAAAAAATTACTAAGGGATAGGTAATCATCCAGGGAATGGGCAGCAGCGTTTCCTGTCAATTCAACACTGCGCTCGCCAATCCGCCAGCCAAGCGTGGTGAGTATGGCAGTACCCCCCAATAGGTGGAGGCTCATGTGCAACAGTGGACTGTTGTGGCTGTTATGGTAGATGGTGTGAAGAAAGGGAATGGATTTTGCCCAATATAGGGATACTAATGGCTAAATAAAATAAGATAACATAATGGGCAGTAGCGTTCCCTGTCAATTCAACATCTTGCACTGCACTCGCCAATTCGCCAGCCAAGCGTAGTGAGTATGGCAATACCCCCCGATAGGGGGAGGCCCATGTCTAGCATTGGCCTGTTGTGGCTGTTATTGTGGATGGTGTGAAGAAAGGGAATGGATTTTGCCCAGCAGAGGGATACTAATGGCTAAATAAAATAAGATAACATAGGTAAGTATTTTAGGACAAAAGCTATTTCTGAAGTCCAAAGAGAGCTCCTGTCATGGCCTTTACATCAGGCCAGTCGAGCAGTAGAAAAAATATAAAAAAAAAAAAACTAATTTTAAATTAGCTACGACAATCACGTTCATAATGAAATAAAACGGTTCAGTTTATTTACATGAACTACTTAACAAGGTTGACTGACTACCCGCTATTATTAATAGGTACCCATTCTGTTCGAAGTATACCTGTGTTTAGAATGTAAACACCAATATTGAACATTTCATTCAGCTGTTGTTTTCCATGTCCAATACACGTTCATGCTTGTAGTAAAGTGGTAGTGCAAATTACTGTAAATAAAACCATCGGCAAGTACAGTGCTGTAAAAAAGCTATTAAACCCTCACTCGGTCTTTAGAAATAAACCCTGCGAGTAAACGTTTCATAGCTTTACGCCTCTTAATAAAGACGTAAAGTTCATCGAAGTGCAAAGGTAATTGTTTCAACCGTAAAAACTCCTTCATATTTTTGAATTTCGTGTTTAAAAATGCAAACACTCAAATGTTTCTTTAAATTGCTGGCTCTCTTTAAAATGCAAACACTCAAATGTTTCTTTAAAAGTGGTCGTAAAACTTAATTAGCATCCTTCTATTTGCATATTAAAACAATATATTGTATTGTCATAATAATCCTTCCACATACAATACAATACGTAAAATGTGAAATATGACAGCATAATAGACATTCTTTGATTATCATAATGACAATAAAAATGACACATCTTGCCAAAGGCCTTTACGTAATTTTTTCACATTTCAACAATTATCCAACTAGGTAGATAAATAAAAGAACTACAACAGTTACTTCTTTGCCTCATTTCGTAGAGCGATTTCTTAAAAAGTAAATGTGCTGTGTAACAAACACAACCCAAGCTGGCTACATTAAACACAAACAAAAGGCAACATAAAAGGTTAATAATGTTTATCCAACAATAAAACATATTAATGTCAGGTCCACATACTGTTTCCATGCCACTATAACGTATTTTCGGCCTGTTTATACACAGCCTCTCGACGCTAATATTTTATTTCGAGGACCCTTTTCGGATAAGGTGGAGGGGCGATTATATAATCCAAAGCCATTTTGGCTACTTATAAGCCTCATTTTCTCAATTTTTACCAAAATTGGTATAATATGTAACTGAAAGTGGCTTCATTTGTTCCTAACCAAATTGAAATTTTAGGCGATAGGCTTACAAACTGTCTCTATGGTGTCACACAGTCTTCTGAATTAAGTACTCTCAAACTTTCGTCAGACGTGGTGTAAATGGCCGTTTTTACAGCTCTGCCTACCATGCAAACGATAAACGTATGTATTTATGTAAATTAGTAGCAATCTCAAGAAGCAAGTGTATGAAACGAGGAAATCAAACCCTGAACTTCCATATCTGGATCACAAGGCTTGAACTATTAAACAACAGTAGCCTCTGCAACTCGTAAGTAAGGTGGGAAGACACAGGTTCAGATATATTATACACTGGCTCACTCGGTCCTGTTACGGATTTTTGCAATTGACATTTGTTACATAGCCAGAGCTGCTACTGTCAAGAATCTCAACGTATAAAAATATCAACACAAGCAAAATCCGTCATATGATTCGGAGCCACTTTTAGATCCAAGAAATATGACCTTCCGGTTATTTCCAGTTAAAGTCAGTAATCGTCAAAATCGTCGCTAGTACTGAGTGAGCCATCTGTAAAGGCGCCCGGCGCGCCGTTTCCTTAATTTGTGTATATGTTACGGGAAACGTGATTAATCGGGCACTATTAATACTGACCGGTCATTATTAATAGCGCCCAAAAACGTAGGGTAAAGTGATTAATTAATCACTTGGACCGGTCAGTATTAATAGTGCCCGAGTGCCCGTGGTCCATGTAATAAATCAGTCTTTCAATGTAATAAAACTGAACAACTTTCTTGCAGTCCTTAATTTTTAAACTATTGAAGTACCTAATATTTTTATCAAAAATAGTGCTACTGATATTATTACATTTATAACTATTTTTTTTAACTCGCATGTTCAAATTAATTGATAACTTTAATGAAAATTATGTAAGTTTAATTCCATTTTTAAACTGTTGTTCCTAAGTAATATTTTTATAAAAAAGAAGTAGGCAACTTCTAATATTATTACATTTTTAGTTGTTTATTTTTACTTTCATGTTTTAATTGTTTTTAATAACTTTTCATAAAAAATATGTAAGTTTAATTTCATTTACTCAGGTACCAATTTTTAATCTATTGTTCTTAAGTAATTTTATCAATAAAAAATAGCTACTGATATTATTACATTTTTAACTGTTTATTATTCAACTTC
Source organism: Phthorimaea operculella (assembly GCA_024500475.1). NCBI lineage: Eukaryota > Metazoa > Arthropoda > Insecta > Lepidoptera > Gelechiidae > Phthorimaea > Phthorimaea operculella. Next base: position 1,402,803 of record JANFCV010000119.1, read on the forward strand.
TATGTTCAATACTTTGTTTTTTGATAACTTTTCCTTGAAATAATGTAAGTTTAACTTCATTTAATAAAAAATTACATTATAGTTCGTTATTTTTATTACTTTGCCCAAGGTAGGGTGGGAATTATTCATACTGACCGGGAAAAATAATTAATCATGCTGTTTTAATCACATTGCCCAATTAGGTCGGGCATTATTAATACTGACCGGTCACTATTAATAGTGCCCGGACTTATCAAATTGCCCGTAACATATATACCTACTGTTTTTGATAAACAGCAAGCAAAAGACAGCTTGTGACAGCCACACGACTGTACGGTATCGTGTGGTGTGCTATGTTGAATAGTGTCTCTATTACAATTTTGCTATTTTAACTACATGCGAAATACCGCAAACAAGTGCGGTGTGTGTGGAAACTACCTAATCCAGGTAGAATTTTATGATCTCTATTCTCTCACACGCGACTCTCCCAGAGATTACTCGGGGAAGAAATAGGCGGGATAAAGTAAACATTTTATGACAACACGCGAACAAAATGAGGCATAAAACTCAATCATTGTGGAATATGGTCAACTTCAAGATGAAAGCCTTTTCTGTAAGTAAATAAACTTGACGCTTCATATACCTAATTAACTTTTAATTTTATTGTGTACAAGTACAGCAGGGTGGGTAATAAAATAAAGTAATATCGCAAAAACATGGTTCAAGAAAATTAATCAACAAAATATTATTGTGTCCGACAAAACAATGGCGGCGCCCCGTGTGGCGTGACCTCTATTTCAGTTGTATTAATTCAGCTCCATTAAATCGCCGATGAAACCCATTACATTCATTGCCGCCGGGATTGGAAATAATTACGTCTGTCTGTCACAGCCGCCGCCCGTCCACCCGCCCTCCGCCCGTCTGCCCACCCCGCAACTCGCCTCAACCGACAAAGCACCCTACTAATAAAAATGACATTGATGACTCGGAATAATTAAAACATTATTAATATCCGGGGCTTCATTTGTCTCAAAGAAAATAAAGTCGAACTCCGCCTGTCCAATTAAAAATTTATTACACTCTTTTGTTACTTAAATGAAAAAATAAAGCCTGCTTTTATATTCACCAAATTTTAATATAATCAAAACGTAAAAGCCTCTAATAACAAAGGGATTTTGTTGGGAACCTAATTAACGTTTTCATAGAGAAGAATTTAATTTAATACATAAAACGTCAGGGTTTGCGGGAGGGTGGGTGTGCTTCGCTTCTTTTCACATGACTGAAAAAGGGCCGAAACATTTGACCGGAGTTTATTTTCCATTTGTGTTGGAATGGAAGATGGCGGTCGCATTAAAGGGAGTGGTGGAAGGAAGGCGCTAACTAAGAAAAATATGGAAAAAGAGACAGCTGCACCTTTTCACCCGCACGCTATGGGTCGTGACAATTTATAACACTCAGTGCTGCTTTACAGTAGCGGTCAACGGTTCTTTTATTCTGTTGTAGTGCTATAATTTCTATCCTTTATGTAGATAGAGCATTCTGTAGTGAGCGTGGATTATAGAAAACCTTTTCCTTTCTGGTATTAAATAATGTTTTTTGCTATTGTTCACTTCTTTTAATTTCAATGAATCGAGTTTTAATATGATTAAGAATGATGTTCTCTTAAAGAATTTAAGAAAAGTACGCGTAATTGGCAATCTAATTGTGGGAAAGCTTTCTCATCGTAAACAAAATGTCTGAATAGCAACTTCAGTACCTAATTCAGTTAGTAACCAATAAAAGCGAAGTCAGAAAGTTTCCCCTATGGAGCTCTGCCATAATTAATTTAGGTACGTGATGAACATGCCAAATTAGTTCCAACTCCTATAGGCTGACCTCATTACATCTGCAAACCAAAAACAGCTATCAAACGTAAAGTATCCCTATTGTTATGGAGAGGAGGAATAAAAGCACAATATCCTTACAGAATATATAAGCAAGCTATAGAGTGCGCCTAATAAGTTAGAACAGTTTGCAGTAGTCTGCACTCAGCCTCCTTGTCTAATAGTAGCAAAAGGCCAGTGACAGTACTATTGAACCTATATAACTTCTCATACATTTCACATCTGTATCTAGGGAGCAGCTGCTTACGCTTTGGCAGTACGTCACGGGGCCTTACGCGCACTCTGTAGCTTGCTTTTTTATATACTCTAAGACAATGTCCTATTTAACGCGTTTTGGTTTCCATAAAACGTGATCCATGTTTAAACAACAAGAAAGTTTGGCATGGCGGCGCTGTAGGAAGCAGTTCAAGCAGAAATGAGAGCCGGAACAATAAAATGCGGATTTTTAAGGCTGTACGGGAACAAATTGCGACGGAGCAGTCACAGCCCGCCGCGAGATGAGCTTTTGCCCTTACCAGTGGAGTGGAACGACTTAACGTAATACACGAAATCACTACCGCACTGTGGTTTCGCATACCCTGTGTCAGGGGGCTACAGACTGGACATAGGTATAAAAGAAAAGCTAGACCCGAAATTATACATTTAATTTTATTATTTAAACACACGTCATCATCATCCAAGAGCCAGCCCAGCCGGGAATCGAACCCGGACACTGGCATACGAGTATGCACACTACCATTCTACCAATGTATTACGTTGCTCATTTAAAATGCAAGCCATTTTAAGAACTCTGAGATATTTTTCCAGCTAAAGTACCTACATGAAAATTCATAACATTCTGTTGCGCAGTTGCGATGAAAAAAGACAAACACATTTTTATTTATACCTAATTTTAGTGAAAACTACTTTGAAATTGTGTAAATTTTTGTTATAGGGCCTTTCAACATAATAGTGAAGTATTTTTATTACCTGCACTTTATCAGTCTTCCTTTAGTTAAGGACGACGACTTCCTATAACGAAGATGTACGATCAGCCTTATCTCTAAACCCTTAAACCATAACCTCCCACCTCAATATAACTTTGAACTATCCGGGGTATTTGTCACAATACCGCAAAAGCCTCTTGGTAGGGGCTTCCGCGGTTCATCCAGCCCCCTCCTCCCCGCGAAGATTTGTTGGTGAGATTTAATTTGAGATACGGTCACGACCACGCTCCACAGTCGCGTCGCCAACTTTTTACTCACCTCCACACAGAATTAGCTCCATTGTTGACTTCAATATTATTCTCAGTTACAGTGCAGATAGCTATTCTGATAGCGTTTTGTTTGCTAGTCTATGGGAGTGGTTGGGATTAAACTTTGAATTTGTGAAGATTGTTTGTACATTGCAGAAGAGGCTTCTGCAGAAGTTCGAATGGAGGTACTTTGTAGAGTTTGATTCTAACACCTTCAAATTTTTTATCCTACCTCCACACAGAATAATTAACTCCATTGTTGACTTCAATATTATTCTCAGTTACAGTGCAGATAGCTATATTGATAGCGTGTTGGGTTGGTTTGCTTATGTTGCTAGTTTATAGGAGTGGTTGAAATTAAATTTTGTAATTCTCTCTAACAGCAAAGACACTGGCAGAAAGGTCTGAAATGCCACTACTTCGCAAATGTTCTTAAAAGTGTCTGGAGTGGAGGATGGAGCCAATCGTGCCCCTTCCTTAGTGTAAACGTCACAAAAATACAATTCTTACCTAATTTCAATAAATCCTAACAATATCGAAAACTTTGTATCCACCTCCACACAGAATAAGCTCTAATTGTTGACTTCAATAATATTACTATTCTCAGTTACAGTGCAGTGCAGTTGGCTTGTTTGTGGGAGTGGTTAGGTTTCAATTTTGAATAAGTTGAGATCGTTTTTCTCCACCGGACAGATAGACCAACTGGATGGCGAAAACGGGTGATCGTGTCTTGTGGCGTGCCCGGTGGGCACCTATGTCCAGCAGTGGGCTAATGTGATGATTGTAAGGTAATTTTTATACAAAAGACAATGGAATCGCCAGAACTTTGTCTGTATCTGTATCACGCTCGTGTGTTTATATCAAAGCATAATCAAATAGAAAAAAAATCGAAAAACAAACGTGTTCCTATATGATAGAAATGTTCAATGTTCTTGGAACCAAGATTTTGTACTATGACAACTTTGGCTTAACATTACATGTGAATGACAGATTAAATTATTAGGTAAGTGTATTTGGATTACATAAATGTACAAATGCTCTGATGTATTTGAATGTCATTGCATTTTAATAAAGCTATCTTTATTGCATTGTGTAAACTGTGTATTGTAATTCCACTTCGCACAAATCATCATAGTCTTATTATCTACTCTACAATTTCAACCAGCAGCGGAAAATTGCAATATGCCTATTTGACAACATGCCAAATAATTTCGCAGCAAATGTTTTACTTTGCAATGTTTGGCATTAAAATTTCCATAATGTAACTGTTTTGGTAACATTTGCTCGGCTTAGTCACAAAATAGAGAGTTTTCAGGATTATTGCGATTGTCACTTGTTACATAGCCAGGGTTGCTACTGTAAAAAATCTCAAAGTATAAGAATATTAAAATGGCAAAATCTGAAACAAGAACGAACATATGATTCTGAGCAAATTTTAATCCAAGATAGACGTTCGCGCCAAGTGCCAACCGTCTTTTTGGTTACCTTGACTTCCCCTGAGATTCCAGTTTTTTCCAGTTAAAGTCAGTAACCGTCAAAATCGTCTCTAGTAGTGAGTGAGCCATCTGTATAGGCGCCCCGCGCGCTGTTTCCCTAATTTGTGACTTAGTTATGGAATTTGAACTTAAAGTCTAGTATATAATTGAGTAAAGAGTCTGAAACCTATACCCATATCTATGCCCATATTGATAGTCAATGCAACATAACTTAGATTCCGACGTTAAAACCACGCAACGCAGCAACTTGCGATGCATCTGTCAAATAACGCAACTTTCTGCGTTGCTTTTGAAGCATTCGCCATTGTTTTCACACATTTTAAGTATTGAACCGGGTCTATCGCGACACAGGTAAATTATAAAGGTTTACCTAAATATTATCGCGATTGACCCGGTTCAATACTTAAAATTTCTGCGTTGCGTTGTTTTAAATCGGTTTAAGTATGGGGAATTCAAAATTCCCTACATCTGACAGACGTATGCGTTTGCTCTACCTATACTAAAAATGCGCAAGTAACGGAAGTTACGTGCCTTGGGTTTAATATATAAAATACGGAGCGCAAGGAACAGCCCTTTAAAATTATTCTATAACAAACTGAACAACTTTACCCTGGGTATACTTCAGGACACGCAAAAGATTGTTGACTTATAAGTAGTACAATAAGTAAACTTAGTCAGCTGATCGTGATTTTGTATGGGTGGTCATTTTATTGTATTTTGCTTTTCCTGGAATGTGTTCCTAGAGAAATGATATCATCATCTGTCATTTCCGAGGGCTGTCCCTTACATCCTGTACCTATAGCTAAGGTCGAATAACTCTGTATGAAGTTGCCTCATATCCTTAAGGCACGGTCTGGCATCAAGTCGTCGCTAACGTCTCTGAGTGGCTCACAAACTTGTTTACAAGTATCTAATTGGCGGTTTGTCGGCAAAGCCATACACAACCGACGACTCTGATTGTGACATTGTTTCTAACAATAACTCCACAGTACGTTCTTGTCCTGCTACAAGTCATGGTGTTTTCTAGATGATATTTTCACTGTAAAAACTATGTTGTTGGAATTAAGTTGCAACACTAGAGAAAAATGTTTTTGGTTAACATTTTTTCCCGTGAAAAAAATCTATTTTTCTGCGGTATTGGTTACATCAGTTAGATAGTGAACCTTTGTAAAGGTAAGAAAAAAACTACCGACATTTTCTCATTTAAACTACCGACTTCCCCGTTTATGTTAACTCGTTAAAAACTACTTTTGCTCTTCATTACAAATCAGTACATATTATTGTTTTTGCATAGAGCCAAGAAAAGTAAACCATATCAATAACAAAATTTTAATACTTAAATCCCACTAGAGTACCTAGATAGGTAACCTAGTTGCTTTGAGTAGCCGACAGCGGCGGTATGCGAGCAGCGCGCGGGGACCGGCGTCTGGCGAGCAGGCACTGGGAAGCAACTGCCGGCATGTATCATTCATAAGGAAATGCGGCTGCCAACCCCGCGAATATTTCACACTCGGTTTATCGAAGAGCAGAGCCGCGTTTAAAGCCTCATAGAGTACGGGCACAGGTGGCTCCGATATCCCCGCCAATAGTATGGAGACGTGATCGGAAAGCCGGATCGCAATTGCCAACTCGCGACTTCCTCTTCAAATAATGAAATTTGAAATTTATTGTGCGATCGAACGCGTCCCGTCCCACTGTTCCAATAAATTAACGGTAACTCTTGCTGCACGACTCGCGCAAATTTACTTGGAATCTTTGTGATTAAATTAACTTTCGGATTTTCAAAGTGACTTGGCTACGGTGATTTGATTATATAAAGATTTTTAAATTCTTGACCAATCTTGTATTCACGGAACGTTATGAATTTTTTTCTACGGTAGAGAAAAATTGATTGATTTTTCAACAAAACTTCTTGAGCAGTTATAATTTTTTACTAGTGTATCTAAACGGGTACTTTTTATTTCACTGAAGCAAAATGAAACTATGTAAATGATAGTTTTACTATTCCAGACTCCCGAGTTTAAAAAGCTGAAGCTTTTCTCAAATTCGGCCGTTGCGGAGCTGTTCTAAAATTCGGCTGTTCTAAAATTCCCCGGCCTGATCCGGCACCTCGTCTCACACGGTGCTCGCCAGAATAAGGGACTGAATTTTGAAATGCAAGCGTCCAGTTTACGAGCGCATTCCGAATTCTATTGCGGTAGAAAATTTTACAACCTGATCAAGGTGGTTGGAATCTAAAGCTTGTACGACAAAATTGAGTTGGCACCTACGACTCATTATGAAACGATAGGTATATGTCTCATAATTATGACTGATCATTCAACATTTAAAAAATCTGAAACTGTGACCAATCTGGTCGTATTTTAATTCGAATTATATACGAAATGTATATTGCTTTGCTTCATTACTGAATGTACCTACTTATCTCGTTATGTGCCACTAAACTTGAGGCAAGAGAGAAGCTTACCAACCAAATTCTTATCTGAAAGTCAGCTTTAGTTGAAAACTATGTAGAAGGTTTTATTTGCAACTTTTAGCATAATCTTGAAGATAGGGGTCGTGTACAGCCTTTGGTTATTTTTGAGGCACGTCTTGCCATGCGGGGCTTACGTGACTGCGCGAGTCTGTACAAGCCTGAATTTTCCATACGGGTCTGTACAAGTCTAAATTTTCCATACGACACGCATAGGGGCCAAGGGACACCGTTTGCTACACAAATAGTAAATTCGAAGCTTCTGGGAGCTATATTTTAAGATTAAGTGTAAGAAAACCCCAATTTATTGAAAAGGGAATACGGGATGGGATGGTGAATAAAATACATCATTGGCAATATCTTTGGTCACGAATAGTTTATAACCTACCCATGTTTTAGAAGCAGGACAAATACCTAAATATTTTTTTGTACCTAGCGGATAAAATAGTTCGTACTTTAACTTTTATTTAAAAACCGCAAAATGGAATATCCTTTCTGTATTTCAAACCAGCTAAATGCATTTATGTTGAGAGTGCAACATAAATGTAGAGCTTAGGCCAAAGCCCAAAGCTTTCATTGAGTTCTATAACAAAGATATTTTAGCGGGATATTTCTCATATAATTTTCCTTATATACTTTGTATACAGGGTGTATGAGTGGCACTCTCTGAATACTGATAAGATGCATACAGACCATAGAACTGAGTTTCTTTTTCTTGTTAGGGAGATTGTCGTATTTTTTGTCGTTTTTTGACTTATGTTCCTAGGAGCAAGTTGTTCAGTTTCATGGTCTGAATCTTTCCGGTCCTGTCACAAGTTATCTTTATGCTGGCTATTACGAACCACAATATTGTCCAATTCACCATAGTAAAAAAAAAATAGATTTACTTTATACAAAGTATTTCGTCTTCTTCTCAGTAGAAGCACTCCTTTACCCCGAAATATGTTATCCATCTGAAATATCAGTCTGAAATATCAGATTATGTCAAGAACAAGAGAGTTCAGAGGGTTATGCCACTGTATAAACGGTAAGTATTCGAAGTGCACTCTATAAGTTCTGTTCATAATCAGTTCTGCTCGATGAAGTGGCATAATATGCTGCAACTAGATGCTTTTAACATATCTAGAAGTTTATTTACTGATGCGTAAATACCTACATATTTGCCAGAGTGTAGGTATTAAGTAAGTGAATACTTTCTTGCCGAATACATTGTAAAATACCTACGGTAGTATTGATAGTTTGTAAAGCTAGTATCTATCCAAATTAGGTACTGCATTATCCATCCATCACTAGTATCAGCACTAACTACACATAGGTATCATTCTATAAAACAAATACTTCAATCTTTCCAAGCGTTTATTTGCTTTTTGGCCGGCAGGTGGTCAGGTGAATACAATTTTTCATTTGTCTTTTAAACGCTAATTTAGATTCCTATATGGCGTCCTGCTGTAAATTCAAATAGACGCTTGGAAAGACTGATATATTTTAAAGTATGTATAACTTAACAGCACTTGCCATTCGGTACAAATCAAAAATTGCAGTCAGAAATTGTAAAAATACAGATACATACAAGCACCACACCAGCATGCAGCAAGTCTGCCTACTAATATCGCGGAGCTGGAGTATTTGCGCTACTTTAATAACTGGCTGTGAATACGTTCAGCGCGGAGTTTCGACCGCACAACTCTCCGGCGCGCAATAAACGCCCCGAGAAATATTTTCACATCGTTCGTGGAAGTTAAAATGAAAGTAACTGTACCCCACAGAGCAATAAGACCCCTACCACCGACGACGGATAATTCGGAATAATTCCAACAGCCGCATAATTTTATTCATGAGACGAACACGCCCGACTGCATTTCAAACGGGCCCATAACAATATCGAGGAGGATTGGTAGATTGAATGCTCTTGATTTGTCCATCACAAGTTTCAAGTTTCGTATAGACGGCCGATGTGGCGCAGTGGTGGTGAGACTGCAGCTTAAAGGTTTGGTTTCATTCCCGATTGGACACTTACCAAGTTGATATTTATTAGGGAGACGTCGTGCTTTGTGGAACTTCTACCTGCGCTGCCAGAAAATTTTGCAAGAATAATATTTCAATCGCAGACGAAAAAAATAACTCTACTTTGACTAAGTTCTAACTCGATCAAATGATTGAATTCAAATCGTATTTAATCAAAATAAATTTTTCATGTAATGTCGCTGGAATCGTGGAAAAGAATAATAAATTTTGATTACTTTCTCACGTCCTCGGCCGTGATTCGATTCCACAATTTTCAGCGTTCCGCTGGGAATATTATGATTAAAATGGAAAATGTTGTACTTATTCATTCCTGCGGATCTTATATTTTTCAATAATCCACCCACGAAGTGAAGCAATTTTCTTCTAGATAGTATATTATGATGGAATTGGAAGATCTTTCGACGAATATCATTTCCAAGTATATAGCTGCACATAATGCCTTTATCGCGAGCAGAACGGAATATTCGAGGTTCAATATTCAGATAATTGTCAATTAATACTTACTGACAAGTTTTCAGCACATAGAGCTACTTAAAAATTACCATAAAAATCGGTAAACTACAGTCAAGACAGGTGATAAGAAAAGTTACACGTCTTGTAGTCAAGACACGGCTCAAGGTTCTATAATAGGACCTACTGAATACTTATCATACGTGAACCACATGTCTAATACCACTTCGTGAAAGCTTGTTGTATAAGATTTTATAATTCAAAACGTAAAACGTATTGCTGAATATAATGAAGAAGAATTGAAATCGAGTTGAGTGGTAGGTACTTTTATTCTTCTGAAAACCATATTATCAGCACGTTGTCTAAAATTGTAAGAATCTCATCTCTTCCCAGAAAAATATTGGTTCTAATCAAGATGTTTGCTAGATAGGCAATTGATTTTGTGGTTCTAGCCAGTGTAGAGAACAAATCTACTAGCGGCGTTGTTTCCCAGTTAGCAAGTAATATAAAAGTAAGTTTGATGGTAGATTAGAAACTACGGCAAGGAGCTGGTAGTTTGGGCGGCGACTTGCGGTACGTGACCAGACGCTAACTACTTCTGACTTCGGACTAAAGAAGATAGCGGCCCTCACACCGGCACGGACACCGCTTCGGTATTCGCGTGTCACACACTCACACCGCGTCTACCTACGGAGATCTGATGCACGGCAGCATGCATTACATTGGCTCCGTCCTGCTGTGTCGATATCCCTTGTACACGCGTTCTGGGCATACACTGCTTCTCCGTGCGAAACGCACCGCAGCTCGTGTGTTTCTCCATGGCAAGGCCAATGTAGAAAACCAAGACTTAGATTATGAGGAAAGATTTACGATACCTAAGTCGTCGCAATTAGTCGAAGTAAAACCAGAATTTGTCGAGACACCATTTAGAAGATATAACAAATTTGACAAATTCTAGATTATGTGGTACTAATTTAAAGAAATTATCGACTATATATTCCACATACTAAATGTATAGATTTTTACATGGAGATTGCCAAGGAAAAGCACACCCACAACTCCTCCGTCGAGAAGTCCGGATCCGTCGCGAAGTAGCGAGATGCGGTGTCAGTGTGTGGTAACACACAGTTTTTCTATACAGATTTTCTGACCAAAATTAAAACCAGATCACCGCACACCGGAGCGGGTTTCGCTGCAGTGTGAGGCTCGCCCCTAGATCGCAATTCAAGAAAAAACTTATTTTCAGTCTACTAATAAACAAGGATATAAATTGCTTAAGCAGCAGACTGAAAGCGTTTTGAAGAGAAAACTTATAAATATATGGCCGCTGTGTTCGCGGCATAAAGTTTTATACTCCAATTCCTATGAGAATGAGTGTTTCAAACCCTGGGAATGAACCTTAAACAATGCATATTCTCAGGCGGTTCATTTATCAATATTTTATCGTGGACGCTGTGACATTTATAATGAAAATTGAATGATTTACGATCTCTGTTGAAAGTGGGGCGAAATAAGTTTTAATCACATTTTCAACAACAACAGAAGATGAATCGGATCGGATGGATAAAGATTAATATTGACTCAAAAAAATATACCGGTAGTAACGGAAAGGGTATAACAAGCCAAAAGGAGGTCAAGGTACTCATGAAACTGAACAACTTTCCCCTTGGAACATGGGTCGAAATATGCAAAAAAAAATTACTTCCCATACAAAATCTCCGATCAGCTGATTGATTTACTATGGGAGGTACAAATTTTTTCTTCATATTTCGGCCCATGTTCCATGGGGAAAGTTGTTCAGTTTCATGAGTACCTTGACCTCCTTTCGGCTTGTTATGCCCTTTCTGTTACTCCCTGTATAATACATACCTATGACAACATAAAGTTACAATATGTGAACTATGACTTAGGTAAGTCCTTACATCTAGGTACATACTAAAACATAAGAACTATTTAGTTACAATACGTGATTCACACAGAAATATGGCTACTCTCACATCTCACACGCACCACGCAAGATATTCAGGAAATTACGAAATCCTATACAGACTAGATTTCTTAGTATTAGTACAGATCATTGCTCTAAATAGCAGCTGTCATTCAATGGGTACTTATTTGTCATTTCTCTCCTTACTGTCACAAACCGCAATAGTGCACGTGTATCGATTGTTTACCTACTTTACGATTTCATCTAAGGTTTACCTACCTACTTTACTGGTAAACTTTCTACTACTTACTAATAATCACAAAGTTGGTTCACACAAGGTACCCCAGGGGCCAGAGTTTCCCCTTTTCTGTACAGACGTCTATTTCCTTTAAATCTTAAATTAACTCTGAAACAATCGTAGCCGTGTTTCGTTGACCGCGTAGCTCGGCTACGTACGTTGAATTCAAAATTACTTTTTCACCGAGTTCCCATAGGTAAACTCGATCAGATTTAGCGAAACTTAATTAAGAATAAAAATACGTAGGTATAAGGAAATATTCTCATCCGACTTGTTTATGCACAGAGAGTAATAATTTTGTTTTCCATTATCTTGGGAAAAATTACCTTTATTTTTCAAAAAGCAGCACGTAAGCAAAACGCGGTCCTACTTTTGTTTATTAGAAAAGAAGTGGACGAAAAACATCAAACTTTATTTAAGACAGTGGAGTGAAAAGTGCAAAAGGGCTCAGCAGGCAAAAGTGCAAAATGAAATTAGGACTCAGCATTTGCTCCTCCTTCTAAATGGATTGTCAAAAATGATGTAAGTAATGAAAATAATATTACAGTTTAAGGCATAGGTTTAAGGCGACAGGATGACAAGCTGTCACTTTGGTGACTTTACTACTCATTAGTGATAGTGATACACGTTTATACGATTCTCAAGTATTTTATAAGTATTTATGCAGACGCGGCGTGTTTTTGTCATTCTCACTGTCATCGTGTGGGACACCGAGTCGTTCAATGATCCGATGAGCCCGATTTTGTCATTGAAACATCGTGTCGTGTTGCAGATGTGCGCATCTAGTAGGTACCTACCTACTATTTCACTATGTGGAAGTCTGTCTGCAGACTGTTTAGACGTAGATGTGCGCACGGCCTTTGAAAACAGCAATGTAGGTAGATATGTCTCGCCGACCATGCCGACTTGTACAGCTGACGCGGATGAATAGCGACGAATTTTTTGAACAAACTGCTCACTTCGCCATCCGCAAGATTAGATCCGAGAAGATAAATCTCTCCTTCCCCCACTCGTGTCGCCCGTTTTGTGCGAAGACCAGGGGCAAAAATATTAGAAACAAAAAATCGATTTTCTATTAAGTAAGTAATGGATTGACAGCCGATGTGGCGCAATGGTTAGTATGCCTGCCTGCCACGCAAAGGGTTCGGTCCGGGTTCAATTCCCGGTGAATTTGTGAACGGTTATCACTTTGTGAATTTGTTCCCAGTCTGGTTGGGACATTGCAGGCTGAACCACCTGATTGTCCGCAAGTAGGATGGTTCCGTGCTTTGGATGGGCACGTCGGTCCCGGTTGCTGTCTATGATGGCGGTCGGTGGTTTTGTAAACCATGTCAGAGGCCTACTACTTGCAGTAGGTGGTTGAAAAACTCTGACACCAGGGTTCATCGGGTCGTTGAACGACTCGGTGTCCCACACGAAAAGAGAGATAGTAATCGATTATTTTTACCAGGTAAAAAACACTACTTATGATAAATCGATTTTATACAAATAAAACATCGTATTTCTAAATTTTCGTTTGTTTCTTCGATATACCACTTGATATTACGCATTAAATTTTTTATCTTACACTTAATTCTCGAGATTTAAAATAAACCGCATACCAATGTAACAACATGTTACAAAGAACCTAAAAAAGGTGTTGTGGGGTTTATTTGATGCTACACAAAGCCCAAAAGTGATGCAAAAATCTATTTTAAGTAATAGATCAGTTATTAATTGCATAATCGATTATTTTGGAACAAACATCGATTATTTTTATAATCGTTTATTTTTCACATCCCTAGCGAAGACTTTATTCCGGATTATTTTTATACAGAATATTTCGTCCGGTTGACGTTCTGAATAGGCTAGCCTAATCTCTTCGCGTCAGAATAGTCGCAGTCACCTTCCAAGCTGCTTTCAGCTCACAAATAAATAAACGAAATGGAGCTAAAAGCTTCCCTTTCAGACATTTCCAAAAGAGTTTTCTGTAATGATGTAGGTGTATGTTATTCATTACAGAATATCCTTTTTAGGGTGCCGTACCCAAATGGTGAAACTGAGCCCAACTACTTAGACTTCGCTGTCTGTCTGCCTGTCAGCAAGCTGAAATTCATAAAACTCATAAATAGTGAGAGAGTTGAAATTTTCACTGATGCCGTATTTCTGTTGCCACTGCTATAAAACACAAAATATTTGAATAAAATAAAATATACAAATGGCTCCCATACAAAGAGTTTGATTTTATCCATGATGGTTCGGAGGTTGTATCTCATAAAGTGAAATAATTATACAGTTGAAACTTCACAGAACATGTAATATTATAGCCGATATGACAATAAATACTAGAAAATACGAGTAGAAATAAAATAATAGTCAAGGGTGGGTCACATGGATACAACAAACATTATTTTTGTACTATTTTTATACACACGGTATCCTTCAGGCACGAGATCGTCTCGCACTTGGCCGATTTTCATAATATAGAAGCTGGTAACGTAAGCCGATTGCGGTAAAACCTATAAGTAATAGGTAGCAGGAGAGTAGATAAACAAAATTATCTTTCAGGGCACAGACCCAAATGGCGCTAACCACCCTATTTGCAATCGGTTGTAAGAAGCGAGCAATTCGTGATGCACCTCCAGCTCGAAGTTAGATTGGAAAACTTGTGTGAGTGCAACGTGTAGTGCGCCGTTCGTGCTAATGTCGGTACTATTGCTACAAAATGGAGATTTTACAGAAGGACAGCTCGTCCTTTTTTTCGATCATTTACTACACTTTAGGGCTGCATCATTTCCTTTTTGAATTTTTGAAATGGAATACGTAGTAACCTAGGTTAAACTTAGTTGCATAAGTACCTACTATTTTACAGCACGTAATTATTGTGAGGCACTGCATAAATCCGCCTGCACCGAACGCTGTTGACACTCTACAGTCTTCTGCTGTTGAAACGACGTGCTCATTTTACGCGATAACGACGACTTGTAGATTGGTGTGTAAGACAAGTGTAATAGCATTTCCTTGTAGCCATCTTTCTGTATTGAGCTCGTCAGCCACTCACTACCTACCTATAGGTACAGTACCTACATACTTTGTGTTATTGCAGCGTCCATGCCGTCGCTGTGCTCGCGGTGATCTACGAGCGCGCTGACGCGACGCGACGAGTACCAGCTGCATACAAGGCATACACACAATGTTGTACAGCACAACAGCACAAATATTTGCGATGAAACACACACTGTGTGCACTATAACTGCAATCTAACTCGAGCGCGAATGTGTTTTGGACGCCACAAACAAAATTGTGGGAATGTATCATACTTTGACTGACACAAATGCTCCGCCGGTCGTCTACAATATTTGAAAACTGTTGCGCTGTAATGAGGACAAAAAGAATAATGCAGATGGCAACAGACGTAAATGTGTATAAATGACATAACGACAACCAATAAGAGGAACTAAACTTAAATATTTAACACAAATCACAGAAAAAAGGCACACTTGAGAGTGTCGCCATTAGTTCTCCAGTTTTTGATAAATTTTGTTAAATGGGGAAGATTTATGTAAAATTACTAAGCCCCCGCAGCTGCCAATCAAAAACGACTCGCTTGATTGATTTTCAAGGCACATGAGAATTACCGTCCCTTGTTATTTTAGTCCCTTTCCTCTTGTTTTCACAAATTTGGAACACAAACAAATCCGTGGTATTAACTCCAGCGATTCGACGCCGGAAAAAGGCAAATAAGATCAAGGGATTGATCGGCTTTTACTAAAATAATGGAAATAGATCGCGTGTGCTGGCAACACCGGCTTTCGGAACATGTCACGTGTCAGGGACATTGTTGTTTCTACAAAATATTGTTTGATGACGCCGGCATCGCCCGGCGTGTAGCGTTTTATTACCAAGTCGAGATGCTTTTTGACAGCGGCCAATTTTTAAAAAGCGTGTAATTTTGTTTGTTTCGCATGTGGACATTTCCCGGAGGTGCGATCGCCGCGAGACGGTTGTCGTAAACAGCCGCTTTGTTGCAGCAATTCCTGCAATACCACATTTCTGCGAGATTAAATTCGTAATACGGCTTCCGTTTGGCTCTCTCCCGCATTCAGTGCTCCTACTATGGAGTTCGGGGAAAGCTGGTTGACTTAGAATCCAATAACAATCTTTCAATAGCTTAAGGAATATTCTTATTAACAAGCAAATGAAAGATCTGTTGAATGGTTGTTTGTAAATTGGCTAACAGGGCAATTGGAAAATATAATGCTTACCTACAAAGTTTAATAATAATATGAGGTAGACTATTTTAATGGCGTACCTTTCTCCATAACCTCCAAACAAGATAAACATACCTGCCTAGGTAGGAATAGATCAGTAATATTTTAATAACAGGTTGAAATAATATGAAAGAATGAATAATCTCTTTTACATAAACTTTATTAGGCTAAGTTACGTCATATTTAAAAGACAGGGCATTCAAAGTGTCGTCAAATATTTAATTGACATCCAATATCTATCACTTTAATTACACTGTTTTTCGAATACCTAGGTAGTAGGTACGGTCGAGGTCAATAGTACATACCTAGGACGGCCTCAAATGTTTCAAAATACCTTAGTAAATACAAATCTATGTAAATTATTCTAGATTAGGAAATTGTCAAACACCCCAAGCTAAACTTTATTTAACAGATATTTAAACTCTTTGAGACAAACAAACTTTCACCCCAAATGCATTTATCGTCTCCGTTCCGTCGTGGGTAAAAAAATGGTGGGAAAGGATGATCAATGTCACGAATAATAACATTTAGGTACTGATTATAAAATATGCTTTGCAATGTACCTACGCGATGCAATCTGTGTAAATACCTACCAACGTAAATATCAACTTCCGCAGTTTACCAAACTGTTTACCGTAAATCAATTGACCGACTAAAATGTTCAGTGCTGATTTAGATAAATAACTATACTCACGTTACACGTAACATACGCGTATTATTTATAGAAGTATAGATTTTGATGGTTGTCAAATTCATATGTAATTGAGTGCATACTTCATACAACAATACTTAAATTAAAAGTCAATATTGCAAAACGATGTTGTTCCGGTTGATTTGGTATTTATTATATTATTTAGGATTGTATTATTGTAAAAATTTCAACGATGGTCTTAAAAATTATGTAAGTACTTAAATTAATGCCTAAAATATGGAAAAAATACTATTAACGACTCAAGGGTTCCACTTCTGTATGTGTATTACAATTTTAGGTGACAGGTTGTCAACCTATCACTAAAGTGACGGGGTGTTACTTAAGATTTTCGCCCCTAAGGATAAACTCCGAATTGATTTTAAACAATATTATAATATCTCTAGGTACCTTAGTAAGAAAATAGGTAGGTATGTCATTATTGGCCTAAGTAAAAAAGTATGTATGTTAATAATAACTACGTACGAAATATTTACTATGAGGATTTTTATAATAGTTTATGCTTTCACAGGGCCCCTACAAAGTAGAATGGAAAGATTACAGAATGTGCACCAACACTACGGCAAGCGGTCTAAAGAATGTCTATTTCTACAGCACCATGGTCGATCATAAACCGTATCCGATCTTCCATTTCAACTTGACACTTAAATCAGCTATACATATTGACGAGGTAGGTCCTGCTAAATTAACTACAAATATTTTAAAGGGCTTGAGTCACAAAACTGAACAAGTTTACCTACATAGCATAACTTTTATCGAAATATGAAAAAAAGTTGTTAAAATTTTTGAAAACGTGTGTCACTCAGTATGGGAAATCCAATATTACGTTTCCTCTTTCAAAAAAAAGTTTTATACAGCAGTTGTTCAGTGAGTAGAGCACACCCTTAAAAATATAGGTACTTAATTCAATGTAACCTTAGTATCAAATGTGAGAATCACACAGCGCCAACTAGCAACTAGCAAGAATAAATAAAAAAAGAAGTTGGAAAAAATAATGTCTAACGTAGATAATATGTTGTATATTGTGTAGTAATTAAGACGTCTAATACAGGAACTCTGCGGTGGTAGCCATGCGTAAGAACCAATAAGATAGATACCATAAAAGTTTAATAAAGATATCTACTGGGTGTTACAAAACAACAAATAAAGCCGAAAGAAGGTCAAGGTACTCTGAAACTGAACAACTTTTCCCATGGAACATAGGTCGAAATATAAAAATATGCAAAGCCCAAAGAACTGTACAGTTTGAAACAGAGCTTAAATAGGGTTGTCATAGACGGTGTGTTCATATCCATGCCAACAGAGCGCTTTACACACATAACGTTCGTTTTGCGCTGCGCTATCGCAGCGTTAGAAAAATGCGTATTTCTTATGACGACGCATGCCCAAATCTGTCTGTCAAAGTTTGCTCAAACGTCCAAATGGACGTTATGTGTTTTAGGCGCCTAAGTATTTATTGTGATAATAGCATTAAAATGTACGAATTTTCAGGGCAAAATTGTGGTGCATTCAATGAAAGACGGACGTAAAATCTTAATTCAAAACCGAAAATTTAAGACTCCTTGCCAGAATTATCCATTATTTAAAATATTGCAGTTGACTATGAATGTCTCGGAAGATTGTATCATGCCAAAGGTATAAACAATTCAATCAAAATTCAAACAATATTTGTACCATATTTTCTTTGCCGTTGGGTGACATAAAAATATGG
Source organism: Phthorimaea operculella (assembly GCA_024500475.1). Classification (NCBI taxonomy): domain Eukaryota; kingdom Metazoa; phylum Arthropoda; class Insecta; order Lepidoptera; family Gelechiidae; genus Phthorimaea; species Phthorimaea operculella. Next base: position 1,421,238 of record JANFCV010000119.1, read on the forward strand.
AATTTGAGAGTTGATGTGTATTGCAATATTAGGCGACATACTGACAACCTGTCACTACAGTTGGAATACACAGTCTTCCGAATGACTCTCAAACTTTTGTAAGACATGGCCATCTTTCACAGCTATTTACGCTCTGGCTATTCCGCAAGGCGTAATATATTATGTATGTATGTATCATTAAACGATAATATGTTTCAGAGTGCTTACGTTTTCAATTTAAACTTCAACGAGCTTTCCTACAAATTTTTGGGACAAGTGTTTTTCTACGGTGAATATGTGACTATTGCGCACATGAGCTCAAAGAAGAAGATGATAGGGTGTGTGAAAATTACTTCATCGATAGTGAAAGCAGAAAACGTGACGATTGAAGAACCAACGAAGAAAACTGAGTTGTTCAAATTCGAAGGTCAAAATCGTGCATGATCTGACACAAGCATCCCTTGGCGAGACGTAGTTCGCGGGTACCAGCTGGTTAATCACAGATATACACAAAATGATGTTTTTACCTAATTTAAATTCATTTCACTTTAAGTTCATTAAGAGACTCGGTAGAGACCAATTGAAACTCAAAATGTATGCACTTACTTGGTAAGTACAAAATGCTCTAGGTTGTATATTATGTTCATGTAGGTAGTATATTAATTTTCATCAATAAAACCTAATAAATACTTTTTTTATAAAAACGTTTCCCTTTTCAAGACCACATCATCAATACTAATTACTCAGCTACATTCCGGTAGTACCTTAGGATGATGATGATGATGATGATCCCTCCCGCCGATTTCGGCCATTGCGACCTCTTCTACTCTTGATCAAGTCGACGCTGATGCGCCCGTAGGTGGCCGATTTTGGCAGTAAACTTCCGTGCACAGTGTGGCCAAGTGAGTTTATTGAAACTGGAACATACCATGACGGCAACGGCAACTAATATAAGGTGTAAAAAGTTTACTGGCAAATATTTGAAGGAGTAAACCAGCCCACGAAACTGAAAAACTTTCTAAAGGACAAAATGTACCAACCGGGCGAGTTAATTTAACCTATGTATGAGTATTTCAACCTATGTACCTTAGAAAATTTGTTTAGTTTCATGGACTGGTTCGCACCCCTTAAAATACATATTTGCAGCAGGTAAATTTTTCAAACGGTATATTTAGTTGCCGATTCTGTATGTTTTGGTTCCAATATACTTCCGAACAGGCTGAATAAAGGGTAATCCCTATTAGGCAGGTGTTGCTCATGTTGGTTCCGAGGTAGAATTAAGCTCCTGCGTACTACCTAACATAAAGCCTTCGGACTAACCAGAAAATTCCAGATTGTTCTATATTAAGGTTCTACACGGCGACAGAAAGCGGCCAGTAGAAAACACGGCGACTGGACTGGAGTGTGCAACTTGTATGCATGAAATTTGGCCGCCAACCAAACGCACGGCTGCGACAGATGGCCAGCATTTCTACACAACAGCCAGTAATTTACCTGAAGTAAAGCACGCTTGTGTATTTCATTTACGAGAAAATAAAACCACAAAATAGAGAGTTTACAGAAGGTTCACTCCACCCTATTTAGGATTTTCGCCCTTGGCACATCCTACTAATATTATAAAGGCGGATGTTTGTGTGTGTGTTTGTTACGACATCACGCTAAAACGGTTGATTAGATTGACATGAAATTTTGCACAAATATAGAAGAGTATCTAGAATAACACATAGGCTACTTTTTACCACGGGAACATGTCTTATTCCTACGGGATCACACATATTTCAATATTTTTGCAAAGGTGGCGTGACTGAGCCGATTCGCGTTTTTAACGTATTCGCCGAAAACTAACAGCGACATCTCTTGGCGAGTAATGCTTTCTTTCCGCGGAATAATAGGTTGCAGCGGGTGAAACCGCTGACGGACCGCTAGTGTTACATTGCCAGGGTTGCTACTGTTAAAAATCTCAAAGTATGAGAATATCAAAACATCAAAATCTGATAAAGAACGTCATATATATGATTCTGCGCCAATTTTAAATCGAAGAAATATGACGTTCGTGTCAATTCGGTTTGCTACATATGTCAAATGTCTTTAGGCCAAAGCTTTAGGCCTACGCACGCAGCACAATATAAGGTAAATCGTAGATTACCGGATCACTCACCAATCTCACCATAGGTACAAATAAAAACCTGTGTCAGTTGCTTAGATGCGGCGACTAATGTTTTTGTATGGGATTTCGTTATTTTGCTCTTGTCCGGCAACCAACGAATTATAGATGGCCCGTTAACGGCAACTAGATCTGGCAAAACAACGAAAAATTGTGAAGAAGGTATGAGAACCGCATACTTCTTTTATCGTATGGAACATTTTCAAGGAACGACTTGTAAACCGCGTGAGGAACACAATATTATACAACTTGTAACGTAAATAATGTTAAAGTAGTAAATAGTGTAAAAGTATATAGTTGTGACTTGATAATACTTATTGCTGACTATTCGAGGAAGCGGTGTGTAAGACAGGGGTCGGTCCCGCTATTTGTCATTTTATTAGTCACCCGGGCCGCAATATTCTGCGGAATAACTCCGACGCTGGCGAGATTGCTTCTCGGTTTACTGCTTGTAGCCGAGAGCCGGAGCCGAGAAAAAGTTGTAAATTTGCCGCCAAATTGCGCGTTTATGCAACCCGCCTGACCCCCGCCCGCCCTAACGCCCTAATCCGACCCAACAGAAATTGAACTCACCTGGTCAGTATATACGACCCCCGACATGCTCCCTAATAAAGTTCTCCGTCTAGTAATTAGCTCGTCGCTCTGCGGTCTGTATAATCAGGTTTATACCTACAATTTCTCTTCAATATTTGCAAATTTTGTTTCGTAATTATCGATAGGAACGCTTGACTGATTACCTATTTCTCGATTGGGGACACCGGGACACGTAAATTTTCGGTAATTTTCGGCAGCAAATTCGATGCGAATGGCAGTCGTAAATACAATTTGAATTCTCATTAATATCTCACTGTCGCAGCAATAAACCGCGTAACGAATTATTATCCGCTGAGCCCATTAGCAAATTGTGTAATTTTTCCTTTTTCAAGTTTCTGTTGGCCCCAGACGGAATTACTTCGCCCTCGCAACCCGCCGCTAATGCTCGGAATTATGAAAATGGACTTTAATAATTATTTGGATCAAATTATTTCTGAGACCTAGTTCTTTGTAATGGTTCTCGTTCTTCGCTGGTTTGTAGGGCCTGAATTGAAACTACGTTCTTGACAATTATTTGATACAGGCTGAAAGGACTTAAATAAACGTTTAAGTTATAGGTAAATACTTAAATACTCTTAACTGCTCTGCAAAATTTACCATGGCAGGCAGGATTTGAACTTGCGACTTTCATCATCTGTACTGCCAACGCCTCTACCAACTGGGATACCGCAGCTCAATCTTAACCTCCGAAATAGTGCAAGTGTATCTTGGGCTCTTGACGCTCTTGAACACTAACGCGTGGTAGGGCTCCATCTACCGGGATAGTTTTGCAACTGATTCCAACAGGTTTAAATCCTGTCTGTGGTGGAAAACGTAATAAGTTTTTAAAAAATGTTATACCTACCGGTACGGGAAGTCAATTGAATCTCTTAATTTTTTTATAAGTAATGTTGGCCATTTCTATAAATAAGCGGTAAACAATTAGAAGATTTCTTTATTTTCTCCATTACGCTCTATGTTTATATTTTTCCACTTGTAATATGCAAGACAATCCTGCGAGGGTAGGCAGCAATTCTCGAGTAGGATGAACGATGATCCCCAGCTTTATAAGCAGGATTTACTCAGCTGCAGCCGAGCTGGGCTACGATACAGCCATTACTGCAGGAATAACTGGCAAACTTATGAAATAGAAATATTTACTTTAGAACGCGGTTATATTCTTCAACAATATTGTATTGAAAAAAACTCCTAATACCTTACAACGAAACTTTGCTTACGTTGTGCTTACGCCAAAGGGTCGAATAATGTTTACCAAGTAATTATTCGAACTATTGGCTACCTATTTATTTTGCTCTACCCACGCAATAATGTCTATATGGTGTAAAAAAATCAACTGCAAGTACTTTTAGGGGTAAACCAGCCCATGAAACTGAAAACTGTTCCCATGAAACATAGGACAAATATGAAAAAAAATGTTGATCCTCCCATACAAATTTACTCGGTTGCCTAGTATCTACATTTTGTATGGGAGGTCTAATTTTTTTCACAACTCCAGCTATGTTCTATGGGGAAAGCTTTTCAGTTTTATGGGCTGGTTCACCCATTAAAATATTTTCTGTTCATTTTTTTTTATATCCCGCAGGCACTCAGAATTGCTTTTACAGAATCCTGGCTAAAAAACATAACTTGTTGCGGCGCGCCTGGTGACATGATGAAAGTAGACTACATTGGAGTCTCGCCAGTCTCCTTCCGCCATAGCCGAAACTTTTACACGACCTCATTGTTATTGCCCAACTATTCATACTACACTTTATTACGTTTGAAGACGCTTGAGTTCGTTTATGGCTGTTGCAAGAGATAAAATACTTGCCCACTTTGCGACGGCAATGAATCTAAAGTTTTGAATATATGGTAGTTGTGAATAATGCATGGTTCGTTGAACGATGGGCAAATGATCCACGAAATTTCTATTCTTGTTATTGCTACTGAAAAGGCTTCACCATTTATGAATAAGTTACGTATGAACAGTGATGCGATTGAATTGAAACAATAAAGCGAACTTTACTTCGAGAAAAGTTTGTAATGCTCTCAGAACCGCAAGTAAACATTAAGCGTCTGACCTGAACAAACATTGGGATATTAGAGTGTTAATTCTGTGTTTGATTAATTTAATCTTAAAAGGTTGGTAATCTTCTTTCTTTTGTTTGAATGAAACTAATTGGTTTACAGTTCGTTTGAAGTAGGTACACTAAAACCAAATAAAACACCTAAGCTGACGTAAAGATCACGATGAGTCGCGAGCGACTGGATGACGAAAAGGGAGATCGTGCCTTATGGTGAACTCTAGGGAAGCCTACTACGTTCAGCAGTCATGGTGGACTACTATAGGCTGATGTGATGTAAACAGACTCACTGCACGCAGAAGTAACTAATGCTGACCGTCGATAAAGCAGAGAAGATGATTGAATGCACACTGAGTTTAGGACGGCTAAGCTCGTTGGTATGGAAATTCCATCGACTCGACAGAATAAGAACTTACCGCAGTCATGTGAGTACCTAATCGGGGGAAATTCATGCAACTTATGGAAGTTCCAAAACTGAGCGTTGCAGGTAGCAACTTCCATATTTTATACGTGAGACCTCGCGTCGGAGTCGGAGGCGAGATTTAATTTGAGATTGCGTCGAGAATGGCGGGAACTTTCTCCATATTCACGTGCATTAGCCGACATCACACAGATTTGTTGTTCGCCGTCTTTTGAGCGCCCGCTTCTATAGATTATCGGGTATTCTATTTGGTGTTTATGTTCCGCTGTTTCCTCTTCATCTAGTTTCTATTCTGTTCTGAACAATCAATATGGTGAAGTATGATATAGCTTCAGGCAGGTATGATAATTGTGTGTGTAACGGAATTGTATAATCTCACCAGGGTTCGAAGATATATATCACTTGATATATATCATTGATATTTATCGGATATATATCACGATATTTACTCCTCTATAAATATCAAGTGATATATATCATTGATATATATCCCGTGATATTTTGATATTTATTTTTTTGATATATATCACCATCATTCGTTAAGAATTAGTGAAATTTTATGGTCAATTAGACTAAAAAAACTCGCCAATTACGCAACTAATGAAAATATTTTGTTACATACATACATACATACATACATCACGCCTTTATCCCTTGCGGGGTAGGCAGAGCGTCAACGACCGTAAAAGTACGGTCGTTATCGCCACGTCTGACACATATTTGAGGGCCGTTTTAACTATTGTCGTGTATCGCTATAGTGACAGGTTGTCAGCCTGTCGCCTAAAATTGCAATACACATGATACCCTCGAGTCCTTTAGTCGCTTCTTACGACACCCACAGGAAAGAAATGGGGTGATGCTATTCTAAGCCGGCATCACACGGACAAATAATATTTTGTTAATTTTGAAAACTCCACTGTTCTATGCACGAGAAAGAAACAAATTAGTTTGATGTAAATCTCTCTGTATTGTTTTCCTGCTAAAGCTAATTTTTATAAATATTAAGATATCTATAGTTTGTTCTTTGGTATTTATTTAGATAGGCTCACAGATTTAATTATGTAATTGGGTGTGAGAAGTGGATGGTTTATTTGCTGCGTGTGGGCTCATATACGATGGTCGATCGAATTGTAAAATGTAGGTATGCACGTTTCCACTTTTTGTCCGCCCGCTTTATGTGTATACATGCAAATTTTTTTAAGTCACTTTCATTTAAAAATAAACTTTAATGAAATTAAATGATACAGATTAATTTTCTAAAAATTTTTTTCGTGTTTGACGACAAAATTGATACATTGTTTTGAAAAATCTAAGCCTGATTGATATATATCCGATAAATATCAAAAAATGGATATATATCCGATTTAATGGATATATATCGGATATTTTGATATTTATTATAAATATCGGATATTTTCGAACCCTGAATCTCACCACACCATGCACAAATCATTGTAAGTACTTGCCAAATCTTTAAGCAAATGTAGAGCCATTAGGTCGGTAACCTTTGGTTGGCAGATTGTTTTGATACCAGGAGAAGGGCAAGAGTAAGAAAAAATTGGATCTTCCTTACAAAAAATCTGTTGTCCGAGCAATTTTCTAATATATAAAGAGCACTGTAAGTAAATCCCAATCCATTGGTATCAGCAAAAAGCTTCATCATTATGATTTGAATTTCTACTGCAATGTGGACTAACCAAAGTAATACTACTAAATGTCGCTTCGTCGCTTTGAGACGAGCACCAAGAGGTTGAAAAAGTCGTCAGGGTCAGCTTGGCGTCGGTAGCTCAGTTAGCAGAGCAGTGGGACGATACCCTACGGTCCCAGATTCAAGTTCCGGCCGACGCTAATGCATTTTTCAATTTTCTCATGTGTATTTATAGCACGTTTGCGGGAAAGTGGGTCGTTTTGTACCAAACTGTATAACTCTATTATACCTTGGTGTAGGTAGGTACGCGTAATCCCATTGAACTCGCTAATTAAAACAAAAAAACATGACGAACTGGAATAGCAAAAGGATTTACGTAAAATTTTATATTTTCCTTTGAAGTCAATATTTTAGATTTTTGAATTTTCATCACGAGCGCTCTCTTACCGAGGCAAGATTTATGTATGTTTATGAAATGAAGCAATAAACAACATCGTTGAAGATTTATATCATGCCCTTATTTATTTAATAAACTAAGGTTATTTATTCCAGTCTGCAAACGAGATCAGTCTAAGAAGACAAAAATAATAGACGAAAATAATAAGGTTAATAGGATTAGTGTTGTAACAATCTTGGCACTCATTACTACAGGGTATATTAAGTTGGCTCCGAGAGCGGCTTAATCGCGATCGATCTCGACAAGTCCGCTCATTATTCCATCTTATCGGGCAATGTATGAGATAAAGGAGAAGTTATTCTTGCGGACGACATTTTTATGTCGACAGAATAGGAAAATAACGAAGTCATAAATGGGAGTTGGAGGATAAACAAGCTGTGGAGAGAGATAAGAGTATGTGCTTCAGTGACGTGCGGTGCGGATATAAGTACTTGACTGTACGCTCGCATATTGCACCCGTAGCTGCACGCTGGAATACTGATACTAAAATAAGATTATAGTCCTTTTGAAAACCTAGAATAAAATTCTGTTGTCTTTATCTGACGTTTTACACACATAACGTCCGTTTCGACGTTATTTTTGCGCTGCGTAACGCTATTATATTCTCATATAAGTATGGTATTTACCTATATGTCAAATTATTTGGCAAATGCTTCCGTCGACGCAGCGTTGTGCGATATTTTGCGCTAACAGATGCGTCCGTCAAACCGTTTCACATAAATCGTACATGTATGAAAATAAGGTGGAAAATCGTATTTTTCGAACAAAAAGGATAGCGCTGCGCAAAAATAACGCACAAAAGGACGTTATGTTGATAAAACACCTTATACGCGTACGAAAGTAATAGGTCTACAGTAGACTTGCCATATGTTATGTCTAAACAAAATTATGTGGTAAAGATCGCGGAAAAACACTTAACGCATTTCCTGATCGATCATTTTGCTTCGTTGGACGCCAATGGATGACCGCCACCTTGTATCGTGAGACTATTATTGACTAAAATACTTATACCTACATTTTTTCTCGTCTACGTTCAATTCTAACGCTGCATATTCCTTAGGTCATACACTCATAACTTTCTAAAATAACTCCTAAAAATCTTTTTCAGGCCATCTTCGCTTTAATCAACAAGTTTACCCTGATTGCACAAAGAGGCGTGCGATCTCCCAGTGATACAGTTTCGTTGTGAATTTTAAATAGGCCGTGGAGCACTGGAGTGAGCAGCGGCACATGAATAGCACAAGTTTCAAGTGAACCGAGTTAGGGATAGAGATGGGCACGTACCCGGGTATTTACCCAACTACCCGGTAAATACCCATACGTACCCGTATGTACCCAAATAGGTGGGTAGATAAAAATGTATGGGAAGTTAAAAAAAATTTCTCGTTTGCCAGCATGGCTTCCATAGAAAAAGTTGTTCAGATTCATGGTCCAAGCATGCCCGCAAAGTTTTTGGCACATCGTAAAAAATGTAAAAAAATAACAGCAAATATTTTAAGGATATATCAGCCCATGAAATTGAACAACTTTCCCCAAGGAACATAGGTCAAAATATAAAAAAATATAAAATATATTTTTCATCCCCTCTATTAAAAAACTACGCTTTGGTCGCACATAAGTGGGATTAAAATAGGTTATTTAATCCCAAGGGATTAAAATTCATTTGAATTTGGAACACAAATATTTGCAGTCAATCAATCGAAAATTTACTACAGATGGGTTTTTTCTCTGCAACACTACCTGTTATCTGCTATTTTATTGAGTATTTTACACCTAGTATGTTGCTCATAAAAGACCTAATTCCTAGAAAAAATTGAAATTAAAAAGAAATGTGTCAAATTTTATTTTTCTTTTGGCGCAATAACTGGCCGGCAATGGGGAACAACAATATAGAACCTCACAATTATATTGCAATAATATGAAATGAAATGTGTGATAATGGTTTTGTAAATATTGGATGTTTATAACGCAATGTATAGGATGTATTGTAAAATAATGGATAATAGCAAGCAATATTTAAAGAACTTCGTAGATTAAGTAAGTATTTATTGTTTTTCTCATAGAGGGGGATGAAAAGTAGTATGTATCACTCGGGTATAAAGTTATTTATTCTCGGGCGACTTACATTGAATCCCTCGCTTCACTCACGATTCTACTTTAAAATGCCTCGCTGCGCTCGGGATTTTACTCTAGAATCCCTCGTTCCGCTCATGATTCAAAATAGCGCCCTCGCTCTAAATATATCACTTTATTCCCTTGTTATAAAAACTACTATTGCTCCCTTAGGTATAACTTGTCACTGTCTGCTGGTACAACGCCCTCTATTAGTAGGTTGTTGACGAGGACGGAAAATAAGACTTTGATGGACGAGTAGAGTTTGAAGTCCGAGCCGCAGGTCCGGCAAAGTCATTTTCAACGAGGCTTACATAGTGCTTTTCTCAAAAAAATGCTAGGAAATAATAAAGTTTTTAATTTATTTTATAGTAATTTGATATAAAAAGTTGTTTTACTGATTACTAAGTCAAGATGTGGATTTGGAGTTATTCTTTTTTTATTTTGTAATTTCTGAACAATTTCGATATCGCGCCAGAAAAGTTGTATTGGAATCCATTGCAGGTGTGTAAAAAAGAAATCGTTCAGAAATTACAAAATCACAGACAATGTCAAACTTTCTGGATTGTTTTTTTGAAAGAAATTGTCATATTTCCTAGCATGTTTGAGAAAAAATTATAAATCATTGTATGAATATTTTGTAACTAACCGTGATGGTTAAAATCAAAAATAATGTAAATTACGAAAAAAATATAACTTTTCAATCTACCCACCTATTTAGGTACATACAATTACCCAGGTAGGTATATACCCAAATGTGTACATTGGGTATATAGCCACCGCCCATCTCTAGTTAGGGACGTCGAGAGAGCAACTTCAAAGGCTGCCGCGATGAATCCTTCATGCCGGAATGTTGTCCCGGAACACAGCTATGCAGCTCGGATATTGCTGATTAAAATTTCACCGAAAGGTCATGCTTCATGCTGTAAATAATCAAATTAGCCGTCTTTGATTAAAATTCTCTTTTCGAATGTTTTCGCTGAGTGTCGTTTTTGTCGTATCGGGAAGTCGTGCTCGCTAGTTGCTGATTGCGTTGCTATTTCAACAAAATTAAACATTGTGCTTTGAGTTTGTTGTACAGTAGTACAAATCTTGTACTTAGATACCTAATAGGTATTTATTTGTTACGTAGAGACTTGTCCAATCAGCAATGTGGGTACCTACATAAGACATATAAAAGTTTGTCAAAAACATTCATGTTTCGTTTCCAAGAGGGCACTCAGCTTGCAGCATTGCCGCACGTCCGACTACGAAATATGGAGCTGATCCTTCTACGAATTTCCAACTTTATTTGCATTTCGTAGCTTTGGCTTGCATTTTTGTTGCGAGGACACATCTCGTATTCCTAAACAGCCCTTGAGCTGTCCGAGCCCCGGAATTTGGATAACTTTTGTGCTTGTACAAAGAATAATGTAGATATAACCGCCGTCACATAATGCCTACCTACAATTAATAGTAATAAAACCAATAAAAGTTGATCCTTAACTGGGTAAGTAGGGCGCTGGCTATAGTAGCTACCTGCTACCTAAAGTACAGCAACAGTGGTCTATCGAAAAAGCAATGTAGATTTTAATTCTTTTTATAAATATCTGCCGAAATCGGGTCAACCGTGTGGTGGCAAAGAATCCGTCTACAGTAGCATTTTGAGAATCCCAGGTTCAACCTCCTACTACCTCGGAACCGTAAAATCAAATATTATGTGGTACATTCTCATCTGCCGCATTTTTCACACATTCCGCTGAAAAAGTGAATCTTTCTGTGGGAAGAGGGTTATAAAAATTTACTATAAAATACTTCAACTCGTCTTACACATGGTCAAATATTTAAATACTCAAATATGTTGACAGTTTTTTGTAAAATTCCTGTCAAACATGCATTCTCTAACGTCCATGGCGAGGAACTTTGCTACTTTGTGACAGATAAACTGTTATAGATCCTAAAATATCAGGGTAATATCATGTTAATCCTTCTTATCTTCTAACTAGATATATTTTCTATCTTTCAAGATGTTTTTATTAGTAAAAGACGCCAGAATGTATTTTTAAACATGGTTTGTAGCGTTGAAGCCTGATTCAGGCTAAAATTTCCTCACGCTACCTTCTCACTCATATTTTCATAACGGTGAAAGCTATCTGTCTAGTTTATTTATGTACGTGTAGCGGATAGTACTGCCGACAATATCGTAAGAGAAGCACGTGCCTCTCGCTGCTGCATTTTTGCTGGCGAAGGTAATTTTCACACATTTACGATTTGGTTCAGTACCCACCTAACTTCCATGCTCATCGATAACCAAGTATTCAGTTATCAGGTAACACTGATATTTTTTTCTGGTTAATACCTTTGTTATGCTTAAAAGAAGAGGCGGTATTGTAAAAAGTATGGTCTTATAGTTTTTCGTAAACCGCAAAATAAACTTTCGTTCTAACGTCCATGTCCTTTTTTCCATGTCTTTCCATGTTTCGCGGTGACATGGACGTTACAAAATGACATGGACGTTAGAGAATGATTAAATTTTTGGCCCCACTGTTGGACAAAGATTTTAAATGATATATTTTTTTTCTTAATTTAAACCAATGCGTGTCTTAATGGAAAATTTTGTGGAAGTAATTCATACTTTTTTTGTCATCGTCATCATAATTAGCCATAGGACGTATACTACTGAACATCGGACTCCACTAAATACCGACCACCTTGACCGATTAGAAGCGGCCTGCATCCGGCATTTCCCCTGCCGCCGGCCGCCGCTCCTTCACCGATTATCAGTCCTTCGAGTAATGTAGCCTGCTCATTGGCACTTCAGCTTGCTGATTTTTTTAGTTATGTTGGTTACCTTGGTTCGTCTACGGATCTTTTCGTTTCTGATTCGATCACGAAGAGAAACACCGAGCATAGCTCTCTCCATAGCTCACTGAGTGACTCCTACTCTATTTAGGAGACCGACAGTTAGCGACCATGTCTGCGCACCGTAGGTTATCACTGGCATGACACACTGTTCAAAAACTTTCGTCTCGAGACAGTGAGAAATTTTGAACGTAAAGACGCTGCGTAAATTCCCGAGCTGCCCAGCCGAGCTGGATTCGCCGAGTGACTTCCTTCTCAAAGTCAGATCTTCCTAGTTGGACTGTTTGTCGTAGATAGACGCATTTGTCCACCACTTTGAATGTCGAGTTCCCTACCGATATTGGGGAAGGCGTTACATGAGAGTTGGCCATGGCTTTTGTCTTGTCCATATTCACCTTGAGGCCCACTTGTTGGGAAACCTCGATTGAAGTCCTGTAGCATTTTGTTGAGTGATGTATTCGCTATTGATATTGATGATAAGTTCATCCCATTCCAGGAGCTTGAAGGCATCTTCCATCGCATTGGTGAAGAGCTTCTGAGATAATACATCTCCTTGTCTTACACCCCTGTGCAATGGAATTGCCGCTGTGGTCTGATCTTGTATTCGAACTGACATTGTGGCGTTTCTTTCTTCGTTTATGAATATTTCAACACTTCGATATACTTGTAGTCAATGTGGCACTGCTGTAGAGCTTGCAGTACTGTACTGTACCGTTTTCGGAAGCCGGTTTGTTCGGGAAGCTGGAAGTCATCAAGTCTGCGAGCTAGGTGATTTGTTATAACCCTCGAAGCTTGTAAACATGACTCAGAAGCGAGATGAGCCTATAATATTCTTGAGGGGGGTCTTATCACCTTTCTTAAAGAAAAGCACCACCACGCTTCTGTTTTATACTTCTGGCGTCACACCTCCTAACAAGACCAAGTTAAAGAGATTCTGAAAGACTTTAAGTACTGGTGTTTCACCCGCTTTTAGTAGCTCTGATATGATTCCGTCCTCGCCCGGCACGTTGTTGTTTTTGAGCTGTTCAATGGCTATCTTAATCTCATACAAGCTGATATCCGGGTCATCCTCGGTCTATACCGAGGTCAAGACACTTTGTCGGGTAAGCTTTGCTCTCGTCGGGGGTCTGTTGAGCTTATAACAGGTTTTGCGACTGAAGTGTACAGCTGTCCACAGAACAGTTTGGTTTCCCACAGTACCTCTCTTTGCATGGATGCCACACTGCCATCCTCCGTCTTCAGCTTTGTCAGCCGGCTCTGCCCAATAGACAGGTGCCTTGCGAAAACTTTGGTGCCTTTGTTTCTCTTAATCGTTTTTTTAATATTTTTAGTATTAAAGTTTTGAATATCGCACCGCAGGAACTAGCATATCTGTCTGTTGAGCCGCCGATATCACATACGAAATAAACGTTATATAATGTGTAAAAAAATCAACTGCAAATATTATGAGGCGTGAATCAGCCCATGATATTGAACAAGTTTCCACAAAGAACGTAAGTCGTAACGTGAAAAAAAAATGGTGGGACAATACAAATTGTAGCAGCCGCCCGAGGGAGTCCAAAATTGTATGAGAGGTCCAAAATTATTTTCCACACCTCGACCTATGTTCCTCAAGGAAAGTTGTTCAGTTTCACGGGCTCAAGTTTTGAAGTTGGTTTTACATCTTGTATAAAGAAATAAAACGTATTTCGTTTAGTTTTCCGACGTACCAAGTAGTGGACATCTAACTTCCATGTCAAAAAATAGTGGCCTTCCATTTTTTCCGTTATTGATAGTAATATGTTATATATTTTCACTAAAATACCTTGTATAAGCTCTAAACAACATTACTTACTAGTTTTATATTTAAAATACACTTTAATTTTTTCATTATTTACAAAAAGAAAATAAGCCACGGTATTCTCTAACGTCCATGTTCGCAAATAGTGGACATCAAATAACTCTTAAACCAGTGGTCCGAAAACCGGGCCTTTTAAATTCTATCTTAGAAATGAAGAAAACTTTGATAAACTGTATAATATTTACCAGAAAATCTAAAATTAAAAAAAGACATGGAAGTTAGAATTTTCCGTGGCTTTAGGAGAATGAGCCATGTGACCAATAGATAAAAATAGTTTCATTTAGCTTATTTGAAGAGCTTTCTCTAGCTTTTCCTTTACTTTGAGCTTCAAATAACATGTTTCATCTGATAAGAGGATGTCGTCAGTTCGTCTGTCTCGCTACCAATCGTATTGCGGACATCGGGACGTCCTATGTTATTCCATTTTGTTTTTGTCGGACAAAACTCTTTGTGAGCCACGTTTGTTTAGGGAAAACGATTAAGATGTTATTAAGATAGGAACGCGGCTAAGTTTCTTTCTTTGAACGTATGGAAAATAAATGCGTCAGATAAATGTGAAGAAAACAGCTAACAAAAGCTTTTCATCTATTCTATAGTAAGAAGGTAGCTATAAAACCATCTATTCTTTGTCTAAAGTTATAAGCACTTTGTGTGCACCCCTCGACACTGCAAGTTAGTATCTTTCATAGTAGATAATAGTTCTATAGGGCGCTTTCGAATTCACAATCAGTACCTAACTAACGATGATTCCTATCTCCTAAAATCCGTGGAAAATCCATTAAAAAGTTTGATTGTGTTTTATTCTGTTTGGAATTAACCAGGAGTTAGTGTTGCTAGAAACTGTGGCTCAACTAGTGTAAACTTCCAGTCACGAAAGCTGTATTTGCAATGTTGCCATCTCTAACATCAAAATTCTACTGAAGATATAAAAAAGTTCAGACACGCTAAATGAACAGTATTGTGTAATACTACTTGTATGCGAATTGATACGACTACATTTGCCATGATATCCGTTTTTTGTACGGGATTTCGTAAACTCCAGACACCTGATCCAGGCAAAAATCATGCGATACGTGTGATAAACGCCATATTTTCGTCAACAGAAAATTCAGTCCAAATTATTAAATCCTGGTATCATTCAAATATGCCTACATTGATAGTTTTCATTACTAATATTGCCATCATCAACGCTACCATTTTTCCTAAGAGGGGTCTTTCTTCAGCACCAGAGAAATCACTGTCTTGGCCCAAAATTTGCACATCTTGCTATTATAGAGGAACAGTATTTTTTATATGGTTAATACGGCTATTACTGCGATTGGAGAAGCAATAAAAAATTATAGGGATATTACGCTTTTTTTATAAAAAATATATATGCCCCCCAAATTGACGCTCTCTGGCGTGTCCGAAAGCTGACTTGCTACATTCATGGGTTTATATTTCGATAACTATTTGTGATACGAATTTGTGACGATGTTCACAGACCTTTTATATGTTCTAGTTTAGCTACAATTAATATTTAACCATACTTATAACAGTTTAGCGAGTTACAGAATAAAATGTCTCTGTCCGCGTGAAATCCTGGGATTCTCTGGCGCGTAAAAAACATCGCACACATCACTAGTCTTTGTAGGTACGCTGTCGGCATCCCGGCCGCTCAAAAGAGTCAGTAACGCCGCAGCAGCGGAGGTGTGTGCACTCATGACTCGATGTTACATTTTGGATTCATCGAGGTAATCAAGTGTTATTCTGGCTTTGGTACACCTATACATTTGACTTCTCTGGTAAAGTTAATAATTAATTGATCAGTCATAATGTTGTGATTTTGTTAAAGAAACGTAGCTTTTTGGGTGGTGAGCTGGTTGTGTAATAACGATTATATTCGCTTTTACGGTTTAAGGGTTATTCTAAATAATCACTACTTTTTGCTTTCTCTGGCATTGATTTCTCTGGCGAAAATGCCAGAGAAGTCAAAAAAATTGGCTGTAAAATCAATCAGGTTTGTGACGAGCCTGCGAGCAGACAACAGCCACGCTATCCTGCCCAGTGGCTAGGTCAATTCAATTCAATTCATTCAACAAAATTACCACATGTGGTGTAGTTGTACAATTGTGATCTGTGTCGAGCCTGCGAGCATACAACAGCCACGCTAGCCTGCCCCGTGGCTAGGTCTGTGGCCGCTTCTCCTCACAGCGCTGCGAGCAGACAGCAGCCACGCTAGCCTGCACGGTGGCTAGGTCTGTTGCCGCTTCTGCTCACAGCGCTGCGAGCGGACAACAGCCACGCTAGCCTTCTAGGTAGCTAGGTCTGTGGCCGTTTCTACTCGCAGCGCTGCGAGCAGACAACAGCCACGCTAGTCTGCTCGGTGCCTAGGTCTGTTGCCGCTTCTGCTCACATTGCTGCGAGCAGGCAACAGCCACGCTAGCCTGCCCGATGGCTAGGTCTGTAGCCGCGTCTACTCGCAGCGCTTCAAGCAGGCAACAGCCACGCTAGCCTGCCCAGTGGCTAAGTCTGGGGCGAGCCTGCGAGCAGACAACAGCCACGCTAGCCTGCCCGGTGGCTAGGTCTGTGGCAAGCCTGCGAGCAGACAACAGCCACGATAAATAATGACTGACATTAGTAAATGATACAAATAACAATATTAAAGTTACGAGTTTGATTTCTCTGTCCTATTTGATTGATTTCTCTGGCGAGATTTTTTTAAACTTGTTTTCCTCTGGAACTATAAGTGAGAAACGAGGGCCAAAGGTATCATTTTTTATCTTTTGAGATATGTTTTCAATATCCATTGGTATTATTTCAATTAACTCAAAATTCAAATTCGCCAGAGAAATCACGTGAATTTGCATGGTCCGGAGAAATACTCAGAGACTTAAAATCCGCCAAGTCTGTAGGTCCCTGCCTGGTGCATCTGGCCACCCAGCGTATTTGCTTTGACGGTAATAGCGCGTGGGCTTGCTTGCTGAATGCAATGAACTCGTGTTGATTTGTCCTACTATTTACTCACGGTGTTTACTGACACATGGATGCAACTTCCAATCATCAACCCATTTCGCCAAACATTTTCAATTTCATCTTACTTTGTATGCCTACTTCGGCCCGAGTACTGTACCTAGTGTCTAATTAATTACAAATGAAATCAGACTCGGCTTGTCCCGGCTCATACGATAAAGGTAAAATGCTTGAAAAATAAACCAAGGTATCAGATATGATGCCGTCACAAGCACGCGACCTCTGTGAGCAGGAGGGCTACCCTTTTCACTTTCAGTTCACCGTTCTTCCTTTGAGATACTTTTAACCCTCCTATCTTTCCAGAGATAGACAATCCCATTGA
This sequence comes from Phthorimaea operculella, assembly GCA_024500475.1. Taxonomy (NCBI): domain Eukaryota; kingdom Metazoa; phylum Arthropoda; class Insecta; order Lepidoptera; family Gelechiidae; genus Phthorimaea; species Phthorimaea operculella. The sequence continues at coordinate 1,438,691 of JANFCV010000119.1, forward strand.
GAGTTGGACGGTCCTCCAGCTCACAATCGTGGCAGGCCCGTTGCAGGCTGCAATATGAATTTGTACGCCATTGTTCCCAGTTTTTAATTCTACCGGTAAAATGTATTGTTCATGAAACAAAAGTCCCTGGTGTCATTGTTGTTGGCCAAAGTTCATTTGAATTCTGTGCCCGTGAGAGGGAACAGTAGCAAATATGAATTCCTTTAGTCCTATTGTCAAACTGCTTTCGTCCGCTCTCGAATAATGGTGAAAAGCCACATTGTGTTATGTGGCCGCTCTATTAAAACCGCTTTTCAGAAACTACTTCCCATTCAGAAGAAGAGGATTAATTTTCTTGCCCCACAACACAACACCGTATGAAACATTAAAAGCGGGCATTGAAAACAATTTCATTCTGTTTCTGTTATGTAGATGCAAAGATGTCTGAAAGGAATAAAAACTAGGTAAAAGGCAGGTACTTACTGACGGTCATAAACGCCCATAGTTAAGAAACACACGAGTGTGTGAGACTTGGATGAATGAGAGCTCATAATAAACGCTTTGTCTGTGAAATAAATTGTATCATTTATTTCATGTCGACTTTCAAACTTATATACTTACGGACTCTGACTTTTTAGTAGCCTTAAAATTTACCATCAATACTTGGTATATAATCCTAACAATGAAATTTTGAAGAGTTTAGCTTTCAGATGAAGAAGTACTGGCGAGCGCCCAACTTTGTCGGCTTCCATCACCGTCACCGATCCGCAACAAGTAACGAGTGAGTTTGTAAGTAGTCGCTCTCTTGAAATACGCTCCCGACTGTGTGTTTAAAATACTTTGTCAGAAAGTCCACAGCTAAACCGTAACAACCACAATAGTCATCCACTACTGGACATGGACCTCCCCCTATTGGAGTGTACTGCCATACTCACTACGCTTAACAGGCGGATTGGCGAGCGCAGTGCAAGATGTTGCATTTACAGGGAACACTGTAATTCCCTTGATTATTCCTTAGTCTCTTTTTACGACACCCACGGGTAAACAGGGGTGATCTTATTCTAAGCCGCCATTACACGGCAAACCGGTAAACACCTCGTCATTATTGGAGGTAGAGGTATATATAAGTAGATATACAGGGTGTTAGGGACGGTGTACCGAAAACTTTGCAGGCATGATCAGACCATCAAACTGAACAACTTTTACTATGGAGCCAATGGTGGGAAACGAAAAAAATTTTTCGACCTCCCATACAAAATTCACGATCAGCTGACTGACTTTGTATGGGAGGTTGGAAATTTTTTTTCGTTTCCCACCATTGGCTCCATAGTAAAAGTTGATCAGTTTCATGGTCTGAGCACGCCTGCAAAGTTTTCGTTACACCGTCCCTAACACCCCGTATATAGAAAAAAAAGATGTACCTCCCATACAAACTTATGTACCGAACAGCTGATTTCAGTTACTATGGGACTATGGGAGGCCCGAAATTTTGTTTCGTATCTCGACCTATGCTCCTTGGGGAAAGTTGTTCCTTTCCTTATCACCAGCTGGTTCTGAATGTTCGCTATCAGTCAATGTCACTAGCATAAAATCCTATATTATTGCAAGGCATGGTTGTCAAATTATTATGACAGTGGCAATGAGTGAAAAATAATTCATTTTATATACTTAAATGACAGTATTTCTATGTAATACTTGATAGTAATTAACATATTTTATCATTGCATAACTTTTCTAGTGTCCTACTCAAGTGGGCTGCATAATAGTTGAGTAAATCCTATTTATGAAGCTAGATCATATTGCTTACTGGATACAAGCTTTGTTGCAATATTTCCTGATAATTAAGGAACGAGAATAATTTAATTAATTATTTTTATGATATTGAATCTCGACTCTATAAATGCTGGCTCTATCATTAGTTTATTCTAAGGAACGGGAGTTGTGAATGAAATAGATTGGATGCTAATCATAGAGCGTAAAAATAAAACAAATACTTAAAAAATAATTATTATTTAAAGTACTTACACGTCAAGCAGATGTATTAAAAACAAAAACTCGACTGCGGTAATTTCAAAGTTGTATTTTGCAATAAAAATCCGCCATCTTGAATTTATGAATTTTGAAATAGCGACGAATCTAACGACACCTCACATGTCAAGCTGATCCGCCCAACCGTTTGGGCTGTAGCCTGTGAAAACTAATATCTTGTCTACATAGATACTCACATACTTCACATACTTACAAATATAGCTACATGGTACTTCATCTGAAGCAATCGGGTAAAAAAGAAAACAAACAAACATACTCAAAAATAAATGGATTACTGTAATTTCAGCATCCAAGAAACCGTACATTCTGCAAATTGCCCCGCGGGGCAGAACTGTAAATGACAAGTTTAAAGCATTGCAGTACTTGAAACGGTATAACAAGTCGTTAACTGCAGTACACAAGCAAGCTATGCAGGTAAACATACTGGCCATTTGGGTGAAAAATGCTGGCCATCTGTCACAGCCGTGCGTTTGGTTGGCGGCCAAATTTCATGCATACAAGTTGCACACTCGAGTCGCTGTGTTCTTTTTACTGCCAACATATTGGACCCACAGAACTGTGTTTGAGGCCGCTGGCTCTATATTGTCAATATCGGACTTCATTTTCAACTCAATCCTTGGCCATCGATAGGTATTCCGCAAGCTTGTGTATGACCTTCAAAATTTTGGTATGATATTAGTAAAGTACGTACAAGGCCTAAGTAACTACTTGAATTAAGCGGTATAGAATGAAATTAGTGTCAGACCCAGCGAGATTCTAAGCTAGGTATAGGTCAGAACTGAAACAATTTTATGTACAGGCGGACTCCAAACGAGGTCAGTCTTACAGGAGCAAGACTTACTCCAGCCTGAACTGCTCCGAGAATATCGGTACAAAACAACTCCGCTGTACAAACCATGTGTTTGTGAACGGAAATGATTAATGTCCCGTTGTGCACATTCGATCGGTCGCAGAAATAATTATGTCCCACATACATCAGCCGCAAAGAAAGCTGTAAGCTGTACGTACAATGGAACGAAACAGGGAACGAGGCTATCGGGAGCAGACGCGCGCGTCACTGCCGCCGTGACGTTGACAAATAAGCCATTCCGAAAAAGATCCCGTTACCCTCGGTACCCCTACTACGACTGTTTTTGTTTATAATTTCAGCCATGTCTTTGAAAAACAGAAACACAAATTATTATTATAAAAAATAAACAGGTGTAAGATATCATGCAAGTTGTATGCCACTTGAGTAATGGAAGGTAGGTAAACGTGTAACGATGCCAACCTCATTCATACCATACTCCCCCACCAAACTGCTCATTCATAACCGTGACATCCATCATCCATCATCAAAATTGGCACTTGACTTGACTTTTCTTTCTTCGGCAGACAACATTTATTACATCTACTATCTATATTACGAATATTTATCATTTTCATCTAGTATCTAAAAAAGCACCACTAAGTAATCAGGCCCTGAAGTTCAGGTAAGTGCGCCCCGGTCCTCCCAGTCTGTTTCCTTTACAATATTGGGTAACTAAAATATGTGATTTTACAGAGTTTTCGCTAAAAATAAGTAGTATGAAATAGGGAAAACAATAAACATTAAAGTATTAGTATACAGGCTAATGTATAAGGTAATGGAGTATCACAGTAGAACGAAATGGAGTATCACAGTAGAGTTAATACCACACAGATTAACACACTAAGGTAGCGCACTATGTTATTATCACACGATGTTAGTCTCTGGTGAGTGGGAAAAATAAAGTTGAAAGTTCTGCACTTGGGTTGTACTCGCTGAAAATTGTATTGTACTTGCTGCGTTTGCTGGTGGCGGGGTTCGAGTCCGCTTCTTACGCGTTGAGGCGCCAGTTGTAAGACCCGGAGCTGCAGGCGGACGGTTGGACGATTGAAAGGCCGGGTTGGTGATGAGACGGTTTATTGTGGAGGAAGAAGAAGAAGAAGAAGGCCCTGAAATATACAGTTGTGATGAATTATGATATATATACAGATGAAGCCGGAGTATGAGGAAACAGACTGGGAGGACCGGGGCGCACTTACCTGAACTTCAGGGCCTGATTACTTAGTGGTGCTTTTTTAGATACTAGATGAAAATGATAAATATTCGTAATATAGATAGTAGATGTAATAAATGTTGTCTGCCGAAGAAAGAAAAGTCAAGTCAAGTGCCAATTTTGATGATGGATGATGGATGTCACGGTTATGAATGAGCAGTTTGGTGGGGGAGTATGGTATGAATGAGGTTGGCATCGTTACAAACGTGCATGCAAGTTGCATGCGGGTAGTTTTGAACTTGCAAACAAAATGCGCAACTGACGCATGTGTGTGCAAGTGTCATGCAAGTTACGCTCGCAAGTGCCAGTTGTGACCATTGGTCTGACTCAAATACTAGCATGCCAATAAAATCCTGCAGGCAATTCAAAAGATTGAATTGATTGATTTGATTCAAAAGGTTTCTAATGCAAGTAACTTGTATGCAAGCGTGACTTCATACTCGCATGCAAGACTTTCGACTTGAGTTCAGAGGGTGAACAAACAGAGAGACCCTTTCGTCCTCTAAAAGAAACGAGCTGGTAAAGTTAAGCCAACTAATATGAGCCGATTTTGCGAACGTGATAGAACTTATCAATGCTGACCTCGCGAAGTTTCAGCTCTATCTATTGATTGTTCTTTAAGTTACTTACTTTTCTAACAAATACTTATTTTCTTATTTTCGTAAAGGATAGTGTAAGAAAAATCTAACTCGGTAAAAGAATTTTCTTTACTGTTTTTTTTTTCAACTCTAGCGTTATCACCGTATTCAAAACGTGGAGTTCACCTTATCAAAATATTCCAATTGCAAAATATTTCTCGTTGGAATCGATGTCAGTCAACTTTTCCCGAACATCATAGTAGGAGCACTGAATACGGAAGCGAGCCAAACGGAAGCCGTATTACGAATTTAATCTCGCAGAAATGTGGTATTGCAGGAATTGCTGCAACAAAGCGGCTGTTTACGACAACCGTCTCGCGGCGATCGCACCTCCGGGAAATGTCTACATGGCAAACAAAATAAAATTACACGCTTTATAAAAATTGGCCGCTTTCAAATTGCAATAAAACATAGGCTTCGAGTAGGGCCGGACGGAAAGGGACAGACAAACGTGTAGCTCTAAAAACGGTAAAAACGTAGGGATATTAATCCAATCAAACAATATTTCAGAGAATAACCAATATCTATGACACATGACAAAAACTGATAGGTAGGTACGAGTATAAGACTAGCACACCAACTTACTCATTTAAGGGACTTTATACTGTATACTACGAAATAGAGAATATAATGTAAGAATTATTCGACCCTGTTTAGGATTTTCGCGATTTTCACTTGTTACATAGCTACTGTAAAAATCTCAAAGTATAAGAACACCAAAACAGCAAAATCTGATACAAGAATGTAATATGATTCCAAGCCAATTTTAATCGAAGAAATATGACGTTCGTGGCAACCATCTACTTGAGTTCCTCAGATTCCAATTCATACCAGTAAGCGTCGAAATCGTTGCTAGTACTCAGTAAGCCATCTGTAAAGGCCGCGCCGTCTCCCTAATTTGTGCAAATACTTAGATATACCAGTATAAATTGAACCCAAAGGTAAGTCGATGTGCTGTCGAGTCAATAGCACCTCTGTTGTCAACACACACACGATCAATTTCCATTTTTCCAGGAAAAGCCGATCAAGTTCGTGATCTTATTTGTCTTTTATTTCCGGCGTCGAATTGGAGGAGTTAATACCATGGATTTGTTTGCGTCCCAAATTGTGAAAACAAGAGAAAGGAGCTTAATACTCGTGAAAACAAAAAAGTTGATTCGAAAACAGTGTTGTTTAGAAATTCGCGGTGCAACTTTTTCCAAGCCGGCAAAGCGCTTGTGTCAACTAAAGTATGACACATTTTCACACACTTTTTGTAGCTTCCAAACATTCGCGCTTCGGAGCTGGGTTGCAATTTTACAGTGCACACAGCGTGTATCTCATCGCAAATATTTGTTCAGTATAACATTGTGCATGCAGCCGGCAGTCGCACTCGTCACGCACGTCACTCGCTTTGCGTTGCGTCGCGTCAGCGCGTTCTCGTAGCGTAAATTATGACGCGGGTAGGACGCTGTAATTAATAGCGATATTAGTACTTAATATTTTACAATGAACTCACAATTATTCAATATTATTGGGCGAATACAGTCGTAAGCGGGCTCTACGCATGCTCTGCGTATGTTAGGGTCAGAACACGAGTAGATCTGCATCTGAACACGTCCTAACTTTACAAGTGGAGGTATCTTCGATTCTAACGAAATTGTCTTGGACTGTCTTGGAGCACACAACAGACCACTAAGTACTTGGCACTATTCATTATTTTGTACTTACCTAATGAATTTTTCTTGAAAAGATGGAATAATGAGCGAACAGAAAAAATAAACTTACTCAAATAATGAGCATCAAGATTGTTACGAAAACCATCCTATTATATTCATCTATCGTTAAGTCTCATTAAACTTGGTTTATTTCATTCAAATACTTTCTTTTTCTTTATTCATCAAAATTTTACATCAGACATTTTTCGAGTTTTCGGAAAATATTGCTCTTCACAAACAGAAAATAAATCTTTTCATAAAATAGAGAAAGGATTGTAATTTGAAGCCTTTCATAACATAAAACATCAAAGGTGCGGAATAAATGCTTCATTTTCCTGCCCATCATAAGCCTTTTGCCGGCTTTCATTGGTGCCGTCTGATTCTTTCTTGCGACGAGATAAATTGTGAAAATATGAAAAGTACCTTGTAATATCTAATGGAGGTCGAGAGTTGTATACCTAAACCTACGTATCTCTACATGGCATTAAGGGTGTCATCTTTTGCTACTAGGCCGAGCGCTCTCATCTCATGGTAATAGTCTTATTATATTTTACGAGGTCTGCATGCCGCTGGGATGTAATGTGCCACTAGACGCTGCTCGCTGGACCTTATTAGCACCAAATGGATCTTGTTGATATTACAGCACTTAGTTGCATTGCATGACGTATAAAACCTGCGCGCTAAGGATTGATGATTGATACCTTTTGTGAACACTTTTTTATGCTACCTACAACGAAAACAGATTGTTTACTTGCTTTGGTTATCATTAGATTAAATAATTAAGTAATTTTTGTAAGTAACTTTAAACTTTGCATGCTTGCTATAAATTAATACTTATTACTAAATGTTATTTAAGTTTCTCGAGTAAGTGAGTGTAACTCTTTTTTGAGAAATAAATTCTTAAACCATAAACCATAACAAAACATTTTATTTTTGTTTTACTTGGGTGTAGAAATGTACTCCAGTACACTTTTCGTAGGTACATCATCATCTTCCTGCCCTTATCCCAATTACTTGGGGCGGCGCAACACGCCTTGTTGAACACAAAATCGTGTTGCACAGGATTTGGCTTAATTTTACGACCGGCCGCCAACCAGACGTCAACCCTCCTTGGGAATTCTTTTGTGGTGGATTAACCGCCACCATACGGTTGGCCCTGGCTGTTTGGGTCGGGTTTATCCCTCGGTCGCCTCTTACGAGCCCCACGGGAAGAGAGGGGGTGGTGCTATTCTACTCTGCCGGCACCACACGGCTAGGTACCTATTTTCATATAAATCTCGAAATTCGCATCCCTACAAAGCGTGCCGGCTGTGGCCTTCAGAGGCGGTCTGCGGCAAATGAACTTTCGCGCGCAGCAATTCGGCTCATTTTTGCTTGCGCGCGCGATCAGTAGGCTAATATAAAAGTAGGTATTCAAAGCCGGCGCGAAGGAAATTGTACTTTATTATCGCGCATAAAGATTTATATTTGTTGAATTGCTATGGCGGAGTGCGTCTTCTGTACCTGTACTATTATGTATTCTGTGGTAAAGTTCAAGTTAATAGACACGTAAATCTAAATTATAAAATTATTAAGAAATATTTTTACTCATTTTTTTTGGAAACTTCCAGAATTTTCACCGCAGGCAGGATTTGAACCTGCGACCTTCGGCATCAGTACTGCCGACGCCCTAACCAACTGGGCTACCGCGGTTCTAATCGAGCCCGCGAAATTATAGAAGTATATCTTGTCCACTATCGCGTGGATGGGCTCCATCTACTGGGATAGTTTTGCAACTAATTCCCAGCGACTAATTCATTCTTTACAGATTGAATGTAGTCAAAGCGATGAAAACCCGCGATAAATTGAATACCAAATTTTAAAACACTTCTCGTGTTAGGTAAACAATTTTTTGGAAACTTCCAAAATTTTCACCGCAGGCAGGATTCTGTGGTTAGGTAGGGCGTCGGCAGTACTGATGCCGAAGGTCGCAGGTTCAAATCCTGCCTGCGGTGAAAATTTTGGAAGTTTCCAAAAAATTGTTTACCTAACACGAGAAGTGTTTTAAAATTTGGTATTCATTTTTACTCATTGTTCTGAGATTGAATTTACCCCATAACGTGTTTTATTGAAATAAAGTTGCAATACTAGTGACGTAGGCAAGTGTCACTCTGGGAATGTAAGACCATGTTTTATTAGACTATGCAGTGACTATGCTGAAAAGTAAAGCAATGGGGAACTGTCAGGACTACGGTTTTTAAATAGTGTACAGATGGCGCGCGTCCAATCTTGACAACAGCTGTTTCGCCACCAACTCGGCCCCTGCCTTGCAAAGTAGAATAAGGTGGGTGTGAATTTCCTCAATCGCAGAGATTCGAGCACTGTCACATAGACGTGGTGGGTCCACTCCCTTTGTGTAATGAATGTCGCTACATTGTGACAATGATAGACAGGTTTGCCCTATTTCAGATTTTCGCAATTGGCACTTGTTACATAGCGAGGGTTGCTACTGTCAAAAAGCTCAAAGTACAAAAATATCAAAACAGCAAAATCTGACAAAGAACGTCATATGTCATATGATTCTGAGCCAATTTTAAATACAAGAAATTTGACGCTCGTGTCAACCACCTTCTTAGTTACCTTGACTTCCCCTGAGATTCCGGTTATTTCCAGTTAAATTCAGAAAGCGTCAAAATCGTCGCTGGTACTGAGTGAGCCATCTGGTAAAGGCGCCCGTGCGCCGTTTCCCTAATTTGTGGTAATACGATGTTTTCCTCGAAGCATATTTTCATTATTTACGACTTAGATAAATGATAGGTGTCGCTAGCGCTCCACTAGATACCGTCGGCACACATTTCAATAAAGCCATCTATATTAATAATCTCGTGCAGGGGTAACGGTAACCCCCTGTTTTCTGTTTTCTAAATAATAATACATAAAAAAATATTGATTTTGAGTCGACAACATATATCTGAATTTACCCGATTATCGAGAATTTTATAAAATTCTAACGATGCTGACCCATGCTGACAGGCAAGGCCCTGCCATTTTTGTTACTATCACGTCGCCAACCCGTTGCCTAGCTACCACCTAGCTTCTGATTAAGAACTTTTTAGTCCATAGTCCCTTTTTTTTATTAATTATGGACTTTTACCCGTTTAGGGTAATCCTGCCAGTGTCAGTATAATAGGATTCCAGCGCTGCTGCGCTGGACGGTAGGAGGCTCCAGCAGCAAGATGATAGTGTCTTCTACAGGAACCAGTGACATCCTCTTGATAGCTAAAGTTGTAGGATGGTTGTAGGCAATGTTGTAGGCCAAGATCTACATGACAGGTGTCAGCTGTCTGTCATACTAAAAAGTCGTTTATATCGGAAACTATGCGTGCTAGACTATTGGGTTCTTCGCGAAAGTTGTAGGCCTTAACGAGATCTACATGACAGGTGTCAGCTGTCATACTAAAAAGTTGTTTATATCGGAAACTATGCGTGCTAGACTATTAGTTTCTTTGGGAAAGTTGTAGGCCTGAACGAGATCTACATGACAGGTGTCAGCTGTCATACTAAAAAGTTGTTTATATCGGAAACTATACGTGCTAGACGATTAGTTTCTTTGGGAAAGTTGTAGGCTTTAACAAGATCTACATGACAGGTGTCAACTGTCATCCTCAAAGTCGTTTATATCGGAAACTATGCATGCTAGACTATTGGTTTCTTTGGGAAAATTTTAGGCCTTAACTAGATCTATATGACAGGTGTCAGCTGTCATACTAAAAGCTCTTTTATATCGAAAACTATGCGTGCTAGACTATTGGTTTCTTTGGGAAAGTTGTAGACCTGAACGAGATCTACATGACAGGTGTCAGCTGTCATAGTAAAAAGTCGTTTATATCGGAAACTATGCATGCTAGACTATTGGTTTCTTTGGGAAAGTTTAAGGCCTTAACGAGATCTATATGACAGGTGTCAGCTGTCATACTAAAAGCTCTTTTATATCGGAAAGTATGCGTGCTAGACTATTGGTTTCTTTGGGAAAGTTGTAGGCTATAACGAGATCTACATGACAGGTGTCAGCTGTCATACTAAAAAGTCGTTTATATCGGAAACTATACGTGCTAGACTATTAGTTTCTTTGGGAAAGTTGTAGGCTTTAACAAGATCTACATGACAGGTGTCAACTGTCATCCTCAAAAGTCGTTTATATCGGAAACTATGCATGCTAGACTATTGGTCTCTTTGGGAAAGTTTTAGGCCTTAACTAGATCTATATGACAGGTGTCAGCTGTCATACCAAAAAGTCATGCATGCTAGACTATTGGTTTCTTTGGGAAAGTTTTAGGCCTTAACGAGATCTATATGACAGATGTCAGCTGTCATACTAAAAGGTCGTTTAGGTATATCGAAAACTATGCGTGCTAGACTATTAGTTTCTTTAGGAAAGTTGTAGGCATTAACGAGATCTATATGACAGGTGTCAGCTGTCATTCTAAAAAGAAATGGCTGCAAAATTCTCTGTGAATACATCACCTTGAACTGCGCTCGCCAATCCGCCTGCCAAGCGTAGTGAGTATGGCAAATACCCCCATCATAAGGGAGGGGTATGTTTAGCTGTGAACTGTTGCGGCTGTCATAGTAGGTACAGCATGTTTTATTGCATCATATAAGTACTAGAGTAAGGACGATTTACAAACAAAATGGTAGAATTACAAATAAGACGTGTGAGTCAAAGAAGGACAGATATCAAGTTCGAGAAATATAAGCTTCCATGTAGCGGCGCCGTATGTGTGCGTGAGTAAGTTTTTGAGCGTTTGTCTGAAACTTTACTGCTGAGACCAAAGAAGCGATAGCGTGCTGTCAAGATAGGGTTACGTCGATTTCCCGCTATACACTCCTGCTTTGCCTTCAATAATTTAGAGATTACGCAAGTACCTATATTTTGCACGTACATTACGAGTTTCATTTCACCCGAGCGAAGCCGGGCTTTCCTCTAGTAGTCTAATAAAACACAAGCCTACGTCACTAGTATTGCCACTTTATTTCAATAAAATATATTATGGGGTTAATTCAATCTCAGAAAAATGAGTTAGAATATTTCTGATTATTTTTATATTTACGTGTGTATTAACTGTAACTTTACAACAACACTTAAATTGTATTTATTAGTTAACAGTATTTTATATGATTTACAAAAATAATCATAAGAGTGAGTAATTTTGGTAACACACAAGCATGATGACGTAGGCTTGTGTTAGTCACGTGGTTCACGAGTCTCGGAATGGAATACCAGGCGGGGTATCTTATTATACTATGAATGAAGCAATACAATATGGGTCTGGACAAAGAATACTATACTCTCGCTGGGTCTGGATCAGCACTTCCGAGTTACTCATAAGTCAGTCACATCGACAGCTCTTTATGAGTCACAGGAGCCGAACATTTTCATAAAAAATAGACAAAATCCCCCATTAAATGCGGTGATATTGTTTAAAAATAATAGCACAAATAGGTAATTAGAAGAGCGATGAAATCACATATCATCGTGTAATTTTGTAATATCATCGGAAAATATTAGAAACCTAAAATATATTTGGGTGTTGCCATGTACACCACAATCAAATACCCCATAATAGTTAATTACCAGTAAAATAATATTAGTTCCCAACCAACGACTCCCAACTTAACCCACAGAGCATACCTACCTACAATATTTTCCCATTGACTCGGGGAAGAGTTAAGTACATATCTGGTAATCCAATTTTTTCAAGCATGCGGTCTTTAAAAATTGTCGTAGATAATCCTTTCATTTAAATATGCACTTGAAGTTGTCAAAATTCATACTAATTATGGCAGCCCGAAGTGCACATGTAAAATAATTGGATTATACACACTTCAAAATAAAGTTGCTTCAGTTAAGTGCCGGCGTCTTTAGTAAGGGCTGTATCTAGCGGAGCGCCAGCGACACCAATCATTTATCTAAGATTGCCGATTTTGTATAGCCAATTATTTTTTTCATATTTCGACCCATGCGTCATGGGAAAAGATGTTCAGTTTCATGAGTACCTTCACCCGGCTGCCGGCACCTGGTGCTACAAAACAACAAATAAAGCCGAAAGGAGGTTAGGGTACTAATGAAAATGAACAACTTCCCCACGGAACATTGTTCGAAATATAAAAACAAAATTGATTTCCCCTCCCATACAAAATGTACAAGCCGATCGAATCATTTGGTATGTATGTTTTTAGGGTTTCGTAGTCTACTAGAAACCCTTATAGTTTCGTCAAGTCTGTCTGTCTGTCTGCCTGTATGCCGCGCCCTCATAACTCCGTCAGTTTTGGAGCTATCGATATCAAATTTGGTGTGAAGATAAATAGTGTTGACCCAAATTTAGAAATGTTGAGAAATAAATATTTCAAATGTTTTTTGAACCCCCTCCCATACAAGTGAAAGGGGGGCAAAAAAAAATATTTTCTCCTGTAATATTGAGTATAACTCGATTTTTATAACTGTGCGTTTGGAGCTGTCAAACTTTCTATACGATTTGACACTTGAACTGTCAAAACCCATACAAAGTTTGACAGCTCCAAACGCACAGTTATAAAAATCGAGTTATAGGGTATCGTTGAATAGATCTTCTAAAACTAAGGGGAGGTTTCTTTTAAACAAAGTCTTTAAAATGTTTCTGTCTCGAGATATTTGCTTTTAAAAGGGGCGTTTCTGAGCCATAATTTGTTCCAGCTGTAACTTCTAAAGTATGCATGCTAAAAATTTGAAAAAAATATGGAATGTAGTTCTTAATATGAAGTCACCATGAAAACTATAACGAATATTGTACCACTTAAGGTTAAGGAAATATTAAAGTTTATTGATTTGCGGTTGGTAACCATACATCTGCAAACAAACCAGCAACGAAATTAACTTTGTAACGCTGAATAACCCGATATTTAAACGTTGACTACGAAACCCTATTTGTGAGCGTGTCTGACACGCTCTTGGCCGCTTTTTTTTTATAATTCGGTCCATGTTTCATGGGGAAAGTTGTTCAGTTTCATGTCATGAGTACCTTTGTCCTTCTTGCGGCTTGTCATACCCATTCAGTTACTACCTGTTTATCGCATGTGGTCCGCATTCCTATAATATTTCAGAAGCGGATTTCAAAAATTTCCAAAGATAAATTGTTAAATTTCAAAATAATAAGTTCAAATGTTCAATGCGGGTCTTATAATTTTCACGTGAACACAACGTAACCGCGTTTTAGAAAACTATCAGCGCCATCTAGCGCGCTCAGGAGAAACTAATTATGGTCAAGGTTGCAGTCGTCATTACGGCGGTTTAGAGTGTATTGGTGTGTTTTGCGCATGGCAGTACTACAGGATGTGAAAAAAAAAACAACTGCAAATATTTTAAGGGGTGAACCAGTCCATGAAACTGAACAACTTTCTCTAAGGAACATTTTCAACTTTCTCCAACAAGGATTTTCGGGTTAGCTCCGCGAAAACTGCATACAAATATCACCGCTGCTCTTTGGTTTTGAACTACCAACTTAGCTTGGACAAGCTTGTATCATGATTTTGACAGTATAATGGCCTATTCAAATGACGGTACTTTATTAGGCGCATGAGTACTTATCTGGGGCCACGTTTTTTTTGACAGCTATCACAAGTGAAAACAAAATTCAAATTTTGAAAAAACCCACGACAGTTTCCTGCAGCGCCCTCTGGTGTGTTGTTTGCGTAACACCTAGCTAAGAACATTCCCCAGTCAAATCTTTATCTATCACTGAAAACCGCATTAAAATCGTAAAACGTAAGGACGATTCTGTCTATACCCATCCATCGCTCCGACTTCTACAGTTATTCCTTTACTGTCCATGCGGCCAGACTGTGGAACTCCCTCCCGCACACAGTGCGTGACAGCCCTTCTCTCTCTGTTTTCAAGAAACGAGTAAAAGAGCACTATCTTTCTCTCGCAACTTAATTATTATAGGTATATATTTATTTTGTATATATGTTACAGTCAAAACCCTTAACCAGTCAATAACGTTAATGACTGCCAAAACCAGTCAATAACGTTATTGCCTAAGGTACTCAGTCAAAACCCTTATTGACTGATTTTGTCTAATAAAATCAGTCAATAACGTTATTGACTGACGTGCCTAGTCAAAACCCTTAATAGGTATGTCCTGGTTGGTCTTAGATCACCATCAGAACCGTTAGATGGTCGCTGCCAGAGTGGAAGTCTACTGTCTCGATCGCCGGTTGTTATTCCATAATATTAAGGACATGCCCAAGTCGTAGACGGCTCTTCACTTATGTTGACGGCAGCAAATACGTGGCCTCCCCTCCCAGAAGTCATAGACCACCCGGTAGTTACTCGAGGACTCGGGCTCAGTGCCACCGGCGAGCGAAACAGTAGACTTTCACTCTGACTGCCTCCATCTTCTATCTTCTATAAGATGCATTTCAGTGAGCGTGCACAATCGCCCCACGACCTGATTGTCCCCATTCCACCTCCGGGGATCGCGTCGCCGACTAGGATTACACCTTTTATCAGCTGGTGAGATAGCAGACAAATGCGAGCCTATCTTATTTTAAAAAAATATATATCGATCCTGACGGTTACTATGCAGTAACCACTCCTACCCGCCGCATCGCACCGTAGCTCACCGCACCGTACTGCTACCCGCCGCATCGCATCTAAACTAACCGCACATCGCTCATAATCTCACCGCAAATCAGTGCTACTCGCCGCATCGTACATCGAAACTCTCCGCACCGCACTGCTTTTCGCCGCATAGCACATAAACTCACCGCAACGCCGTGCTACCCGCCGCATTGCTCATAATCTCACCGCAAATTAGTGCTACTCGCCGCATCGCACACCGAACCTCTCCGCACCGCACTGTTTTCCACCACAAAGCACATAAACTCACCGCAATTCAGCGCTACCCGCCGCATCACACAACAAAACTTCCGCACCGCACTGCTTTCCGCCGCAAAGCACATAAACTCACCGCAATTCAGCGCTACCCGCCGCAACACACAACAAAACTTCCGCACCGCACTGCATTCCGCAGTAAAGCACATAAACTCACCGCAATTCAGCGTTACCCGCCGCAACACACAACAATACTTCCCGCACCGCACTGCTTTCCGACGCAAAGCACATAAACTCACCGCAATTCAGCGCTACCCGCTGCAACACACAACAGTACTTCCCGCACCGCACTGCTTTCCGCCGCAAAGCACATAAACTCACCGCAATTCAGTGCTACCCGCCGCATCGAACACCGAAACTCTCCGCACCGAACTGCTTTCCGCCGCATTGCACATAAACACACCGCAACCCAGTGATACCCACTGCATCGCGCACCGAAACTCTCCGCACCGCACTGCACATAAATTCACCGCAACGCAGTGCTACCCGCCGCATCGCACATAAACTCACCGCAACGCAATGGTTACTGCATAGTAACCATCAGGACCGTTAGATTTTTTTTCAAAACCCTTAATAGGTACGTCCGACCCGGTGGTAGCAACCTAGACTGCCTGGCTGGTCTGAGATCACCATCAGGACCGTTAGATGGTCGCAGCTAGAAGAAAGCCTACAGCCTCGACCTAACAACCACCGTCGTGAAGTCTATAACATCTAGGAAGTGAAGCCACGTATACGCTAATGTCAGCATTAGATAGTGAAGAGCCGTCTGCGACTTGGGCATGTCCTCAGGAATAACAACCGGCGATCGAGACAGTCAGCCAGCCAGTCTAGGTTGCTGCTACCGGGGCAGAAGTACCTATTAAGGGTTATGACTGGGCACGTCAGTCAATATCGTTATTGACTGCTTTTAATAGATAAAACCAGTCAATAAGGGTTTTGACTGAGGCCCTTAGGCAATATCGTTATTGACTGGTTTTTCCAGTCAATAACGTTATTGACTGGTTAAGGGTTTTGCCTGTAACATATATACCGGGAGTAACAGAAAGGGTATAACAAGCCGTTACTCCCGGTATGTAGGTTTGTAGGTAAATGTATACAGGGTGATTGGAAATTCGATGCATTCCCTGAAGGTGGTTAGAGGGGGGGCCATTTCCAACATATTCTTCCATGGAACCAGGGGTCGGAAATGATTGGTTACAAAATTATTAGGACTTTTGATTTTTTAAAGAAAATTTCCCGATTTCAACTTTAAAAGTCATGCAGCTAGCCAAACCGTTTTATGCATAGTTTTTGACATGATCTCATAGTGAATGAATAGGACAATCATTTTAGTTACAAGTTTAGTTAGAAATACTCTTCTTTTAAAATACAGCGCCAAAACAAGAAAATATTTTGGTGGAAAGGATTTTTCAACATTCATAGTAATCTACTGTAAAAATCACTATGGAATAATCCGTAAAAACTTCATAACAGAGTTCTGTGTTTCATTAGCTAACCGAAAGGTACAATAATCTACAATCAAACATGTTTTCATAAAAATAATTAGCATTAATGCAAAAAGCGGCGTGCGAAACAAGGCAATTGACTATGGTCGGTCGACTACGCCAAAGTCAGCAAATGCTGTTTAGACAACTTTTTCAAGTATTTTCGTGGTCTAATGGGTGGAGCATTCCCCTCAGGAGTCTGTGGTTCCAGGTTCGATTCCCGTGAGTTGACCTACAAGGTTGATATTCAACACTTTGTGAATCGGAGCACGATATTTTCTTGCGGACAATCAGGTGGTTCAACGTGATTTTTTAAACCAAACTGGGAAAAATTCACAAAGTGTTGAATATCAACCTTGTAGGTCAACTCACGGGAATCGAACCTGGAACCACAGACTCCTGAGGGGAATGCTCCACCCATTAGACCACGAAAATACTTGAAAAGTTGTCTAAACAGCATTTGCTGACTTTGGCGTAGTCGACCGACCATAGTCAATTGCCTTGTTTCGCACGCCGCTTTTTGCATTAATGCTAATTATTTTTATGAAAACATGTTTGATTGTAGATTATTTTTCGGTTAGCTAATGAAACAGAGAACTCTGTTATGAAGTTTTACGGATTATTCCATAGTGATTTTTACAGTAGATTACCATGAATGTTGAAAAAATCCTTTCCACCAAAATATTTTCTTGTTTTGGCGCTGTATTTTAAAAAGAAGAGTATTTCTAACTAAACTTGTAACTAAAATGATTGTCCTATTCATTCACTATGAGATCATGTCAAAAACTATGCATAAAATGGTTTGGCTAGCTTTCTCATGACTTTTAAAGTTGAAATCGGGAAATTTTCTTTAAAAAATCAAAAGTCCTAATAATTTTGTAACCAATCATTTCCGACCCCTGGTTCCATGGAAGAATATGTTGGAAATGGCCCCCCCTCTAACCACCTTCAGGGAATGCATCGAATTTCCAATCACCCTGTATACGTAAGTATTTGTATGTAAGTGTATCTTAAATTATTATAATAATATAATGTTTTTTTTTTAATAGATATTATAGTAAGTTGTACACGTCAACTGCCTCACTTTATGCCATCTCACTACCCAAGGTCTGCTGTAAGAGATTTCTTTTTAGAAATAAGCTGACCTGTTGTGTATTGTTCAATATGTTAAGTCCTTTGTGTTTTATTGTGTACAATAAACGGTTAAATAAATAATAAATAAAATCAGACCAGTAGTTTCGAAGATAATTGGTAACATTCATCATCATCATCATATCAGCCATAGGACGTCCACTGCTGAACATAGGCCTCCCCCAAATATTTCCACCTTGTCCGATTAGAAGCGGCCTGCATCCAGCATTTCCCCGCGGACTTGACCAGATCGTCTGTCCATCTCGCGGGGGGCCGTCCTACGCTGCGCCTGCCGGTACGTGGTCTCCACTCGAGAACTCTCCTGCTCCACCGATTATCCGTCCTTCGAGCAATGTGGCCTGCCCATTGCCACTTCAGCTTACTGACTCTCTTAGCTATGTCGGTTACCTTGGTTCGTTTACGGATCTCCTCGTTTCTGATTCGATCACGTAAGGAAACACCGAGCATAGCTCTCTCCATAGCTCGCTGAGTGACTCCTAGTCTATTTAGGAGGCCGACAGTTAGAGACCACGTCTCGGCACCGTAGGTCATCACTGGCATGACACACTGTTCAAACACTTTCGTCTTGAGACACTGAGGAATTTTGGACGTGAAGACGCTGCGTAACTTCCCGAATGCTGCCCAGCCGAGCTGGATTCGCCGAGTGACCTCCTTCTCAAAGTTAGATCTTCCTAGTTGGACTGTTTGTCCTAGATAGACGTATTTGTCCACCACTTCGAGTATCGAGTTCCCTACCGATATTGGGGTGGGCGCTACATGAGAGTTGGCCATGACTTTCGTCTTGTCCATTTTGGTAACATTGGTTTGCACAAACAAATGTCTACTGCAGCGCCCCCCTGTCTAGTTGTTCGCCTAGTACCTATCTAAGAACATGCTCCAAAAAAATACCAATCCATCACTGAAAACTGCATCAAAATCGAACCAGTGGTTTGGTAGATATTTGGTAACATAGGTTTGCACAAACACACGAAACGCACAAAAAGCGACGTAGAACATCTGTCGACAATGGTCAACCGCATGGTGGCGGTGATAGCACCTACAATAGCATTCCCAAAGAGGGTTGACGTCAGGCAGGCGGCCGGTCATAAAACATAGCCAAATCCTTTTGCAACATGATTTTGTGTGCGCTGACCCCAAGTGATTGGGATAAGGGCAGGAAAATGATGATGCTTCGCTGCTGCCGGGCTGTGTCTCAAAATGTAACCTCATGTGATAAACTAGTTGCGTTTTCGAAAGATTGGCATGCGAAGGTATAGCCCATGAAACTGAACAACTTTCCTCAAGGAAAATATTTGGACCTCCCATAGCAACTAAAATCAGCTGGTCGGAAATTTTGTATGGGAATCCAAATATTTTTTTCATGTTTCGACCTATGTTCCTTGGGGAAAGTTGTTCTTTATCACTAGCCGGTTCTGAGTTTTCGCTATCGGTCACTAGTAAATTTTCATCCTATATCTATGTGATGTTACCTCTTCGACATTGATTTGAATTTATGAATTGTATATTTTTTTATTGTTATTATTGACATATTAGGTATTATTTTATGATGACATTGATAACTATTTGCTTATTATTGTTTTAAAGAATTATTTGTGATATTGTAATATGTTGTGATTGGTAATTTTGTTATTTATTTAAATGAACTGTTCGAATTAGTCAATAATTGTATTTTACTTTAATT
The DNA here is from genome assembly GCA_024500475.1 of Phthorimaea operculella. Classification (NCBI taxonomy): domain Eukaryota; kingdom Metazoa; phylum Arthropoda; class Insecta; order Lepidoptera; family Gelechiidae; genus Phthorimaea; species Phthorimaea operculella. The sequence goes on from JANFCV010000119.1 coordinate 1,458,342, forward strand.
TAATTTGTAATGATGTGTGTAAAATATTCAATGTAAAGATGTTTTTTTGCTATGAATAAATTGAAATCATTGAAATCATTCGCTGGTGCCGGGCTGTGTCTCCTGCAGCGCTAGCAGCACGTCGTAGGACTCGAGCGCGCGACTTAATTAAATGTAACCATAAATAAGTTACAAATCTCTTAAGGGTGTATTCTACTCACAAAACTGAGCAACTTTTGTTAGAAAGTTATTTCGAAATATGAAAAAATAAATGGTCCTCCCATACTAAGTGACACGTTTTTTCAACATTTTTGTATGGAAGGTCCAAATATGTTTTTCATATTTCGAAGAAAAGTTTCTAACAAAAGATGTTCAGTTTTGCGACTAAACCACACTCTTAAGAGATTTGTCCTTGATTAAATGTAACCTTATATTTATGTGTTGTTACCTCTTCACTGCCGCCGGGCTGTGTCTCCTGCAGCACGTCGTATGTCTCCAGCGCGCGGTCCGCGGCTCGCAGCGCGCAACATAAGGCCACGCACGACGACTCCTGCACCGCGCACGCGCACGACAACCTGTAACATATTATGTTTTTTATTTAATTGTAATTTTTAATTAAAAGCCAGCTGGTGGACCGAGCTCGCTCGGTTTTTGTTTAAATATTCTTTATTGTGCATTTAAATTGTATACTAATAAATTTGTTTGTATTTGTTTTTTTGACTCCATCCAAAATATTGAAATACGACGTCATATTTCAATAATCTAATACAAAATATCGTTTTCGGTCGTCTTAAAAAGTAGCTCAATTGACCTGTCAGTCAAGTAGCGGATTGCCGGAAAACAGTGGATGCGGGAGGCACAGGACTGGCGTACAGTACAGCAAAAAAGAGTAGAAATTATAGTCTAAGCGGGTACGGTCAAATATCACCCGAAAGCTGTTTTGCCGGCACAGTTGATGCCGCTTTGCTCAGTGATACTAGGGACCATTGAGAATGATTCCATCCGAGGAAATGAAAAATCCGTCCACTGGATTTCAAGATGGCGGACCTTCGTTTTTTTGTATGGCACTAAAAAAATAATTCTTCTGAAGCCCATCGTGTGGGGTATCAAATGAAAGGGCTTGACGAGACAATTTCAAAAATATATCGTTTTATTACATTTCAGTTTCCCTCTTAGAAAAAAATCAAGTTACATTTTTAAAAGTAGTCAAAACATGCCAAGTTTAAGGTCCAGTAGGTACAAAACAACTGACATCTAGTTTCTTAAAAGTATGCCAAATGATCCACCATATCCTTAACTCTAATGTGACGAAAGGAATTTCGAAAATAATAAGATTTAGTGTATATTTTGCCATGGAACGTAGATCATTGGGAACTGCAGTAGGTTAGTAAGAACTGCTTGTGCGCCTCCATAAATGTTTAAGATGCAATTCTTCTCGTGATTTCTTTTACACTAAAAGCATGTGCCGGATCATTTTGAATTTGCAGGCACGGTTGTGCCCCCGCCAAGTCGAGTAAAAAGCGGATTTGCCATAAGTACCATGTTGCTCTACTCATGAATGCTTTAGTAGGCCTGCTGTAAGAAAAATTCTTGTTAGAAATAAGTAGTGCCTGCTGTGTCGTTTTTATTTTTGTATTTGTTCTGTATTTGTTTTTGTGTACAATAAATAATTAAATTAAAATATAAATGTTTCTCTCGAAACAGTTCAGGCCGATTTCGCCACCCAAACAACGATATTTTAGATAACATTTGAAACCTGTGTTTTAAGGACCCAAACAGTCATTAAATAATCATTGAATATTTAAAAAAAAACATTCAATTCCCTTGAATCTGTTACTAATTCGACCGACCATAAAACTTTTTAAGCACTTTTAGATGAAATGTACCTATACGAATGAAGACAGATTAAAAAAGCCTTATGTAAAGATATAAGATACCATTACAACACAACTCAAAAAAAAGTAAGTCTCACCACTACTCATCTCAACACTACATCTACCGCAAAAAAATGAGAGTTTTCGTACATAAAATATTGACTTAGAGTATGGTCGTTCCAATAGGCCATATTTAACAGCCCATACTAAAAGACACAGCATCAAAGAACAATAACCTTATATCTCAAAGTTGTCAAATATGGCCTATTTGAGCGACCGTAATAGAATAATTAATAATAAAAAAACAAATAATCATATACTTACTACTTCAATTCTGACCATTACCCAAATTGGGACATATCAAGCGTGAATATAAACTAGAGCTATCATATAGGTACCTAGGTATTACAAATCTGTATTTTATTTATCTCGTAGACACGGCGGCGTAGCCTTTCTCTTTTTTAGGAAGCGTGCTAAAATAAACACCTTTAATGCGCCTCAAGAAACTTTACTGTCTTTTAGCTTTGTTTTTTTTATTGCTTGGTCGATATATAGATAAATTACCTAGATATAGATAAATTATTGGTCTCGCTGTGTCAATAAACTATAAGACCTTATAAAGGTTCTTTATTCTAATAAACGACCATAATTCAAAGCTAAACTGTAACCATACATCATCAAAATCTCCTCCTGAATCACGCGCGAATCTCTTACACAGATTGTTTAACGAGTACCATCAGCAGAAGTTTGCAGCAGAATTGATTGTTCAGAGATAGCGCGGCGCAGATAGAAACTAAATGAAGTGGAAGCTGCCGCGATGCCACAGTAGCGCAAACGAGCAGTAAGCCACTAGGTTACTAAGGTTAGGTAGTTAAGTTTTAAGTCAAGCAACATGACCAAAAAGATTGAACAATCTTTCACCGGACGGATAAACTGTAAGAAAAATATTGCATACTGTATACCTACTTCAGAGCTAAAAATTGCATTTTTATGTAGCGCCGTCTTTCCACCAACACTTTTTGCAGAAGTCGTCTGAGCATAAGCACAGCGCTTGCTAGGTAATAGTGGCATTAGCAGAAAAATTATTAAACTCAAGTAAATTTTCTGTGCTCTTTTAATGTTGATTGATTTACATGTTTATATATCTGTCTAGTTACGAAGGGTACAACAGTAGACGTAGGAAACGAAAGACTGAAATATTGAATGAGGTGTAAAAGTTTTCTACTGCTTTTAGCAAGACAATTTACTCTGCTACTCCTCTACTGTGGCGCTGTTATACCGGCGAACAACAAATCTGTGTGATGTCGGCTAATGCACGTGAATATGGAGAAAGTTCCCGCCATTCTCGACGCAATCTCAAATTAAATCTCGCCTCCGACTCCGACGCGACGTCTCACGTATAAAACATGGAAGTTGCTACCTGCAACGCTCAGTTTCGGAACTAAGGTGAACTGCACACGCATCGGGCAATATTGCGATTAAGGCGGTTCCGTTGCAATAAGTATTTTGTCGAAATATATTTGAGCCATCGACGAAGAAGAAAAAGAAGGTGGTTCCCACTCTTGATGCGCGTTGCGTCAGATGCAAGAAAATTTCATATCCGTTCTAAAAATGGACGTGGACGCAAGAGCTTGTATTGTTTGACAGCAATTGATAGATGCATTTGACTCATAGATCCACATTTATTTCTACTTATCCTGGGGAAAGTTTTTAGACCTTATGTAGTTTTTAACGAACGATTTATTTAGATAGGTAAAGCTGGTAATAAAGATAAAAAGTGCTTATTAGTAAATGTAATAAGTATACTTTACCTAATAAAAGAACCAACGGACGTCAGGTTTGAAATTCGCCTAATGACAACCACCAAACAATAACAACCTGTGACAACCGCAATCTGAAATGTGTCGCGATGTGCCATCATATCCGGTTTCAGCAATTTCTTACATCAAAAAACCGAATCCCGCAAAAAATTCGGTGCGTGTGAAACCGCTTTACAAAAGTTCTATTGCGGTACGAAACTATTGCACCTCGATGAGTTATATGGGTAATGGAACGAGATAAGCTTTTCGTGAGCACGAACTTTAATAGGCAGGATCTCACTTAGCAATATTCTCTTCACTGCTACTTACCTTTGCTAATACAAGGTATAAAAATAGTTGCAAATATTGGTGGCCATAAAACTGAACAACTTTTCCCGAAGAACTTAGGTGAGAAATAAAACAATATAACACACTCATACAAATTGACCCGGTCGGCTGTGTTAGAGATTACTGGATTTTGTATAGGAGATCCAAATATATTTCTACTTTGCTTGTGGAAAGTTGAACAGCCCTTAATATGTTTCTTACACCTTATGCAGTTTTTAATCACATAAATTCCAACCAAAAGACTACTTAATTGTAATTACCTGTGCTTCACAAATAAATTATTCTGATTTTTATTCTGAAGACTGCGTACAGAATATTTTCTCCTAATCGTTATTTGTTTTTTTTTTGTTTTGGTAATTACTATTATCTATGTAGACAGGTATAGGGTACTGGTACTTTAATAGAAATACAGATAATAAATTACGTGACCAACTGTGTGCTATACAATTTAAACATTATTTGCTTTTCCCTAGCCCTTGGATTAAGTGGGTACTTTTCAATCACATCCTTTTAAGGATACGATTAGAATCGTAATGCGTTCACAAGCCACATTAATTCCCTGATATTTGGTTAGGTAAGACGCTTTTAAGCATAAATGTTTACTTGCAGTTTCGAGAGCATTAGAAAGTTTTATGCTGAATGAATTCTGTGCTCAAGCTTTGAGATTTCATCGGATCTAGTTGAATATATAAACGAGAATAACAATTTGATTTTCAAAGCAATGCTTTAAAAATAGATGCCATAGAATCGCCATTGTATCAATGCAGACGTGATCAGACTATAGATTAACTTTCCCTAGGAAACAAAATATCGGTAAAAGACAATAAATCTGCCCAACTACAAATTCAGTCTTCTTCTTCTTCTTCGTCAGCTTGGTTATGCCCGTAGTTGAGAATATGTCTCTCCTAATCTTCTTCATTTTGCAAATGCAGCTGACTAGCTGATCGATAAATGTACTTGTTTCCCACGATTATCTCTATAAGTAGAGATAGTACCTAATTCACTTTCATGATCTGATCATTTATGCAAATATTTTGATAGGTACACACCACCGTCCCTACAGTAGGTATGCTAAGCTACGCTCATGCTACGCCGTAGCAAAGATCTACAGAATCAGAGTAACTTTACTTATAATCGCCAGCACATCAACCTACCAATTAAGGGACCAACTTACGCTAGTTTTTCATACAAATACTAAGAATAACTAGTCTATGCTGATTTACGGAAGATTGTTTAAGCCCTGCCTAATTAAATGACCAACTTATAATAGTTTTTCATACAAGTACTAAGAAGAACTAGTTTATGTTGATTCCTCGAACGGGTAGGTTGTGTTGGAGATGGCGAAAACAGGTTGCGTTAATAAATTACGTTCTTGACATAATTAATAGGTGTTATCACGTACGCAATCATAATAATATGGACAACATGGTATGATGTGAGGCAAATAGTAATTAATAATACCATCTCTTCCCCATTACACGTGGTATTGATACACGTAGTGTAGGAATTATCTTTTTTTTAACACATACATTAACACAAAACATAGAAACATAAGTATGTTTAAGATTTCCTGATTGCTTTTTTAGGAAATAGACATAAATAGGTATCTATATTTTCTCCAATAAAAAAAACTATAGTGAGAATCACTCGTAGCTAAAGTCCATTTGTGTGTTATTTTTGCGCTGCGTAACGAATGCGTTGGTATATTATTCTCATGCAAATATAGTTCACGTCAAACAGTTTGACAGGCGCATCCGTCAACGCAGCGTTGTGCGATATTTTTGCGCTAACTAGCGGATGCGTCTGTCAAACCGTTTGAAATAAACCGTAATTCGTAAATGTGTGAAAATAAGGCGAAATTTCGTATTTTTCAAGCGCAACGGATAGCGCTGCGGAAAAATAACCTACAACGGACTTTACGTATGTTTCTCGCTCTGATGGCATTCAAAAGCGAAAATAATATATAAAGTTAATATATAATAAGTAATAAATAAAACTAAGTTACAGTCGTTGACGATATATCACAATCACAAGAGAAAAAAAAATAAAAAATCCGTATCGATTTTTTCATTTCTTTATTTGTAACAAAAAACCTTAAGCCTAGGACACATTGATTTATTAAGTTTCGACGACTAGGTAGTCACCTTTAACCTAAACCTATACATACAAACGTATATACAACGAATAATCTATTCAGAATAACAAATGGGAATGATTGCTTAGCGTGCTTAGCGTCACAGCTAGAGATAGGCACCCACAATAAAATAAACTGGGTTAACCCTGTAAATATCCTAATATCTCCATAATATAGGTAGGTAGTACATAGTAGCTATATAAGTAATGAAAGTACTTTTTTCATATCTACTAGTAGATGGCTTATTTTCCAAGCGTCGCGACATCGACGCGCGTCAACGACGCCGTCAAATTTTGACGGCGTCGTTGTCGCTACGGTCTTGTAGAAAAACCCGACCGCATCCCATACAAACCCTGAGCTTCTCTGCGCGCTATAAACGTGACAGCGTCGTGGCGCGCCGCAACGACGCCGACGCTCGGTCTTTCTGGTTCCCCATACAAACCAGTCATTTGACAGCGACAACGACGCGCGTCGTTGTCGCTGTCGCTTGGTTTTTAAGCCTACCATTAGTGTATCAAAAACCCACAGTCATTTCGCCAAGGCTGTTCGATTAGATTTATAATTTGTTGTAGTTATAACCGTGCCCAATCAATTTACAATGCTACAATGCCCAATCATATTACACAAATATTTACGTCTACTGACACCAGATTTCATCGGGTCGTTCATCGACGCAGAATCCCTCGACAAAAGAAGAAAACCATTGGTAAATACTCTATCTGCCCGTTATTTACCTATGCTAAGTTGGGTATTTACCCGCCGGCCGCCTATCTCTAGTGACGAATGATTTCTCGCCTAATTATTACGTGTTTGATGTCATAATTATTATAATTTTGATGCTAACATACTCATTAGGCGACAAATTAACACGAACCTTGAGAATCAATTTGTCTAGTACGGCGGGGACCACACGTGACCTCCGTTGCTGCGCATGATGCTAATTTCCACTTTATTCCATAGAAATACGGCTTCACGTAAGTCGCCGCAACGCTGTGCTTTACGAATGCGATAAAAAACACAGCAACCGACATCAAATGTAATACCCGCCTATCAGTCTGTACAGTAGATTTACTATACCAGGAGTAACAAAAAGGGTATAACAAGCCGAAGAGAGGTCAAGGTACTCATGAATCTAAACAACTTTCCCCATAGAACATGAGTCGAGATATGAAAAAAAATGGACCTCCCATAGTAAATCAATCAGCTGATCGGCGATTTTGCATGGGAGGTCCAGTTTATTTTTTCATATTTCGTCCTATGTTCCATGGGGAAAGTTGCTCAGTTTCATGATTACTTCAACCTTCTTTCGGTTGGTTCCAACCTTTTCCTTACTCCCTGTATAAATATTTTATCTACGTAAATACTTGTATTGAATTTATTTTCGGATATAATATCGTAAGTTCGCTTCAATAGCTTACCAAATCAATTTTCTAAATCGAGGGAGCTTTACAAAATATTATCAAGGGAATCATGGAATGGGAGGAAAATATATAAAATAGCATTCCCTTGAATATCCTTCCCCTCTCCTCTATATTCCAATTATTGGTATGAATAGCCCAGTCACTTTAGAAATATTGAATTAGACTGAAGGATGCTAAAATAATTTCATTTTGGCGTTTTAAACGTTACCTAAAATGTTGACAGAAATTACGTGTAAGGAAAGAGAGCAATTTAAGATCAACAGTGTCTTTGATGTACGTACACTTCATATAATCTATACTAATAAAGCTCCCATACAAACTTAATTCATTTTGTATGGGAGGACCAAACATTTTTTTAATATGTTGACCCATGCTCCATGACCCATGGGGAAAGTTGTTCAGTTTTATGAGTACCTTGACCTCATTTCAGCCTTATTGGGTGTTTTGTATAGAACTTTTAGAGCATTTTCGAACTATTTTGCGTTAAACATGTTTGTATATCTTCACCCAACCATTTCTTGAGACAGATATTTTTTTATCTCGAATTTTTGATATACTATAGTTACCTATTTAGGTAAAATTTACTTCGTTACTGTGACTTACGTCAACTTGAGTAGACATTTAAAAAATTAAAGTGGCAATAAGTTTCTTACCCAAGCAATATCTGAATTGACTGGCCTACGGGCGTTGGGTCTTATAATAAAAGAGCTTTTCATACAAAGATCGAGGCTTTTCAAGTCTCGGCCTTTCAGGGTGTGCTGAATAGATTATGGGCGGTGCATATTGTAGTATATTTCCTTCTAAGGTTGTCAGGGATACAGTTGTCTTTGCCTAGTATGCCTGCGTGTTTATTTATGATACAGAAAGTAGTCTGGTATTACAACTTTCTTACATTTGACTTATTAACTATACAAGTTTCTACATAGTTTTTTTTTTCTAAAGCGAATATCTAAATTGACTGGCCTATGGGCGTTGGGTCTTATAATAAAAGAGCTTTTCATACAAAGATCGATCTCTCGTGGCTTTTCAAGTCTCGGCCTTTCAGGGTGTGCTGAATAGATTATGGGCGGTGTATAGTACAGTCTACTTCCTTCTGAGGTTGTCAAGGATATAAAGTGAAAAAAAAAAACAACTGCAAATATTTCAGGCGGTGAAACAGTATAAAAAACAGAACACCTCCTCCCAAGCAACATAGGTCAAAAATTTTAAAATTATTATGGATATCCCATACAAATTGATGCAATCTGTTACAAATGTTTTTCCGTAATGGTACCCTTATTTTCCAAGCGTCGCGGCGTCGTGGCGGCGTCGTTGTCGCTGTCAAATACCAGAAAGACCGGGCGTCAGCGTCAACGACGCCGCCACGTTGCCGTCACGTTGACCGCGCGCTGAGAAGGTCAGGGTTTGTATGGGATGCGGTCGGGTTTTTCTACAAGACCGCAGCGACAACGACGCTGTCAAAATTTGACAGCGTCGTTGACGCGCGTCGTTGTCGCGACGCTTGGTTAAGCCTACCATTATTCGACCTATATTCCTTGGGGAAAGTTGTTCAGTTTCATGGAATGATTCGCCCTTTTCAATATTTGCATTTGATTTTTATCATTCTGGGTGCGCTGAATAGATTATGAGAGGTTAATAGTACAGTCTACTTCCTCCTAAGATTGTCTGGGATATAGTTGTCTTTGCCCGGTATGCCTGTGCCGCCCGAATCACCTAGCCATGGGTACCTGGAACAAATTTGTTGAATAGTTACAATGGGCAGACAATAATTAGGAAAGTGGTAACTTCAATGTACAGGAATACATGGGGTAGCTTGTTGGGCTCTTTTGAGCCAAATATTCAAGAATTTTGAATGAGACCTTAATAAAAACTAGGACCTAAATAGTAGTTTATTGAAATCATCAGTAGATAGCGCTCAATATATTTTTAAATGCATGTCAAAAAAGGCCAGTGCAAGTCAGTCAGCGCCATGTCAGCGCTATCTATCAGTGATTTACTTACTATTAAGTACCAATTTTTACTTTTTAATATCTGACAGAATTTGCCTCAACGGTTAGGTACAGTGATAGTAATAAGTGGATATAGGCACGCTGAAGTTATGCACTTTTAAAATCGTTTACACGTTGTGTTTACATCTTATACACACACATGCAAAACAATGCGCGCTCCTCGATACTCACTCTTAATACAACCGCTTTAAATTCAAAACCTCAGAACAAATGCTACAATAACCGGTGAAGTTACTGCTATATGTCGCAGCGATGTTAATCAAACCAGGTTTTTGACCACAAACCAAAGAGCAGTAGATAACAAAGGTAAAATTCAATTTTATCATAAAAATTAATTTGTTTTAGGATTTTGATCGAAAATCTATAACAATATAGGTTTCCGATCATGAATCTGAAGTAGTTTAGAATTAAATATGGTAAACTTATTGCCAAAAACATCAATATAATGTAGTCTTTGATTAAGAACTTGATTTGGTTTAGGATTATGATAAAAAATTTGGCAAAACTTACGTTAAAATGTTGTTATCTCAAGCGCCTAGCTTTTTGGACAAAAACCTAGTTTTATCAAAAACTACGACATAGAATGACGCTGAACGCTGCACAATGCTGCCCATTCCCTGGATCCGGCCCTTGGATACCCTCGGGTAGAAATAGAGTGATGCTATTTTAAGCCGTGAAAGTAACATTATTTCAAAATTAAAAATAAAAATACTTAAAATGTTTAAAGAAAGCTTAAAAATCCTCAGAGGTCAATCATTATTTTATATAGTGAAAGGTCAAGGTGGAAAATTTCACATAACACGTGTCTTTAGTTTAATTACGATAAAATACTTAAAGAAAAAAAGTTCAAATAAAAAAGAATCGACCCAGGAGGATACGAACCATGACATCCCTGATTTGTAGGCCACTGTCTTTACCAATGCGCCATCCGAACATTTAACACGGAGTGCGAAATTTTGTTACCCATTTCACTATTAGTTATTATTGGAACGTGCTTGATTAGTCATCTTATTCTTTTGTTACAATCGGTTTACTACGCGCTTCTTTGTATGTGTGAGTGGAGTTTGGCTTCAAACGACTTTAGAATTAAAGCTCATGTGCATGTCTCTGTAAAGTCTATATGGAATTTTGTAAGTGTCTGTACCTACTGGACTTTTCATAGTCCCAAACTTTTATTTATAAAATCTAGTACAATAATTTATGATTAAAGTCACGGTACCTTTAGCCATGTCGGTCATGCATGATTCATAATATTTTATATTTTTGCAGAGCCTAGCTCTATGTTGGTCGTAATTACCTACACTATTATGATTAGTACTTATTAAATTACATCTTTCATTTCAGGTATGATATTTAGGAAGTAGCATTCTTAAGGCATCTAAACATACCGGTTTTGCATACAGTAAATAGAGTGAACAGTTTGTACATCAGTCGTTCTATTAAATGGATAACTTAAAGTGCTGCTGATAGTACAGTGATAGTTATAAGTGGATATAGGCACGCTGAAGTTATGCACTTTTAAAATCGTTTACGCGTTGTGTTTACATCTCATACACACACATGCAAAACAATGCGCGCTCCTCGATACTCACTCTTAATACAACCGCTTTAAATTCAAAACCACAGAACAATCGCTACAATAACCGGTAACGTTAATGCTATATGTCGCAGCGATGTTAATCAAACCAGTTTTTTGACCAAAAACCAAAGACCAGTAGATAACAAAGGTAAAATTCAATTTTATCATAAACATTAATTTGTTTTAGGATTTTGATCGAAAGGTTTCCGATCATGAACCTAAAGTAGTTTAGGATTAAATATGGTAAAGTTATTGCCAAAAACATTAATATAATGTAGTCATAAAAATATGCTGGTCTTTGATTAAGAACTTGATTTGGTTTAGGATTATGATAAAAATTTTGGCAAAACTTATGTTAAAATTTTGTTATCTCAAGCGCCTATCTTTTTGGACAAAAACCTAGTTTTATCAAAAACTACGACATAGAATGACGTTGAACGCTGCACAATGCTGCGCATTCCCTGGATTCGGCCCTTGGATACCCTCGGGTAGAAATAGAGTGATGCTATTTTAAGCCGTGAAAGTAACATTATTTCAAAATTAAAAATAAAAATACTTAAAATGTTTGAAGAAAGCTTCAAAATCCTCAGAGGTCAATCATTATTTTATATAGTGAAAGGTCAAGGTGGAAAATTTCACATAACACATCACATTCACATAATTACGATAAAAATACTTAAAGAAAAAAGAACAAATAAAAAAGAATCGGCCCATGAGGATACGAACCATGACATCCCTGATTGTTAGGCCACTGTCTTTACCAACGCGCCATCCGAACATTTAACACGGAGTGCGAAATTTTGTTACCCATTTCGCTATTAGTCATTATTGGAACGTGCTTGATTAGTCATCTTATTCTTTTGCTACGATCGGTTTACTACGCGCTTCTTTGTATGTGTGAGTAGAGTTTGGCTTCAAACGACTTTAGAATTAAAGCTCATGTGCATGACTCTGTAAAGTCTATATGGAATTCTGTAAATGTCTGTACATTAATAAGTCTTACTCTGAACCAACTATAGAAACTGCTAAATCTAATATTGAGGGAACCACCTGGGACCAAAGTTTATTCGAGTTCCATTCAATCGAACTGTAGAGATCAGACAATTGAAGACTAGTTTATAATTGGCGTTGTTGAAGTATAATTTGTTCACAGACTTCGGAGAAGTTTGTTTTACTCGACGAACTTTTTAGCTAAGAAAAATAACTGGATTTAGTCGGATTTCAAAATTGTTTAGTCGTTAGCAGTGTCTAGACATATTTTTTTCTCTCCTGTCATTGGTATAAAACAATTCGGAAATTAATTGGGTCGTTATTAAAATACAAAAGTTAAAAGTATTGTTCAAACATACATACCTCATGTATGTTTTTTTTTTTCAATTAAGTGCAAGACTGAAAAATTGCCAAATTTTTTTGCTACATGATTTTGTTTTCTAACACATGATTTTGTTTTCTAACACATGATTTTTTTCTAACATAATATGTTACGCCGACCCAATCCAACTGATTGGTACCAGGGCAGGAAGATGATGATCCCACCAGCGTTTTCTGGGGCCTTCCTTTGCTATGACGTTCTTGTTAAGTATACGTTATATTTTTTTGCTGCTTGAAATTGATCTAACTCTAGAAGAATAATCTACTTACTGCTTAGGGCATTCGCTGCACGTTTCCATGTAGCGCGTATCCGTGAAGTTCCTTGTTGGGTCCTTAAAGGACAGCGCACACTTGTTGGGAAGGTTGCACGGCGCTGGAGGGAAGTCCTTGTCACATTTCCACGGCTCGTAGTTGTTGAGCGCTTTAATGGGCTTAGGGTCCAGATCACCAGAGAAAGATCTTTCTTATTGCAAAAATTGGGCTACAATTCTTCGAAAAGAAGGTTCTAGAAATTGAGTTTACTTTTTTTTTTAAGAAAGTTCTATTTTAATTTACTAACTGTTTAGGGCATTCGCTGCAGGTTTCCATGTAGCGCGTATCCGTAAAGTTCCTCGTGGGGTCCTTAAAGGACAGCGCACACTTGTTGGGAAGGTTGCAGGGCGCTGGGGGGAAGTCCTTCTTGTCACACTTCCACGGCTCGTAGTTGTTGAGCGCTTTAATGGGCTTAGGGTCCAGATCACCAGAGAAAGATCTTTCTTATTGCAAAAATTGGGCTACAATTCTTTGAAAAGAAGGTTCTAGAAATTGAGATTACTTTTTTTTTTAAGAAAGTTCTATTTTAATTTACTAACTGTTTAGGGCATTCGCTGCACGTTTCCATGTAGCGCGTATCCGTGAAGTTCCTCGTGGGGTCCTTAAAGGACAGCGCACACTTGTTGGGCAGGTTGCAGGGCGCTGGTGGGAAGTCCTTCTTGTCACACTTCCATGGTTCGTAGTTGTTGAGCGCTTTGATGGGCTTAGGGTCCGTGATCCAAGTTAGGGCTTGCGTCACTGTCACGAACCATACGTCGTCCCTGGGAAAATAAAAAACATACTCATTTATTGGAAGCCAGATCTTGATCCACATGTTACGCATACAAGGTTCTTGTAGCATGCCTGCACTAATAAGAATATTTTGCAAGTACCTAATTACTTTTAAAATATTGGGTATATATTCTTTTTACGTGCAAAAGAAAAGTTCTGTTCTGTTTGCCTAATATGTACGTACATTACAGAGGAGCATTATAACATTTTTCATCTTCGCTTTTATCCTTCAATCAGACAAACTTATAAGTACTTAGTGTGTAAAATCAGGTCTTCGAAGAACGTAATGAACCCTGTTGTCAGCTTTTCATTGAGCCTCTGATGTGGTTTATGATTTTATGTAAAATAACAGCGACGCAATGATGACTCATCACGCCGTAGTTCCACCATAATCTTAAATCGTAAGTCTCTTTGATAGAGCGAGCAGTTTTCAATTCAGCACCAGCAGCTGTCTATTTGATTTTATCACTTCATCGTTTAACATTTCATAGCTTATCGTAAATTTACATTGGGAAAATTTTCCTTGCAATCGAATATTGGCTTCGCAGTCGGTCCTTTGTGTGCCAATACCGGGGTAATCTTTTATGCATACGCTGCAGGGTGGTTTAGAAACTTTCTCACAATAAAATTGTGTAGTTCAAAAACTTTATATCTACCAGTTGGACTTTTATACCCGAAGTATTCGATATATGAACAGTGTAGAGGATTACCTCGCAAGCAAAGTTGGTTTTAAGGTTAAAGTAGTCGTGGTCACTGTGTGGAATAAGCTTTTCTAGCAACATGTATTATTCAAGCTCAGACGCTAACTCTGTTAAAATGCTCCTACAGGGCTAAAATATTAAATTCCTAAAAGTAAGTGTGGAACTCTTGAAAAGTTGAACGAAATCATACGACTTTGCAAATTGTTTATAGGCATGTATAAAGGTACTGTAACCATTTAATTTTCATGTCAATAGGCTTAAAACTGAAAAATACAAGCACAATAATTCAGCATATTTAAATTTGGTTTCATGTTTTTACATCTGCGTTTGGCAAATACCGGTAACCGCCAAATAAACAGTCGAATTCCAAAATAAACCCTATTTATTGACATAAACTCAACCACAACAGTTCCGGAATAAATTCCCCTCATACCGGTGCCTAAAATTAATAAAACCACAGGTAAAAGTCGATATAGGTATCTACAGTTCGAAAAACACGTGTAACGTCCATTTGTGCGTCATTTTTGCATCCGGTGAGACACACGAACACTAAAAATATTCAAAAGGATTAGGATAGGAGGAATCCTGATTTGTATAAATATGACATTCATTATCGTCACGATCAACGTCAAATGAATATAGATTGCGAGATTGCGATTTGCAAAAACCATGCAAAAACACAAAAAAATAACAAACTTGAATTGAGGAGCTTGTGCAGTCAAGGGCCTTGATTTGGAACCAGTTGGTATGGAAGGGTATCTTGTAGGGCGCCCTGTTTTTCTCATAGTATAAAGTCTTCTTTGAGTAAGTCTATACCATCTTCTCAGAAAAATTAAGGAATATAGGATGCTACTTACTGACTAGCGGCCCAGTTGAGGAACTTGTGCAGCCCTCGCTCGAGGGCCTTAATCTGGAACCAGTTTGTATGGAAGGGCATCATGTAGGGCGCTCCATTCTGCTCGTAGTGTCTGAGGAAGTCTTTCTAATACGTCTCATCAGAAAAGAACAAGGAATAAGGAATGTTACTTACTGACTAGCAGCCCAGTTGAGGAACTTGTGCAGCCCTCGCTCAAGGGCCTTGATCTGGAACCAGTTGGTGTGGAAGGGCATCATGTAGGGCGCTCTATTCTGCTCATAATATCTGAGGAAGTCTTCCTTGAGCCAGTCCAACACGTCGTCCGCGTCGTGGTTGTGTAACACACACTGGTCGAGGTATGGGCAGTGGCCGCCCTCGTAGGATTCCGCGCCCTGCTGCTCGTAGTTACTTAGGAAGAATTCCTAATACGTCTCATCAGAAAGAAATAAGGAATGTTACTTACTGACTAGCGGCCCAGTTGAGGAACTTGTGCAGCCCTCGCTCAAGGGCCTTGATCTGGAACCAGTTTGTATGGAAGGGCATCATGTATGGCGCCCTGTTTTGCTCGTAGTATCTGAGGAAGTCTTCCTTGAGCCAGTCTAGCACGTCGTCCGCGTCGTGGTTGTGTAACACGCACTGGTCGAGGTACGGGCAGTGGCCGCCTTCGTAGGACACTGCGCCCTGCTGCTCTTAGTGGCTTAAGAAGTCTTCCTAATATGTCTCATCAGAAAGAAGTAAGGAATGTTACTTACTGACTAGCGGCCCAGTTGAGGAATTTGTGCAGCCCTCGCTCAAGGGCCTTGATCTGGAACCAGTTTGTGTGGAAGGGCATCATGTAGGGCGCTCTGTTCTGCTCATAATATCTGAGGAAATCTTCCTTGAGCCAGTCTAGCACGTCGTCCGCGTCGTGGTTGTGTAACACGCACTGATCGAGGTACGGGCAGTGGCCGCCCTCGTAGGTCTCTACGTAGTGCGCGTTGAATGGGACCTCCCAGAGACCTGTGTGTGAATGAAATTGTTATTTATTATTTTTATACATTGTGTTACCGGGAAGCGTGCATTTATTCAAACTGGGGATTCTAGGCATCTAGATATCTATGAACATTTTTTACTATTGGGCCAAATGGGGCCATCTGCGAAAAAACCAAGAAAAAACGATAAAAATTGCTGTACCATACATTTTGCTTGAGTGAAGTTTTAGATTTTTCTATGAAATACCTTTCATTTTTGTGACTTCGCAGATGGTCTTTTAATAAAAGATGATCAGATAGATGGCCAGACAGAATCACCAATTTGGGTAAATGCCTGCTTGTGAAATGCAAGGTGTGAAATCGGAAAATTTTTGTACATATTTACTGCGTGACTTATGTACATACCTAAGTGTATTGTTAGGGTGGATCTCTCGAAATATGAACCTAGGTTGTACCTCAAAAATATGTGACGAATCTGTTGCATCCGGTTTTTAAAATGCGGTTTGGGCCAGACAAGATAAAATATATCGGCAAATGTGTACCTAATTATTAATGATCAATTGACGACGGTATTCCTCGATAATGATATTATAATTTTTTCTCAAGCCCACAGTGTATTTTGGGTTGCACTTCATCAAAGTTTAAAAACTATACTTTTTCAAACCAACCATGAATATAGGGCAATCTGGCTTAATACCCAAAGTAATAACCGAAGTTTAGAGACACGCCCGGTTCGAAAGCGGGGTACAAACACTGCGGGAGTCGAGGGAAACAAAGTAAACCCTAATATCGAAGACATTGTCTCCAAAGTTTGACCTACAAATTGCAAGCCGTGTGCCATATCATAGTACAGTAGACGCATTAGGCAGCATAACATCTATACAAATTTTGTGGCCCGAGACTTGTAGGAGAGAAACACGCGTAACATCGGTTTGTGCATCATTTTTGCGATGCGCTATTGCATGTGTTAGAAAAATGCGATTTACCACCTTACTTTCATACAAATACGGTTTGTGATAAATCGTATTTGTATTGGAATAATGTCGAAATTCGTATGGTCAAGGTATGGTCCTAACACATGCGTTACGCAGCGCAAAAATAACGATATTAGTGGATTCTTGAATTGCATTAGTTAGATAAGGCGGTCCCAAGCCGGTTACTCACTATCATGTCCAACGAAATGGACGATATACATCTGTCCACGGACAAAACGAGAATGTTTCTGTCACGGTCGCTATCAAGGAATTTTGTATTATATAAACACTTTGATTTGTAGAACTTTTGCCAAGGTCCAACAATCAGATCCCGGCATGAAAATTATGGGACCATGTGAACAGCATGCCTTTTTCAAAGAACAAAAATTGTTTGTTGAAGTTTTTTCAATCTAAGTCGATAATAGTACATTACGTCACAGGCCGAGTATATAGCAATTTCTGGTCGAGTGGCATTGGAAGGCCGAGACGAAGTCGAGGTCTTCTAAAGTAAACGAGACCAGAAATTGTTATACCGGCCGAGGTTCGTATAGTGCTTTTCTCCAATTTGCAAGGAAACATAAATAATAAATATTTAATCGTGACAAAATTGACACTTCGTAACTTCTAAAGTTCGCAAAGCGCATGCGCTGGTTTTGGTTACGTTCCGTTTCATAAAGAATGCGCGGGAAATTCACATTCAGCCTTCAAACTTCAAACAAATTGTGTTCCATAAAACACCTAAACACGAAAGTGTGAAGTTTAAGAACCCTTTTATTACCGGCCTAGTCCGGAAATTTCTATTACAGTCCTCTGCGCCTTGACTACATAAATGAGCCCATTGACGTATTCTTTTTTTAAAGTAATGAAGCCATTTCCGAGCAAATTGGAGAAAAGCACATTGCAATACCATGCGTCTCAAATACTCAGGCTAGACTATTTTAGACACACTGCCGAGTTGTTCCCCTGCTGAAATTTTCCTATACTGTGCCTGTGATCAAACTTAGCCTGTAGATGTCAATAAATGAACTTGAACGCCTTTGTCTCGTTATAGAGGGCACAAAGTACCGGGTTTAATTAAAGTAGACGAATGCTGCAGCCGGCTGTCTGGCATAAAACATCACTAAAACTCAGACTAATTGGAAATTAAATGGAAATTCGCCAATTAATTCGTAGCCTAGACTAGTGGTATATTCTCGGGATTGATTTTGACGGCGGCAAAATTGATAATTTGATAGTTCGTCAAACAACAAAATAGAAATTCAAATTCATTTGAAAATACTCAGGTACCTTTATTAACGTTCAAATCTTATTGAATTCACAGAATACCTAATTGAGTCTTACCAAGTTCAAAAACCTACCTATTGATTATTTGGTTCGTTCTTCAGATAAGTTTGTAAAATACAGGGTGTTGATTTAAATAGCTTAAGGGTAGATTCAGTACAAATCAATAACATATAATATTTTTTTATTTGCAGTTTAAAAATTAACCGATGATCTAGGTAGGAACTATGTCTGAGAACACGATACTGTACACTACTTTTGTTCAACATAGCTATGTTGTTCTTTCATATAATTTAGACAAAATCAGATACCAGGCAAGTATTTCTCTTTCGTCCTAACGTTGTTATAGGTACTTAGTTTACTTTACGTGGTAAGGCATTTCGTCTCAGCTGTAGGTACGGTGTGGTTTCTTTTTATGTAAAAGTGGAGTGTCATAAAAAGCGATTGCGATATAAATCCACCCCGGAAATGGATGATTATGACGGGTGCAATACACTGCGCTCGCTTACCAGTCTATCAAGTATTGTTTTACCAGTCTATTCAGAGTGGACTTACCAGGGAAGGATTTTTCAGGGCAGGTGCCTGATTTGCACTCGTGGGCGATCTTGTAGTCC
The DNA here is from genome assembly GCA_024500475.1 of Phthorimaea operculella. Taxonomy (NCBI): domain Eukaryota; kingdom Metazoa; phylum Arthropoda; class Insecta; order Lepidoptera; family Gelechiidae; genus Phthorimaea; species Phthorimaea operculella. The sequence goes on from JANFCV010000119.1 coordinate 1,477,336, forward strand.
AAAGTGTACGGCCATACAGGGATTGGCAGCGGTGGCACTCCTACAGAGCTGTCGTAGATGTAACCGAAGTCTTCCAGCACCTGAAAATTCAAATTATTTTATTGTTCTTCTTTTCGAGTGTAACACCAAGTCGCTGTTATTTTAATCTCCCAGTGGGACACCAAGTCGATGAACGACCCGATGATGAAGGTGTCAGAGATTTTTCAAACGCCTGCTACTGCTAGTAGGCCTCTGATATGGCAAAAAATATTTACCCCTAAACGTATTCTAGCAGCGATTTGTTTAAATTTTTTTGCGATAAGTTTGTTCTTGCCTCAGTACCGAACCGCCTTCGTATAAATACCTAAGTCAAATCCAATCCCAATCGTGCTTGAGATATCAGAGATATGATAACTTACGCCTTACTTGCGCATATAATCTTAGAAGTATATCTAACTCAATTATTAGAGGATAAACCGAAATTCGTTTGACACTTATTTCTACAATAGATTTACGAGTAGTTTGATAATCTTCAAAGATTTAGTAGAGGCTAATAAAGAGTTGACGATGGAGCAAACTATCCAGAAGATCAAAAAGGCTCGGGAATTTTACAAGTAAAGAATGTAAGCATCTGGGGCTAGTCAAGGTAGATTAGATACATTAACACACAACTATGTACCTACCGTAGCTGTAGCTTCCTTTGAGGAAGGAAGACGTATTTTTAAACTCAACATTTTGTTCTTGATAAAATAAAGTTGTAAACAGGTGGTGTCTCAGAGCGTCTGTTTGTTTGTATTTAGTTCAGCATTCGCTTGGAAACGTTCTCTCTAGGAGTGCGTTCAGCGCGCTTCGGATAAGGAAACTGAGCGTAAAAAATACGCTAAGCTGTTTCCCCACGAGGGTTTAGCTAAATGTAGGTGTGAGTAGTCAATGCAGTAACGATATCTAGATTAAAAATATATATCTGACGGTTGCGCATGAATGGAGTAGTGATAGAGTCTTCGAGCAACGCATAGAGTGCGTTTCATCTTACAGTTCCTACGGCGTCATGTTGGTAGCATTGGGTATGTAATATATTGCCGCCTTATAATTTACATACAAATTTCCAATGCTACCGAAATGACGCCATAGGAACTATAAGATGACACGCACTCTATTGATAAGTTTAACAGGTAGAATTTTTCTCTGAGAGGCGCCCTAAAACGCGGTTTTACGAGCTGTCATCGCAAAGAAATTATCTTATGCAACTGTGGTGAACGCCCCCCAGGAATACATATTTGGGTCAAAAAAAAATATCTGACGGTTGCACATGAATGGAGTAGTGGTATTGATAAGTGATACAGGTAGAAATTATCCTTGAGAGACGCCCTAAAACGCAGTTTTACGAGCTGTCATCGCAAAGAAATTATCTTATGTAACTGTGGTGAACGCCCCCCAGGAATACATATAGAGCGGAAAACACGAGAGTTTGTATGTTCGCAGCAAGTTTCAAATCGCTTAGCTAGTTGGCTATGCGGGTAGTGGCTTGAATATGAAATTCAGAGTTATGCGCTGCGTTAATGAAGACTTGTTATATTATATTTGTAAGGAAGAGTTTCTGTTTAGAAATGTATATGCCCGTAATTCTCCACTAAACCAACAAAACGAACTCAGAGGATATCACCTATCATAAAATGTTAGAGTTGAGTCTAATGGGCAAGGTGGAAATGGAAATGTGAGGATGAGGTCCTTCTCTAATTTGAAAATATGTATGAATTTTCTACGGAAAACCTGATCATAGCAGCCAACCTTAAAATAATATAAAAACCCTATGAATTAATTAGCAAAATAGGGTGAAATTTTTCTTATAAATTTTTCTATAGCGAAAGCTCAGAACCAGCTGGTAATCCCCAAGGAAGTAAGGTAATAAGGTGTGCGTCAGAATGGCTGGTTGTCTGTGGCGTTGGTTTATGAGAGATGATTCAAAAATTGCTACATAATTGCTTATATTTGCTACATATAATAAATAATTGCTACATAGGATAGATTTTTAGAAATAGAATTTATTTTATGACCAGCCATCCTGATGTTTGGTTGGCTGGTCTCCTCTTAGTTTATTGTCAAGCATGCAGAGTTTCCCGAAACGTTTTGCGTACCTAAATAACAAATATTATTTTATCAGGAACCTTTTCCTTGGGATAATTTAAATAATTGCTACATCCTTTATTTAACATATGTTTGAAGTTTCAACTAATTAGGGTAGATGAAGTAAATATGTAGCAATTATTGACGCAAGACATTTCGGGAAACTCTACATGCTTGACAATAAACTAGGAGGAGACGAGCCAACCAAACGTCAGGATGGCTGGTCAAAAAATAAATTCTATTTCTAAAAATCTATCCTATGTAGCAATTATTTATTAGGTATATCTAGCAAATATAAGCAATTATGTAGCAATTTTTGAATCAACTCTCACAGACCAACGCCCCCAACAACCAGCCATTCTGACGCACACGTAATAAGAATAAGAAATTGGACCTCCAATACAAAATTGTCCATCTGATTTGAGTTACTTACTATGAGAGGTCCAATTTTTTTTAATATTTCGACCTATGTGCCTTGGGGAAAGTTGTTCCTTATCACCAGCTGGTTCTGAGTTTTCACCCAGTACCTACCTAATTGAAGTTGCTTTCGGCAATCTTGCAGTAGAGATTTCGTTAGACCTACCTATACTTCGTAGAACCAAAATATTTGTCTTTGAAATAAACGCGTGAGGTGTATTTAGTTTTCAACAGTTGGCTTGAATGAACCGTAAAGTTCTAAAGACAAACACCCCAAACTTTCTTCTAAAGACACCTTCATTAGCTATCTGCTTTGAAGTGCTATCAAAGTTATAGGTAGACTTAGATAGATAACTAGTTATAGAGTAGTGAGACTCCCCAAAATATATAAAAAAAGCTATTGTGTAGTGAGCCTTCCCAAAGTATAATTGTAATAATGTAACTAGAACGCAACCTGGCAGCCCTGTCACAAAACCTCCCTGGAAAGAGGTGACATTTTATATTTGGGTTTAAACCTAATTAAATTAAATAAGAGCCAAAACTTCGGCTGCAAGTTGTAACTAAAGGTAACTGAGACGGATCTATATTGCAGAAGTACGAAAGCGCAGCGGCAACGTCTAAAAGCTATTACTGCTCGGATGAACCCAGCAACTTTGTTTCATTATTTCAAGCCACTGACCACAAAGCCTTGATAGACGGCACACTAAGCAAGCCCACACTGTGCATAGGAGTTTACTGCCAAAATCGGCTACAATAGCCACCTACGGGCACATCAGTGCCGGGTTGATTAGGAGTAGAAGTGGTCGCCATGGCCGAAATCGGATATAGGTATAGGCAGTAACAAAAAGGGTATTACATGCCAAAAGGAGGTAATGGTACACATGAAACTGAACAACTTTCCCCAAGGATCATGGGTTGAAACATAAAAAAAATTGAACCTCCTATACTAAGAAATCACAAAACAATCAGCTGATCAGCGATTTTGAAGTTTTTCAGTTTCATGAATACCTTGACCTCCTTTCGGCTAGTTTCGGCTTTTTTCTTACTGTTTTGTCCGAAGCGTCCCACTTTAGAGTATCTATCAGGGCTTCATGGTCGTTGATTCAAGCAAAGATTTTCGAGAATTTATTTGTGGTCTGGCGGTGGCTGGAATTATTTCCAACTGTGATGAACGAACTTCGAAGTATTTTGAGAATCTTTCGCCGCTTCGTCACGTATTTATTCAATGTTCTTTTTACACCGCCATTGTAGTATCGTGGTAGCGTTTGATGGATGCGCCCGGACTTCTGATGAGCTTGTTTACGTGTATTGCAAGAATATTCGAGAAGATTCAAAATATTTTTCTGAATTTTAACAAAAAATATTATGCTTGCCTGATTTTAGATCCGTGCCCGGCGTGAATAAGTTGATATGTCTAAAATGATGATTTTACAGGAGAGCGATTTTAAGGTTTTGAACTTATTTCCTAAATCCAGTTTTTTGTTCAATGCAAAAATTTTACTTGATCTAGCTATTATTTTGAGAGATAAATCAAATGTTAATGAGCAATTATTGAATAAAAGCTTACTTTACGAGATAATAGACTTATCAATGGTGTTTTTTGATTGTTATAGTTGTATAATTAGACTTATCCATATGTTCACAATTTTCACAAACGACATATTCACTTATTAACCTTATTGTTAATATGAAACGTTACTTGAAATAAGCGAATCTCATCAATCTTATGCCGTGTGATGCCGGCTTAGAATAGCATCACCCCAATTCGACCCATGGGTGTCGTAAAAAGCGACTAAAGGATAATCATCCAGCGAATGGGCAGCAGCGTTTCCTGCCAATGCAACATCTTGCACTGCGCTCGCCAATCCGCCTGCCAAGCGTAGTGAGTATGGCAATACCCTCTGATAGGGGGAGAACCATGTCCAGCAGTGGACTGTTGTGGCTGTTGGCATCAATCTCATTAGCCTATAGCAGTCTACTGCTTGGTGTAGGCCTCCCAGGCTACGTCACAAGTCACGATCTCCCGTTTTTCCCTTCCAGTCGCTATTGGCGACTCTCTTTAAGTCATCGGTCCATCTGGCTGGAGGGCGTCCAACGCTACGCTTGCCGAGTCATGGCCTCCTTTTGAAGACCCGCTTACTCCACCGTCCATTAACTCTGCGACATTTGTGACCAACCGACTGCACAAATCAGCTTGCCACACTTCCATACTATGTCTGTTACTTTAGTCATTTTGGCGGATAATCGTTTAAAGCCTTATCCATTATCCATTAGCGAGATTCTTTAGACCTTTCCATAGGCCTCTGAGTGAAATGTAGCAAGTGGCCCATTTTTACTGTCTGGTTCTACGTTTAGGAGTCATGAAAAGTAAGATGCACTGATCGAAGACCTTAGTCTTGAGGCGTTGTGGCAAAAGTGACTCCAGAATATTATGCAACTTCTAAAATGCAGCCCAGGCTAGATGCACTCTTCTAGTGATTTCAGCCTCAAAGTTGTATTTTCCTAACTGCAATGTTTGCCTAAGGTAAACATACTTCTGGACAACTTCAAGGTCTACACATTCTACTGATTGAAGATGACCTCTTGCTATTGTCCAAGTTTCATCTCGAGGCTCACACGCTTCTCGACCTCGAGGTCGTATTTAGACTTGACAATTTTTTGCAGGCTTATTATGGATATGTGGCCGGCAAAGTGGAGATGCTTGAGATTTACACCATTCACGTCAATGCCCAATCCCACAGTAAGGTCTTGAATACATCCCGCAGCAGCGTCATGGTAAAAAGTTTCGGGGATATAACGTCACCAAGCTTTACACCTCGGAGTAGTGGTATGGGTCTTACTTTCTGGTTTTGTACTTGAACGGAGATGATCTTCATGTGGTTTTTTAGGTCATCGTCGCTGATTTATACAACCAGCGATTGGCTATTTTACTCTTCTGACTTCTGTATGACCTGCAGTACAGTATGGATGTGGTTCACAGTGCTGAAGCCATTACGGAACCAAGCCTGTTTCAGTGGCTGGAAGATGTCAATTCTTGACGCCAGACGATTACGGCCATGAAAAGCTTATAGACGTTTTGCCCAGTAGTTTGATCGGCTCAATGTGTTTGTGAATGTGTCTGCTCCTTCGCCGCCTTCAGGGTTGTTCCATTGGCAATTGTGGAGTTGAATAGCCTTTTCCACTAGCTTTAAGCAGCGTAGCAAGGGCACTCCGTCTTCCTCGGGAGCCTTCCTATTATTACACTGCCTCAGATCACTCGATTCCAGCTATATCTACGTCCGGGAGATTGTCCATAAAGTGGCAGGAAAGAGGGCTCTGTAAGCTGTCGCATCAGAGGAAGGTTTTAATTAAAGTCCTCGATTTCAGCGAGAACCCCTGGAACTGATGTGACGGTATCACCATTCAAGGCAGTTAGCTTTGCTACATGATTCCTTCCCAGTGTCTTAGTAAAGACTTTTGTCCGGCAATTGCCTCTTGTAAGAGTGTTTGAGCTTCGGAGATCGCGTCTCACCATGCTTCTGTCTCTCTTCTCTTCTCTATATTTTTATGAAAAGATCAGAAGCATCTTTTTCTTGAAAAGCATCCTCTGGTGTCTCTCATATAAGTTTGAAACTTGAAAGTTTGGACTTTGTCTTTTCGTCCTTTGTGAATGTGCCTCACTCTTATTTCTTATATAGACCTGTTTTTGCCTTCTAAGTTCTCGTCAGCATTCGTGTCTCCAGGAGTTCTTATTGTTGGAACTTGTGTCCGGCTTGGAGCAGGTTGGGATGCAGCGCGGGCCTCATCATGAGACTTCTTTTCCACTTGAAGTTGATATTTATTTAGGATACCCTCTTACGTGTCTACCTGTGTATTAAACCTAATAATCACAGACACTTCCCTAAATATGTGCCTAATGTCCGTCATGATGAACTCAATCTCACATTTTGTCCTCCCGTCTGGGCTTTTTTAGTTCCAATTCTGTTGCGGCTTTTTCTGGAAAAGGGTAACCATACCGGGACAAAAGAACTTCGCTTGCTTAGGAAGTCAACCAGCATTTGGTTTCTGCGCCCAAATGCTGGTTGACTTCCTAATGTCGTGCGTAGCCATGTCGTTCGGCGACACATCGTCACAGCCTCCACCTCTTCGTTAGAGCTGCTCGAAGTCATAGCATAGTCAAGTGAGTATAGCCACTTTAACGACCTTGAGAGAGAAATGTTAGAAATAACTTCTTGTTAAAGCAGGTGAAGAGGATTATAGTTAAAGTATTTTCACTTTAGGCACAGATTTTGTGATGCATTCAATGATGTCTTAGGATACTTTGAACTACTGGTAAGCTGATCTCGGTCATAACTAATTTTGGGACAAAAAGAGATATTATTTTTGAACCCTTTAGAGATTTGAGAAACCATGGGCCTTACTACAAAAAAAGTTAGACACACACAGTTGAACGCTTGTCTGGCGTACCAATTTTTTGTATAGTGTTTAAAATTTAAACACGCGCTTGTCTAGCTTTTTTGTGGGAACGTTGGAGAAACTATATGAGTCGCTACTCGAAAGATTATTTTTTATAAATTGATATATCGCATAAAGACTGCAGAGACTATTTAAACAAATCGACTTATCGAATGTAAGACTGAAGAGACCATTTAGATAAATTGACTTATCAAATGTTAGACTGAAGATACAATTTAAACAAATTGACATATCAAATTTAAGAATGAAGAGACTATTTAAACAAATTGACATATCAAATGTAAAACTGAAGATACAATTTAGACAAATTAACATATCAAGTTACACACTTTAAGAGTGAAACATTTCTAAATTAGTAAATTGAAATATCAAATTTTAAACATGTATGTGGTGTTTGTGAATAAGTTGACATATCGACATGTTCTTATTTTTGTACAAAACTCGTAAAATTATACCTTGATAAATAGTGTTGTCAACAAAATACCGCAAAAAACAGAGTTATTTACTTATTACCGAATACGATATCTCGGCCTATAATGAACATATCGAGATGATTTTTTGTGACATACAACTTCATAGCAAAAGAAAGCGGTTGAGCTAATAAAAAAAATATCATACATCTCGACTTATCAACTTATTCACGCCGGGCACGGAGATAAAACTCACGTGCTGTAGAAAGTTTAGTGTCGGAATTTCAAATTGTATGAATTATGAAAACTTCGCCGGTGGGAACCACCACGTATAGGTATCTTTTATGTCATATTCGTACAATTTCAAAATTCTTTAGCTTTTTGCATGTCAAAGCTTGGCATCAACTTGAGTCCAAACTACGTTTATCGCTTGCGGTTGCGGAAAGTCATCTAGATCATCAAGATCTTCTTCATACATATGAGTTCTCCTACCCATTCTTGGCAGCCTTTTAATGATTTGTTACTAAAAATACACATTGTACTAGCTTCAATAAACTAATTCTTACCTTATATTGAGTATTTCTCCCAGTTTTTAAGTAAGGCGCTCGCGCTTCGACCCCCTCAGTGCGAGAGACGTTTGCGAATTTTTTCAAGATCTCCCTCATTCCTATAAGTTCTCCAGCCCATACTTTATAGCTATCATATGATGCGTCACTAAATAAAGTCGCCTTGTAATACTGACTTTGTTCGACTATATTTTTCATACTCTACACACAAGTTTCTTACCTTGTATTGAGTATTTCTCCCAGGTTTCAAGTAAGGTGCGCGCGCACCGACCACTTCAGTGCGGGACACATTTGCGAATTTCTTCAAGATCTCCCATTCCGCGCTTATGGAAAAGCTACCACTACTCAGAGTCTCCATACATTTGAAATAAGGTAGCTTTTTCGGTAGCTAAACACGAAATATGTCAACGGAAAACCTACCTGAATTCAGAAAAATGACGCCATTTTGAAATCGCCATGTCACATCGCTAGGACAAAGAAAGTTCTAATTTCAAAATTACTTTCAATTTCAAGTACGAGTATATCTTGTTCAAAGTCATAAGTTGTCAAATAAGTACATAAAACATAATCGTGTATCTATACAATGAGAAATAGGAAGAAGAAGTTTGATTCAAAGATAAAAGATAGTATAAAATCTCTTGGATAGCTCCGGTAGATTCCTACTTTTTCCAGCATAGGTACAAGAACTATGATGTAAAAAAATTAACTGTTAATATTTTAAGGGGTGAACCAGCCCATGAAACTGAACAACTTTCCTCAAGGAACATAGGTAGAAAAATGAAAAAAAAATGTGCCTCCCATACAAATTGACTCAGCCGACTGGTACATTTTGTAGTGGAGGTCCAAAGAATTTTTCTTATTTCGACCTACGTTTCTTGGGGAAGTTGTTCAGTTTTATGGTCTTGTTCACCCTTAAAATATAAGCAGTTGATTTTTTTACACCTTATATATACTTTAGTGGATGTGAGTTTATTTATTTGGTAGGGTACCATCAACAAAAGATCAACCTAGGTACCTATTTAAGGTATTGTACTAGTTTCTATGTTGCTATGTGAATGTGACTGATACTTACCTTAGCAGCCACAACAGTCCACTGCTGGACATGGGCCTCTTCCTGTCTGTGGGTATTGCCATACTCACTACGCTTGGCAGGTGGATTGGCGAGCGCAGTGCAAGATGTTTATTTCACGAGGAATTCCGCTGCCTATTCCCTGAAAAGTTAACCCTTAGTCGCTTCTTACGACACCCACGGGTAGAATTGGGTTGATGCTATTCTCTCTCTCTTCGTGTGGGACACCGAGTCGTTCAACGACCCGATGAACCCGATGACCCGACGAACCCGATGCTATTCTAAGCCGGCACCACATGACGGTTACTGATACTTAATATCACCAGTACTTCGTTCTTTAATACCTATTCTTGTAATTTGTTTGAGAGTCATTCAGACTGTGTATCACCATAGTGACAGGTTGTCAGCCTGTCACCTAAAATTATAATACACATCAACCCTAAAATACCTTAGTCGCTTCTTACGATACCCACGGGAAAGTTACGGGGTGATGCTATTCTATACTGGCATCACACGGCTATCACAATGTACCTATCTAAATATTAGTGTGATAGTCACGGTTTATTACATAGATTGTGTAAATGTAATAAAGATAAAGGTAATTTATTTCAAAATAAAATAGTACATACAATTAGTAAATTAACAGTTAAAAAGTATAGTGGTGCTTATGAAGTTAAGATTCAGAACCTGCTATTAGAGGGAAAAGTCTTCTTAACAGCGTCACAAACGCTCTATATTCGTGGTAGGTAACTTTATGTGTTTTATTTTCGATCCTATAAAATGTTAATAAACTTCGTATCTTATTAGGATCTGAGTAGCGGTAGGTTAAAAACAGTTCAAATCTGGAATGACACAAAGAAATTGCTACCGCTATTCAGATTGACGGCGATCTGAATAGCGGTAGGTATTACATAAGCGCTCCCATTCCTATAAGTTCTCCAGCCCATCCTTCACTTCACAGCCATCATATGATGCGTCACTAAATAGAGTCGCCTTGTAATACTGACCTTGTTCGACTGCATTTTAATGTTCCATGTAAGAAACTCAATTTTTATATAGTAGGTACTCATTACTCAAGTAAGTCTTACCTTATATTAGGTATTTCTCCTTTCAATTTAAGGGGCTCGCGCTCCGATGATTTCGTTGCAGGACACATTTGGGAATTTGTTCAAAGCTCCCTCATTCCTATGAGTTCTCCGGCCAATTCTTCGTAGCCCTTAGAAGATGCGTCACTAAAAAGACATATAAACTAAGTCAGAAGTAAGTACCTTATATTGAGTATTTCTCCCAGGTTTTAAGTAAGGGGCTCGCGCGCCCACAACTTCAGTGCGGGACACATTTGCGAATTTCTTCAAAATCTCCCTCATTCCTATGAGTTCTCCGGCCCATTCTTCATAGCCCTTGTCTTGTAAGCCTTGCTGTTGAGACACTGTGCCTGATGCTATCTGAAAACCCGGTATTTTAGGTATGTAGTAAAGTGTAATTTTTTAAAAGGCATAATTGTTTTGAATCCCGTCTCATTTTAGAGATTTTGTTCTGTACGGAATAGGAGGACAAACTAAAATGAAATAAAAAACCTCATGCATGTTGCAAATTAAGAATAAATAATTGTATGATGAAGTTACAGAATACGGTATTTAAAAATATATGAATAGAATTATTTTTAAACAGGAATAGAATGCGGAAGCATTAAAACGTAGCAGGTAAACTATTTACAATTTGTAAGCAATTAAAACTATGAATCACTTAAACAACTTTTTAAAGTAATTGGATTTGTACGCAAATCCAGTAAGCCAGTCCGGTAAATCCAGTTAAACGACATTATCTGTTACTAAGTATATCAGCAGGTGGAAAATTGGTAGTTGTTAATCAAGAAATCACTCATAGCTACACCCGTATTCATCGACATACACAGAAAAACGCAAAAATATACGTAGACTAAAGATTTAACAGATTTTTATACCTATAATTATTTTAGTGTCTGCCCTGACTGGGAATCTGGTACTCTTAGCCGCAGAATAAATAATAGTACTTGTCTCAGCGCCAAGATAGACACTACCCTGCGGCACATAGGTAATCAGTGAATTACCTAAATAGATTAGGCGCGTTGGCTTTTGGCTGATATCAAATCAAAACAAAAAGTAGGTAGGTGAAGATTAAGAAGGACCAATGACAATTTAAAATGTAAAGTGACTATGGATGTCAAGGGTAAGTCCTTGGGGTATCTTGCATGAAATAAACGAAATTGGAAGCAAAGTTATGATAAAATATCTACTTACTTCATGACCATCGTGGGCTAGAGCTTGGACCATAGCGTAGTTACTGAAACAAAAAGTAAACAAATACTTTACATTTTATTTGAAAGCATAAGCCTTTTTAAGTAAAATCGGCATATCAATAGACTTTCGAATAAATTGGATACATTTTCTTTGAAATACATAGGTACTTACTCAGATTTAATATTCTGATATCGTAATTGATTTTGACGGTGAAGGGGTTTAAATAAAGCTCATATTGAGTTTTTGAGTATCCTTTAACTTAATTTAAAGGCAACGTATTATATTTTACATTTCAGAAAATGGAACGAAATATTGAAATGTATCTTAAAAGTGTATTCAAACATAAAATAGTCGTATTTTTTTCTTTTCACAAAATAGCGATCTCACAAAAACGGCCATTGACACCACATCTTACCCAAGTTGCGGTGTGTGTCACTCTGAAGATTGTGTATCACCATTGTGACCCGTTGTCAACCTGGCGCCTTAAAGTGAGCGCAGTGAAAGTTTTAACATTTTCAGGGAATTCTGCTGCCCATTCCCTGGTTAAATTTAGTCGCTTTTACACGGCATCAGGGTAATGTTATTCTAAGCCGACATCACAGTGCATAGATATATCTATGTATGAGAATTATTATTTACCTATGCTCGTACGATAAGAAGTAGGTGCCTCGTATGGGACAGCCGTTGGGGACGTGGGGATGTTTATTTTCCCGTTCGTCCTATACAACTTTAAAAGTTGAATAACTCGGAAACTAAAAATAATCGCGGAACATACATTCGGTATTTTTGAATACCCCAAGATGTGAGGAATCTAATTTATTTTTATTGAGTCACTCCATTGTCCACCCTGTATACCTATCTAGATCTATAGGTAATATTATTTACCTGTATTCATGTGATAAGAAGAAGGTGCCTCGTATAGGACAGCCGTTGGGGTTCTTTATCTTGCCGTTGAAAACTTTCTTGTACAGATCGAAGTTGTTCAGGTTCACCGCGCCGTCGAACGTCAGCATTATCATTTGTGGTGTCTGTTGGATGAAACAGATTTTCGTTAGATGAAAAACATAAATTATTTAAAAAATACACGAGTTGAAAGGTTTGAACCCACGTCTGAAATTGAAATCAATCTCTTGAATTTCTGGGTTCTTCGGATACATCAATGTTCAAGCACGACACAATGTGCCGTATCATAGAAGTTTTATAACTTTACTTAGCTTTAAATTGACTCTAACTTGATTCAAACTTACATCCTCGGGGTCGAGTCCACCGGGTATGAGTGTGCCATCTTTGGAGCAGAAGCAGTAAGGCAGCGCGCACTCCGCTGGTTCGCATGTCGTCGCTAGGTCTGTAGGTGCCTCCGTGATTGTATAACTTGACTCTGACTTGACTCAAACTTGACACTAACTTCTCTCAAATTTGAGACAAGCTTGACTCAAAGACTATACTGACACTTGACTCTGACTTGATTCAAACTTGACACTAACTTCTCTCAAACTTGAATCAAACTTGACTCCAACTCGACTCTAAACTTACTCAAACTTGCTTCAGATCCAAGCTTGACACAAACTGGACTCAAACTACACTTACACTTGACTCAAACTTTATTCAAACTTACATCCTCGGGGTCGAGTCCGCCGGGTATGAGCGTGCCATCTTTGGAGCAGAAGCAGTACGGCAACGCGCACTCCGCTGGCTCGCATTTCGTCGCTAGGTCTGTAGGAGCCTCCGTGATTGGCGCGGGTGCTATGGGACAAAAAACATAAATAAATATAATATAATTGTCTAAGGCGCAAAAGCTCTACAGAGGAGACGTGAGACCTAACATGGCATCTGTCAAACAGGTGATCGGTGGAGTCATGCGACATCGTGACGCTTGAAACCGTTTCCATATAAAATTATGAAAGAGAAGAAACAAAGCTACACACGTGTCTGTCAGATGTCATCTTGCGCGTCGCGTCGCGGCGCTGCTCAATATTTATTATTCTATATCTTACGAGACTAATAAAGAACGATGTAGGTACTAGTGATAGTATAGGTAGATATAGGTAGTTATTTTATTTATTTATTATTATTATTGACATAGCTACATTACATACAAACTAGTACAAATTGATCCCCTAAAATAGGCAGGTTGATCTTCTGCTGATGGTACCCTACCAAATAAAAAAAGTTACATACACTTAAGCACAACTAAAGTAAAAAAAGTATATTTAAACATTTCATTTAAAGACTTCATCGTAGTTCTTGTATGCTGGAAAAACTATGAATCCACCGAAGCTATCCAGAAGATTTTATACTATCTTTTATCTTGAATAAAACTTCTTCTTCCTATTTGTCATACATAACATTGTTAGCCGTGTAATGCCGGCTTAGAATAGCATCACCCCAATTCTACCCGTGGGTGTCGTAAAAAGCGACTAAGGGATACTTATCCAGGGAATGGGCAGCAGCGTTCCCTGTCAATGCAACATCGTGCACTGCGCTCGCCAATCCACCTGCCAAGCGTGGTGAGTGTGGCAATACCCCCGATAGGGGGAGGCCCATGTCCAGCAGTTGACTGTTGTGGCTGTTATGGTTACACGATTATGTTTTATGTACTTATTTGATACCTTACTACTTTCAACAAGATTTACTCGTACTTGAAATTGAAAGTAATTTTGTTATTAGAATTTTCTTTGTCCTATCGATGTGACATTCCGATTTCAAAATCTCGTAAATTTTCTGAAATCAGGTAGGTTTTTCGTTGACATATTTCGCGTTTGGCTGCCGAAAAAGCTACCTTAATTGTAATGTATGGAGGCTCTGAGTAGTAGTAGCTTTTCCATAAGCGCCGCGTCGCGCGTGTATTCTAAGGAGCTTGCCCCTAACTAATACCTACTCTTAACTCCAACAAGACAAATGCTGATATAGGTAGGTATCAAAATTGGTACTAAAATATTTAGGCCCTCGAATTCAGGTCGCAATTATTTACTTATTGTGAGCCAGACGGTCAAAGGTCTCGACTTTGACCGCAACAAATCAATTCAAAAGGTTTCCCGTGTTAGATAAAGTATCACAGGGTAATGCGAGGACTTGCCATCTTAGACGAAAAAAGACAGGCTCGATCTGCAATAATATTAGCCAACACTAAGTAAAGTGTTGTGCATGACGAAAATCAAACATTTCCTAACTCTGACAACCGAGAAACACACGCAACGTCCGGTCCGTTTGTGCGTCGATACGTTTGTGTCGACGGATTGCGTCTGCCAAACAGTTTGACATAAACCGTGTTCATGTTGGTGTTCATATGAAAATTTGGCGGAAATCGAACAAATTACGCACAAACGAACGTTACCGTGTGTTCCTCGCCAAAGTCAAGCCTTGTGAATGTAAAAAATCGAACACTTCCTGACTGAAAACCGCTACCCTTTTTCCAAAGCAGAAGAGCACGGACTCAATATCAATTTATCCCATTTCATATTCGTGGTTTCCTATTCAGACCCGTCCTCCCTATATAAGACATCAACGCGCTTTAGTTTCCATTCAATACCCTTATATGAGATTTCTAATTTAATACGGTTTCAATGAAAAGGTTTTATTTGTTCAATATCGGTCTACCGAAATGAACATTCATTTTCTTGGCTCCAATATTTGCGGTCCCGATATGTTTGACCTTTTGTGTCTTAATTAAATGAAACGAGATACGTATTCGCAGGGTCCAATAGGTTATTATATCCTTAGAATAATTTAGGACCTGTCAAGTGCGTTAAGGTCTCGCGTGTAGGTTTGGGCCAGCCCTTCGTCGAGGTGCGGCCATTATCGTTCCTACTCTTATTTCGCGCATTTTCAATAGGGTTTTTTTTTTGTGATGGGGACCAATTTCTAAAAGTCAGCGGTAAGTGAGTAGAGTCAGAATGTACTCGACGAAGAAGCGATGAAAAATACTGATATTTCATTTATGTCAAATATCTTTCACGCTTCAATATTTTAGGTCGCAGTGTCAGTGGTAGAGGTAGTGGCACAGTCACATGTTTTTAGAGGCCATAAAATACCTGACATACAAAGTAACAAAATATTGTTTTCGTGGTATGCGTTACATTACCCAAAGGCACTTTGTATAAATACCAATTAGCTTTCCAAGGAAGGTAGGGCTCATTATGTAAGACGTCATGTAACCTTACCTTACCCTAACAAAAGTATTTGTTTACTTATCTTTATGTATGTAACAAATAACAATGAGTAATTTTGCCTCTGGCAGTTTCCCTTTGCTTATCTTTGATTTTCATTTCCCTATATCATGTTCGGGCCCATACCTTAAAGGTGTATTCTCTACCCTATACCTACACCTACACCTACACCCATACATTGGGTCCTTCGGCGGTTTCTCTTCTTGACGTCCGTTGCTGCCCATTTTAGCGCATCCATAACGCATGCGAAGTAATTTACGCTCAAACGATTCGTACCTACCTATAAAACGGCTAAAAATAATTGCCACTTACTTGTAGAAATAGGACCACAGCGTGCCTCAGCTTTGAAGGTACAATACTTGTTGATATCGTCAAAGTAGAGGCCAGACGGACATCGGTTCATGTAGGGGTATCCGTCGACGCACTGTGGACAATAACGTTACATGTTAATTCAATATTTTTGGAGGTACAGTTAGGTACTAATTTATAACGTAAACAATATCCACAATATCTATTGATATTCTATTTTGTTATGGTTCGGTTCAGTCACATAATGTAGTCAGGACCTGAAAGACGAGGGACGGACGAGATGACGATCAATGACAACGACAGTTACATATTGGTTAAAATATTACGTTTCCTGTTTTACATACACAATACACAATTTATTAATAAAGAGAGAATATGACAGGCGAGAACGAACATACGTATTTATCACAGATATTAGCGGTTTTTTTTCCTTTAAAAACTCCACAAACACACTTTTGAGCTGCACACACAAAACGTTTTACTTTAAAGCTCCAATACTCGAAATTGCAGCTGGTTTGATACACATTCTTCGTTTCCGTTTCAAAATTAATTACCTATTTTTAACTGTTTCGCCCTTCGATCAAGTTTCTATTTTTCAACCATCAAAATCACTTAAACTTAAGTACCTACAGTTAATCTTAAAAAAGAAATCTAACCCCTACGTACTTACGAGTAATCTCAAATTCCCAATAGATACGACTTCAGAACCATCCCTGTAGAAATTCGATTTCAATTTAATTTTCTTATACGAGCCAATATCTTACGGTCTTTTATTAGACAAGGTATGTTTATAGATTCCATTCTGTTAATCGAAGACCTTTTCAATATTCAAATGGTATTAGTATTTAAGGCACGGTGTCTGCATATTAAAAAAGACGTGGTAAGTAAGTACCTACTGAGTGTTTGTCGTGAATACAAAATAGGAAATTAATTTATTTCTGTTTAGCACGTTCGAAAGTCATTGTCAGAAAATTCCAGTGGGTAAAATTACAGGTCTTTTTTCGTCTAATTTATGATTGAAATTGTAAGTTATAAGATAATCATTTAAAACTCTATTAAAAATCGCGGTAACCGACAGTGTTACACCTATTTAAGACGACTGTTTTGAAAAAGAACATAATTATAATTACAGACTTCGAGTCAGTCTGAGTTTTTATTTTTCCTTTTCTAGTTACTATATTAATAACAAGCCATTTGATACTACGACTTTTATATTGCATTTTTATCTTTTGTGCTCTGAATTTTAAAATTGGAGTTCGCATTTTAATTCGCCAATTATCTGGAATATGTAAAATCTGGCTTTACGCGATATGGCCGGTAAATAAATGCATTTTTTATCTTTGTATCATGTTCCACCGTATAGGATTATTTCCCTTTTCTTTTTTCGAGAAAATCTACCTCTAGGCTTTAAATACATATCGTGTGTGAGTAGTTGTATAGGACCTATACCTAGGTATATATGTCTTATAGTATTATTTTAATTAGCTGCCTACGCCTATTTTCTTCATAATTGTCTTTGTAGCGATTTCCCATGCGAATTTCTATGGTATATGGCATTGTCTGTTGACCTCTACGTTTTTAAATAACAGGAAGGTTATCCATTGTTGCTGATAATATCAAAAGATCTACCAAAAACTCTACATAACTAAAAAGTCCTAAAAGTCCAGCGGCTTTTATGTATTTAAAAAGGTTTAATCTGGATGTAATCATTAGATTATTCCGGCATATACTTCGTCAAATCGTCAAAAAGTAAGTACTTATCAAGTCAAATCGTAGATACTAGGTATATCATAAAAGGCTTAGGTAATTTGAACATAATGAAGTCAAGGATGGAGTAAGTAGGAACCTAAATTTACATGTTTTTGCTTATTGCTATATTTGTATCGTAGGTAAAATAAAAGAGTTTTTTATTCGTCATATTATCACTTACCTGATAGAATCTTCTACAAGTGGCTGGATCAGCGAAGTTTCCGTTGCCTTCAGTTCCTTGAGGACACACGAACTCCTCAGCCTCTTTTTTGTCCTGGCAGCTCACTGGAAAATAATTGACATAAAATAGTAAGAACCTAGCCTATTCATCTCATCATCATCACACTATTTGTATAAAATACTTAGTTATAATTTGACATTCTCTTTTTTATATTTTTGTTTTATTATTTGACTCAAACAGCGAGGACCAACCGTATGGTGGCGGTTAATCCACCACAAAAGCATTCCCAAGGAGGGTTGACGTCTGGTAGGCGGCCGGTCGTAAAATTAAGCCAAATCCTTTGCAACACGATTTTGTATTCCACAAAACGTGTTGCGCCGACCCCAAGTTATTGGGATAAGGGCAGGAAGATGATGATGTTTTATTATTTGTCCGATTTATTTCATCTGTATCTTTAATTTTTTGTTATTTTCATATCTTGTTGGCTATCTGACGATCATTTTATTCTCTGTGACATTTATGTATTAAACTAAATCTGACATTTATATCATGAAATAAATTGATCTGAATCTATTTCTCGTGACCTCGTGACCAAAAAAGTGACACTTCAGCTTCTATTATTTTATTACCTACCTATCTAAGTATTCTGAGTTGGTGTTCTGTGCATTTTCTGTGCTTCAGCGCAAAGAATCGAAAAGTGGCTTGGCACAATATTTAGATGTTAAAATCTACAGCTAAACAGGTTTATCAAATGTCTTTGGGTTTATCCTACTGACTACTTCCTGTGCAATATTCTCAATGAAAGTCTATCAATGGCTAACATGATGATGGTGATATGTCAAGCGGTTTGACAGACGTATCCGCTGCGCTTTGCACAATGCTTCGTCGACGGATGCGTCTGTCAAACAGTTTGATATAAACCGTATTAGTATTTATCTAAAAAAAGGTACTTCTTAAAATAGGTTACGAATATGTTAAGATAGGTATTACAACTTGTACAACAACTGAACAACATTTTTCGTAAATTTTTTGAAGTACTTTCGAAAAAATACTTGAACTTTAAGATCAGTAAACTTAGGACCTAAATAAAAAAAACGTTACGACATTGAGAATGATTTTGCGACATTGTGTTTCACTTTCAAACATGTTATGTAGATGTTCAACCTGTTTCCCTGGTAGTATTACAAATTTGTATTTGTGTGTTGTTACACGAGTCTCATCCATTCAGTTACTAAAATGCATCCACGTACGTAGTTATATAATACCTACCTTAATAATTTTTAGAACGATAGGCTTAGTCAAATCACTGGAAAGAAGAGAAGAATCTTGAAGAATGGAAATGACTAATACAAGTAATTGTCTTACTTGACAAGAAATTGAAGTTGGATGAAGAAAACTCTTAAGTTAGATGAAGAAGCCTTATAACATAAATCGGCTTAACGTAATACCTATCGTTAAACGTCTTAAATAATCAAATCACACCATTTATTAGCTGAAAACATGGGGTCACAAAAATAGTTATAAGCATGGAATAAAGATTAAAGATCATACCAACATACCTATTTTGCTAATTACTAGCACGCTATTGTTTCTAAGAATAAATAGGTATATGAATTTACTGCATTGAATTTTTAACTCATGATCTTACTCATGATCCTCTATTAGTCAACCTACAGGTAGATAGTAACCATTCTTAATAGTTATCCAACTGTACATTTCGACAATTTCCTATAAAATAATTTATATTCGCACTAATTGTTTGGTTACGAAACTGTTAACTGCTCGAATTACCCATCCACATTTTGAATAGGAGGGAAAGTTTGTTACGAAACAATTCAATGATATTGATGTCTAAGCTTCTAAAGGTTCGAATTAATTGATCTTTGAAACCGAAATTACAGCAATATTTCATCGCGATAAATCAATTTAATATACCTAGAACCTATCTATACAGAAAAGGTTGTCATACCATCACACAATTACATCCTATCCTATCACGGATAAAAATTTATTCTAAGAGGATGTAATGGACTATAGGCAAATCCAATTTTTCGGGAAATTCACCTCATCAGAGATATATGTTCCTCGATGCTTATAAATTTCACTTAATCAAAAGATATTTATCGATTTAAAGTCGATACCTAATGGTCAATTTCGTACACAAATGAGGTTCGCAGAAAAAATATACTAAGGTAGAGAATGCATGTGAACTCGAATAATCTACTATGTTGCAGTAAGGGTAATTACTGGACAAACTTCGACATTGCAATCCCAAGAATGATGATGACTAACTTGTGTACATAGGACAGGTATTCAATAAAGTATTTTGACCTAGGAATGTCGCAAGAAAAAACTTGTGTGTCTATCTAAGATATTCAATCTATTTTGGCATATTGTGCAAAGAACATGTCTTGAAATGTTGCACAAATACTTATTTTAGATAGGAACTTAGTTATAGTAAGTATAATGTTCCTATCACCAAAATAAATCGATATCTGTATTTTTTATTTATTATAGGTATTTTCGACTATATGTCGGCCTTAGCTGACACCAACTCTGGCTTAGACTAGATTAAAGTGTAGGTATACCCATCCTGGATTTAAAACAAACCTGTTTGTACATACATACTCCTTATTTGAGCCAAAACTCATGATACATTAATATAAAGTAAGTACCTACAAGGACAAAAAAGCAAGCAGGCAGTGAAGTCAATATCCTCGTCAGCAACCGGTCAAGTACCGCAATGTCAAGTGAAAGAAAAGGACGTGCCGTAAGCGTATACGAATTGAAATTAGCATGGCTCTGAGGTACTTTCTAAACACAGCCCATGCCCCTGAGAATGTGCAAAAGAGTAAATGAAATAACAGTATATTGTTTCTGCTTAGCGTGCGCCTAACTGAAGCACAATAGCACAATGAGTCTATTTCTAAATTGATAGCAAAAGTTTAAAAAGAGTGAAGTTACTGAAAAAACTTCTCAAACAAAGTAAATGAGTATTTTATATAAAATCATCAATGTAAAGGTAGCGTATACACTATTTCGTCTCTACATGACACATTCATATCAAGCTTTATAAATATTGTTTAAAAAATTAGTATAAATTAACAAATAAGTCAGTACCTACTTATCATGTACCCAGATAGAAAGATCGTTTCATATTTCTAATATCTTTATTGTTTCCTGGATTTCCGTTCTACTTATTAAACTAGATTAGATTCGCATTGAAAAAACACCAGACGTATTCTAAGCATCTATACCCAATCAGACTTTTAACTTTTTATAAATATAATAAGAAATGTAGAGACACCTATCTTTAACAATTTACAGGAAAATAAGGGCATACGGGCAGAGGCACTCGAAACGAATCAAAATACTTTTTAAAGGTTATTCTTAAAATAAACCCTGAAGAAATGTTTATTCTCCAGGATAATTTATTCCAGTAATTAGGTGCTATAAGGGTTGATACTTGGTACATGTACAATAGCTACCCCCTTTACCATTCCTACGTACGTCTTCTTTAAAGCTTCGTCAAACTAGTAAGCACTTTTTATTTAGGTAGGTACCTAGCTAACAGCTGACCAAATCGAGAATCTGGGCTGGTATAATAGCTTTCACTATATCATTTCGATGTAACGGTTACGTTAGCTTACCGAGCCATCGACTTGTTGTAAAGTAGATCTTTTGCATGTCCGATACAGTTAAATGCATAATCTAGGTATAGATACCTATATATCAATCGCGAAAGTTTTATAATACCTGCATCAGGTATCATAGTTTGTGAGGTCTTAAAATATGAAGCACACAAGATAACCTATCACAATCAGTTCTTAAACGAGTATCAAAGACACGCTAAAACTACATCTTGCATAATATTACGAATAACGCATAATAACTGCGTGTTTTTTGTCGTTTACATAACTAGTACAAACTTTCGTACTTACACAACGGCACAACACAGAAAACTTAATTAAGAAAATAGGTAAATAGAAAAACGAACCGCTGATAAAAATGGCACAAATGATAAGTATCCGCATGATGCCGGCCACTGGCGCTCGCGTGTGGGCTGATATCCGCGACATGGTGCCTTTCACCGCCGCGTGAACACTGCGGCCTGCGCGTACGCAGCCGCGGCGACCACCTACCAGCCGACCTCCAACATCGGCTTTCTCCTCCCAAACCCTCTTGACTTGACACTCAAACCGGACAATCCACAGTTTTTTATTTGCTCAGTGCCGGTGGTGCCAGCTAAATGCACAGTTTTGCTGTGTTGTGATTGTCACGTTCACAAATTTTACTCCAGGCTCGTTTAGAAGTACTTACCTACCATGTATCCATTTTTAGTGGTTTCACAGTTATTTAGAAAAGTTAGTATACAGGTAGATCTGGATCAGCCGTATAGACTTATCAGTATCCCTCCCATAGATAGATAAGCTGCTTATTACTTATTATTAAGTATTATTCTTACCTTTGATGCAAAAATATGAACGAGCCACGAAGTACCTAGCGAGAAAATATTGTTATGTATTATTGTTAGGTAGGTACTTAATACAAATATTGATACAAGATAAAACTTATAGGTAGGTAAGTACCTACTTACATTTGTATCTGGGATAAACCAATGATAGTGTGGTCAGATAATAACTGTATGGCCCAAAGCTAAATTAAAGATTCTATTGGACTGTTGCGATAATATGACTGAGAAAATAATTCAATAGCCGGTCTGATCGCAAACTTTTGAATATTTTTTCCCGCCAATTTTATAAAAACGTGTGCAAAGGTAGGTACGTGCTGTGTTGTATAAAATAAACTTAGAACGATTCTTTAGTGTAGCAGTGTTTGAGGTAATAAAAAAACACCGAACTCTTATTTTTTACAAAAAATCTGTTCAGTTTCTCTAATATAAAACCGAAATAACCTACTATAAGTACATTTCAAAATAAATAATTTTTAAAATCATTTTGCAAATACGAATACGTTCGTTTCATCGCACTCCTAGCGCTGTAAGCGAAATTTCATTGGATAGAAAACGTGCAAATAGGACTTTTGCCAATAGTTCTAGTGTTATAAACATATTGTTAATAATTCAATGAAATAAATGGTAAGGTTATGATATCTTTGTTTAAATTGTACTTAAAATGTAATTTAAATTGTACTTGTTGTTAAATACACGTTTTCAATGGAACGACCAAGCTTCATCGACTACGTGTTATCTGTCAAATGAGAAACGTCATTATGACAGTTCGACGTATTCCAAGGGTACGTTCACGCCTGCCTTTTGTATAAAAGTTAAACTATGACAGTTCGTAAAACCTCGTTTTGGAGCGTAGTTTGGGAGGAATTTCCTACTTGTCAAAATTTTAAATACCCCGTTCACCGTGCCGCCCGGAGAATTTTTCTCGATGTCTCGACATAGATAATTTTTCTCCAAACGTCACATTTGACATTAGGTAACGGTTATGTTTACGAGTTTGATGAGTCTTTTATCATCATTTCTTAATTTTTTGTATTTGTTAAATGGTTTTAATAATTGATTTGTGTTTATAAGCAAAGTAAATTTATTTAAGTAACAAATTTACTCTAAATTGAAACTATTTGTGCCGATAAAAGTGAAATTATGTATCAAAAACAAGGTGGAGTTCTCTACGCTGATCTTTACAGGTAATTTGGCTTTTATTTTCATAATATCTGTTTAGGAACCGATGAAAACTATATAAGAATTCATTATCTTGTAGATGTAACCAATATTTATTTGAAAATTAAGCAAGTTTACGTTAGGAATATTTTGCAAAACTTGTTGGTTTTTTTTCAGCATTATGTTGTTATTTCTTTCTTAGAACGACATGAATCATGCTCTATTAGCGTATACGTTGAACTTGAGTATGTTTTTACCTGTCTACAGTTTAATCACATAATCAACAATTAAAAACCCTATGTAAGGACTCTTTTCTTTCACAGTGGAATTAAAACTTTAATTTGATTTCCAGTTATCTGATGGCCCAAACCGTATGGCTAATAAGACAAGATTCTGGATGTGGACAGCTAGCGGATGAGGAGGCAGTGTTATGACTGAAGATGTCGAATTGACAATGGTACTACATTGGAAAAAAGATGAGAGTTGTGGTATGGAAAAGATTAGTTTGTGTTTACCTTTTACTTTACTCCACTTCTTATTTTGACGACAAGAGGAGCAGCCCAATGAGCTTCTAAGTAATAGATGTCACTATGTTCAAGCCGCTCTCTGCTACTAGTAAGCTTCTGACACGGTTTTTGAGGCCGTTACCTGTAGTTGTTATCATATTATCATAGGCAGCAATAGTGACCGATATGATGGCTCAACATTCACTTTGAAGAATGCAAAAATCTTTCTGACAGTGAATCAGGTTCGTTTGCCTATGTTAAATGGAAAAAAAATTATAAATATCCACTATGTAACCGTAACAGTCCACTGCTGGACATGGGCCTCCCATAATAATATGCTATTGCCATACTCACCACGCTTGGCAGGCAGATTGTTGGGCACAGTTCAAGATGTTGCATTTACATGGAACGCTGCTGCCCGTTCCCTGGATGTCTATCCCTTAGTAGTTTTTTTTGACACCCACGGGTAGAATTGGGATGATGCTATTATTCTAAGCAAGCATCACGCAGCAATCATAATTCATAACTATGTCTCTCTTTATCTTATCTCCCCATGTACTATCATATCACCAATAAATCCACCTTCTGATTTTAGGGATCAACTTATAGGGTATTAACTATGTGTGTTTCCGGAAATGAAAGACTACACCACGAAGGTAGCCCATATCATTGTATGCTGGTATGACTTAGAGAATAATTAACTTCAATTTCTAATATTTCAGGAAATCCAGTTTGTCTCGGGCAACTTTTGGCAAAATGGAATTTGCCAACATGAACCTTCTCTTCTTTCATCTGCACCAACCAATGAAGCTGAGCTCAGACTGGACTCTGCAGTGCACCACCACAATGCAGCGGATCAGTGACCTGACGCTATCAGTGACTCTATGACACAATTTTGGGATGGATTGTAAAATATGCATAAGGACCAATACATACATCGCATGCGCATCGTATCTGGAGTTCACAACTTAAACTTACACTCAATTCTTGTCCCCTCATCACCGAAGAGCCATACCAGGGTTCATCGGGTCGTTCATCGACAAGTGTGCGTGTCCCACACGATAGGCACAAGAACATCTATTCAGGGCCTTAAGAGTGTTCTTAGTAAATGTACCGGAGAAGATAGAACAGGAGCTACAATCTACGCACCAACATAAGCATCGTTGAGTTCTTAGGTAAGTCACGCCTGTATCCCTGTCCCTGTAAGTCTCTAACATGGCCGTGTTATGACCACCGTAATTATCAGTGATCAACACACAGACATAAATAGTGATCTCCAAATCCTAAAACCAGCGCTCAAAGCACGAGACCACATCAAAAGTTGGGTGCAAGGTATTTTAAATATTGCTGCTGCTCATTTTCTGTATCGATACCTCAGACCTCCGCAGTCGCTACCACACCCATGGGTAAAAATGGGGTAATGTTATTCTAAGCCGGCACACATTTTTTGAAGATGTCGTATTCGTTGATATTTTTACCTAAAACTAAAGCTTTAATAAGATTTTTCTTCTCAAATTACAGGCAGCCGGACAAGCGCTCAGGCAACTTTGTGCTACACTTCGTAGACAGCTACGAAGCATGAATAGTGAATATCATGATGAAACGGGTTTAAGTCAAGTCACACCGTACCCCATACCCGGTGATGCCAGTTGATTTTCTGTGAGTATTCAATTTCAGTTTTTCTTCTATGATCAGATTGAATTAAAACAGCACTGGGTTGAGACTATTATCACAACACAATCGAAACAATGCATGATCTAGGTATATGTAAAACCCAGACAATCATCATTGGCAGCTCTTGGAATATTTCTCGTGTTGACCATAACTCGCTCCCTCCGATTGTTTTCGACGGTACCATAATACCCTTCAGCCGTAAAGTTAAGAACCTTGGGGTTATCTTTGATGATTGTTTATCATGGAAGGACCATGTCTCTGAAGTAAGTCGGAAGGCGTTTGGCGCGTACAATTCGCTGAAGCTTCTTGAGAACTTGCTGCCTACTAAAACTAAAATCTCTTTGGCACACACGCTTCTATTGCCGATTCTGGACTATGCGGATATGTGTTATCCAGACCTAACAGTTGAGCTGGTCAACAAATTGGAGCGCCTGCAAAATCTCTGCATTAGGTTTATTTTTGGTTTGCGGAAGTTTGACCATGTTTCTTCCTATAGGTCCCAGCTTAAATGGGCAACCATTCCTGCCATATAGAGAATATGGCAGTCTCTCCTTAGGGAACTTCTTTAATCTATTCTTTCCTTCCTCATACTCCTCCTTACCTCAAAGAGCGCTTTATCTTCCACTCCTCGACGTTGGCTCGCTATCTACGTGCCAGCGATTCCTTAAGCTCAATCTCCTTCTCACAGGACCGAATTTTATGCGAAGTCTTTCACAGGGCGAGCAATCAAGCTGTGGAATTCTTTGCCGGAAGAGATTCAACGGTCACCGTCACTCGCATCTTTTAAGGAGAGAATTAAAAAACACTTCCTTACCTCTCCTTATCTTAAGTAAGCTGTTAAGAATATCTGTTGTTAACTTGTTATATATATCTGTGTTCTTCCGATTGTTTTTCTTTTGATATCCTTATTCCATATAGGTTTATGTATTTGTTTATCTTATAATTATATGTATATTAGTTTATTTTATCTAATATAATGTATGTACCTATTGTATGTAAAGTAGTTTATTAGTATATGTAGATGTATGTACCTATGCACTATCCCGTTTCACCGTACACATTCTTTCCATCACCCAAAGGTTGCCTGGTAGAAATTGCTACTCTAGTAATAAGGCCGCCTATATTGTACTGATTTT
The DNA here is from genome assembly GCA_024500475.1 of Phthorimaea operculella. Lineage (NCBI taxonomy): Eukaryota > Metazoa > Arthropoda > Insecta > Lepidoptera > Gelechiidae > Phthorimaea > Phthorimaea operculella. The sequence continues at coordinate 1,503,988 of JANFCV010000119.1, forward strand.
TTCTTCTACTGTATGTTATATCGTTTTGTGTTTTGTGCAAATAAAGCATTTTGTATTGTATTGTATGTTGGGAATTCTAGCCCCCAGATGTGTTACCATTGCGCTTATCGGCACTCAATTCGTACTTGGAATAATCACTTAATAATCACTCCATACACACCACACTTTTCAGTTAGATGGGCCAGCATAGCACTATATATTTTTCGTAATAAAAAAATTACACTCTACCGCAAAACAACACGTCATTATTTCTATTTTACGATTTCTACGATTTAAGTTTCTAATAATAATTTAATTTTGTTAATTTCAGCGCGCATCGCGGCTAGTGGGAGCCACTAAAGTAGATGAGAAGTCTTTAACGACTATATATTATAAACGACTTGCCGTTCATGGTACAGAATCTAGCCAAGATAGTGCTTTTTGCTGATGATACTTCTTTAATATTTAAAGTGGATAGAAAGGCTGTAAATATTGACGAAGTATATGGCGCACTTGATCAGGTTCATAAATGGTTTACGTCAAACAATTTAGTGCTGAATTCTAAAAAAACTAAATGTATTAAATTCTCTTTGCCTAATGTAAAAAGTATTAAACACGATGTTGTTCTAAACAATGAAAAGCTTAATTATGTAACTGAAACGGTTTTCTTAGGGATTACACTCGACGCAACCGTTCAATGGGATCCACATATACTAGCACTGGCTAGTAAACTTAGCTCAGCGGCATACGCTGTTCGAAAAATTCGACAATTGACCGATGTTGCTACAGCCAGGCTTGTGTATTTTAGTTACTTTCACAGCATAATGTCCTACGGATTATTGTTATGGGGTCAAGCCGCTAACATTGAAACTATCTTTGTGTTACAGAAAAGGGCTATAAGAGCAATATATAAACTTCGAAGTCATGAATCCCTACGAGAATTGTTTAAGGAAATTGGCATTCTTACGCTTCCTTCGCAGTACATATTTGACAATATAATGTATGTACGTAAGAATTCCAGTTTCTATTTAAGAAACTCTGATATTCATTGTCGTAATACAAGAAATAAAAATAAAATTGTACCGCCACAAACCAGATTAAGTAAGATCAGTAAATCATTTATGGGTAACTGTGTACGCTACTATAATAAAATTCCAGAGGAAATTTTAAAGTTAAATGATAGGCAATTTAAAATTAAAATAAAGAATACTTTATGTTCGAAAGCGTATTACAATACTGAACATTATCTGAAAGACAAAGATGTCTGGTTAGCAGCAACAGTTGCTCCAACACAATGCAAGAGATAGGCATTATTTAAAAATAAACTTATACTTTTATGATATGCAAATTGACATGTACCTATAGTGGTTAAATTTGACATTTCATACTTATTATTCTTAAATTTTTGACATGTATTTTTTACATTTACTGTAAATTTACTTTTTTTGTTATGTTATTTTATTGCTCGTATGTTTAAAGTATATTTTAAAGACGAAACAGTTAGAATAATCTACTGTAATATTATTTTTATTTTGTTGAGCCGTTTTTGGCTATTACTATTATACTATTAATTTGTTTTCTAACTTAGCTAGGGTCACATAGGGCCTAAAATATTGTCAACTTTAGAATAGGTGCACTTCTGGGCAGGTTTTTGGGGGGTTTTCCTGTCCAGGGGTCCGGCTAACTATACACATGGAACACCTTTTAAAATATTGACAGAATTTAATTCCATTTACTTGTCATTTACTGAGGCATAAAGTTACATGCTGTGTGGTTAGCCTGGCCAGCCCCGAGGCAGTGCCTTTATTTTTATTTTTTTATCCCGCCCGAGCCGCGTATAGAGTAGGAACAAAAATTGTAATAAAAAAGAGAAAATTTTTGCATTAGAAATTTTCTCTTTTTTAAGTTTGAATTAGAATGTGACTTTCTTAAAGAGAATCTTGTAAATTCCTACTAAGAAATAAATTATTGAATTATTATTATTGAATTATTTAAAGGTAGAAGGGCGTACGTGTGGCCACTGCACGCACCGCCCGGCGCCCCGAACCACGGACATCTTAGCTGGCGTTTGAGGTACAACATAATTTTTTCTCATTCTTGTCCCCTCATCACCGAAGAACCATACAAGGGTTCATCGGGTCGTTCGTCGACTGGTGTCCGTATCCCATACGATAGAAATAGGAACATCTGCTATGGGCCTTAGCTGCATTCTTAGTTAATGTATCCTTGTGCGGAGAAAACAGCATCGTAGAGTCCTTAGGAAAGTCACGCCTATATACATCTTTCCTTTTATGAGTAACAGGTAGTACTGCATTGAAACCCGCACTGGTTTGTATCGCTTACTCTCTTTACAAACTCGCGCACAGTCATGCGAAGAGAATTTTGCATGAATGTCCGTGTTCAATGGGAGGTTCATCGGGTCGTTGGACGACTTGGTATCCCACTCGAACAACATTTGCGAGGTAAGATGTAACAGTCGGGTTGTCAGTTATTGTAACAGCCGCGTGGTTAGTTGTAGAGAGATATTGTTTTTGTCGTAGAAACGTACAACCGTAAAGAAAATGTCTGTCACCGCCGCCGCCTGTATCGCCCGTGTAAGTACGTTGTCGCGCACTTCATAGGGAAACAGTGTCTTTGTAAACCATATGACTACAATCTTCTTTTATTATTATACTAGCGACCCGCCCAGCGGTTTCACTCGCTGCTACTTACCTGTTTTCCCGTAGAGATTGGACTTTTGCCCGTAGTTAAAAGTCGATTACTCCATTTCAGCAGAATAGAGTCATCATGCATGACCATGTGCCAGCAGAAGCGGCCCGCCATGCTGAACAACTTTTACTTTGAAGCCATTATCGTATGTCTTATAGTTTAGCTGTGCTCCTGGTGCCTTCCATCAGATCAGGTACTTACTCCAGATCCTTAAGGGCTGACAAAAAGTAGCTCATGGCCGTCCTTAATATGCCAGTAATATCAGTGCCCAATTTTCACAAAGATTGGTAAAGCGGTTTGGCTAATTTGGGTAATATCCGCTATATTTCCCGCTTTCCTGTGGAATGAGGAATTTTCCGTAGTAAAAGTGGCCTATGTTACTCAGGAATGTTGTACCTTTCTAATGGTGAAAGAATTTTGAAAATCGGTCCAGTAGTTTCGGGTTTATCGATAGCATACAAACAAAGAAAAAACAAACAAACAAATCTTTCCTCCTTATTATATTAGTGTATATGAAGAAGAATACCTTATTTATACCTACAAATTATAATGTTACAGGTTTCCGAATATGAAGAACACAGTGTCTATGCTGAAGACAAAGAGATACACAGTGCCCGTGTGGACGCATCCCTGCATTAACAAGGGCTGCGTGCCCTGGGAAATCGAAGCTCTGAGCAAAGGGTGAGCTTTTATAAGCACAGTTACTTTAAGGCGGAGGAAAAGCCCAAAGACCAAAGCTTTCGGAACATAAGCGTAGCAGCAGCGTCGCTACGCGCTAGTCTTCTTCTTCGAGTGGGACACCAAGTCATCCAACGACCCAATGAACCCTGGTGTTAGAGTTTTTCAACCGTCTACTACAAGTTGCAGGCCTCTGACATGGTTCATAGACAGCAACCGGGACCGACGGCTTAACGTGCCCATCATCCGAAGCACGAAACCATCTTGCTTTTGGACAATTAGGTGGTTCAGCCTGCAATGTCCTGACCAGACTGGGAACAAATTCACAAAGTGACAATTTTGTGAGTAAACCCACGGAAATTGAACCCGGAACCTTCTGCGTCGAAAGCAGTCGTACTAAACGCTGCGCCACATCGAATGTCGCGCTAGTAAACCGGTAAGATGAACTTTAGTGATAAGAAATGGTAAAACTTTAATATTAGTTACCTCTATAATGGCTGGCCAAGTCATAATTTATGTGCAGACCCGTTACGGAATCTTCGAATCCTAAGATATTATTACTCTTATGGTTAGACTGACTAGATAATTATGTTCATAATTTCTGTGCAACCTAGGAATCTTTATTCTAATTTCTCTTGTTTTCATTTCAGCGAAGACGAGCTGATGGAACGAAAACGGCACCACCACCGTCTACATCGACTTCATGAAACCTGTCAAGTTAGTCTCCAAATGTAATAAAATCTGACTTAGATTTGAATATGTGCAGCAGGTGTATCGCGAAATCGGGTCAATCGCGAAATTCCTAGGCACTTCGCGAAGAACCGGATAAGTGCGAAATGCATCCATTTATTCGCATTTGGCCTTAGAACTCTAGGCCTTTAACGAATTCGTTAATGAATGGTCAAAAATCTAGGTCAACTACTCGCTTGGACACGCTCGTAGGTGCCTACGCATCTGCTACGACTTTTCGGTGCTCTAAGTCCCTCTACGCCGACACAGGGGCATCGACGACGAGTCGTGAGCTCTCGCTCGTCGCAGTAGTGGGCAGTTCCGCCGCAGTCGAGCCCCGCTCTAATCTGGCCTATACATTCATGTCAGTGGCCCACAGAACCATTTTATAGGTCTGCTCAACTTAGTCAAGCCTCCTCAACCATGTCAAAGTTCTACATAACCATTCCAGAGCCATTCGACAGCCGATGTGGCGCAGTGGTTAGAATGACTGCCTGCCACGCAGAAGGTTCCGGGTTCAATCCCGGTGGGGTCACTCACAAAGTTGATATTTAACTCTTTGTGAATTTGTTCCCAGTCTGTTTAGGACATTGCAGGCTGAACCACCTTATTGTCTGAAAAGTAAGATGGTTCCGTGCTTCGGATGGGCACATTAAGCCGTCGGTCTCGGTTGCTGTCTATGATGGCGGTCGTTACACAACCATGTCAGAGGCCTGCTACTTGCAGTAGGCGGTTGAAAACTCTGACACCAGGGTTCATCGCGTCGTTGAACGACTCGTTGTTCCACGCGAAAAGAAGATTCCAGAGTACTACGACACCAGTATGGAAGTGAGCATGTGCATTAAAATGAGTAGTAAACGCTGGTGTAGTAATACTCCTGAATGGTTGTGTAGAACTTTGACATGGTTGAGGATGAGGAGGCATGACTTAGTTGAGCAGACTTTTGACATGGTACTGTGGGCCACTGACATGGATGTGTAGGCCATTGCAGGCTGAACTACCTAATTAATATATGCAACCTTTGCTGGAGATTAGAGCGCGGCTCGACAGCGGCGGAACTGACCACTACTGCGACGAGCGAGAGCTTACGACTCGTCGTCGATGCTCCTGTGTGCGTTCTACGGTGGCGTAGAGGCACCGAACAGTCGTAACAGGTACGTAGGCATCTACGAGCGTGTCACCTTATACCTAGACGACCTAGATTTTTTACCATTAATTAAAGAATTCGCTATAGACAGAAGGCCAAATGCGAATAAATCGATGCATTTCGCACTAATCCGGCTCTTTGCGAAGGGCCTAGGGATTTCGCGATAGACCTGCAAAATATGCATTATTGTGCTTCTCTTTTTGTCGTGTGGGTCATCGAATCAAATATTTACATCCAAGTAAAGCCTCTAAGACTTAAGTTCCAACTTAAGCCTCTTAGATGACCGTTCTACGACCACCGTAATTATAAGTAACCAACTCACAAACATTATCTCCTGATTCTAAAGCTAGCGCTCAAAGCACTACACCAGTGAAAGTTGTCATAAATGTCGTTCAATGAAAAACTTTCAAACTGGCTATTCTTCTTTTTCTTCGAGTGGGACACCAAGTCGACAAACGACCCGATGAACCCTATTAAGTCACTAACAGAAAGCCGTAAAAACAGTTATATGTTGCAATTATATTTTCTTCTCTTCTTCTCTTGCAGATTACTGTCCTTAAATGTGTGACATCAGAGACCAGCCAGGAGTGACCACCGTGAAGTACTTTCGGTCGATAGCACAGTTCGTGCCCATGACTGAAGTTGGGTCTGGTTACAAGTAAGTGTTCATAACCCCAAATTAGTAGGGCATAGGTACGTCATGTCATGAGTTGTTTTGTTACGACATTTTTCCAGTTGGAAATGTCAGTCTTTTTGGGGGTAATTTATTTGCTATGCCACCACGCGCTTAGCGCATTTATACGAAATGCTACTGAATATTCTCAGGATTTATCCGTTACTTGCCTTTTAAGATTTCAACTTGTAAAAATGGGGGAATAGTATTCTGAACTGACATAATACGAGCAAATGAGTTAACTTAGCTTAATCTCATTCATCTATTTGATTGAATCGATAGTGCAACAATAACAGCAAAACGTAAGCCCTTTCCATCTTCGTGTCGTGCGCATAATCGACAAAGACACATAATTGACGGCTGATGTGGCGCAGTGGTACTGCCTACAACGCAGAAGGGTTCGATTTTCGATGGGTCATTCACAAAGTTGGTACTTAGTCTGGTTAGGACATAGCAGGCCGAACCACCTAACTGTCCATAAAAAAGATAGTTCCGTGCTTCGGAAGGCACCTCAAGTCATCGGTTCCAGTTGCTGTCTATGATTACTTAGATGGCAGTTGTTACAGATCCATGTCAAAAGCCTGCTACTTGTAGTAGGCGGCTGTAGAACTTTGACACCGGGGTTTATCGGGACGTTAGACGACTCGAGTGTCTCATATAAATAGAGAGGTGAATAAATTAACAAAATCCGTAAGGTTCTAGAGGTTGAGAAAGTTCTTGCCGCCCTCTAGTCACCACCGCGGAAGGAAGTTCATAAATTTTGGTAGTCTTTGCTTGGTTTGAAATCGGTACGCGCTGTACGCGTTCCTCTAAAGTAATGCTACAAACTTTGTGTTACAGAGTCTCCGGCTGATGTCCATTCCACGTTACGCGCATCTGTTACTACACCGACGCGTCGCCGTGAGCAGGCGGGACACAAGACTACTCGTCGTGTAGATGCAGCCAATTTGTTTGTTGTTGATGAAGTTTTTTTTTATGTAGTAACTGCGTCTAGATATGGTCATGCGCGTGCGAGGCAAGACCGTGCGGTGCGATGCATACGTCCCACGGGGCGGTGAGTGGTGAACAGGCGAAGCTGCACCCCAGATCTGGACGCAGTTATTTTTGTATAATAAATGTTACATTATGCAAATAAATGTATTATTACTATCAGCAATAAAAACGTATGTATCTGTATGTAAGATTCAATTTATTTTCTACCTAAATCCCTACATATTCTTATCTAAGGTTATTCTGAGCGTCAATTTATAGTGCCTACTTGGGTCAGTGGTGGAACGGCACCAACTGCTTATCGCATCTTTACGAGCAAAGATTTAAACTGCGCGGCCACCACCACTGAGACAAGATCTATAATATTAGGCTTAGGTAATGAACATGGAAACTGTGCAAATAAAACTGAAATCTACATATTTGAGTACTAGATTTATTTCGTACTAAATTATAAATTATATTAGCTACATGGTAGATAGGTACACGGCACGGCATAAAGGTATATAAACACAACAACTTAACTCTACAATTGATCAACGGTAATGATGCAGGTCAGCGGCTCAAGATCCGGATGTCCCTATTAGCTAATGCTAACTGCACCCATGGTCAGCGGCTCAGGGTCTTGATTTCTCTGAATGGAATTCCCAGAGGAACACAGGAAGATAATATTTAAAAAATAATTTCTCTGTAAGTGCTTACAGAATTTGTTTAGCAGACTGAAGAGGAAGATTCTAATAAGTCATCCATCCCGCTTGCTGACTAACTATACAACCATATCAGAGGTATACTATTAGTTGCCTAGTAGGGGGTGGAAACCTCTTACACCAAAGGCTCATCCATCATATTGTTCGTCCACTTTGTGTCCCACATTACATGAATGCATGCATATTATACAGAATAACACTGAAAACTGTTTTTCATATAAGATATTTTACTGGCATGTATTACTATACATATGAAATGCGCTGCTTTTTCAATCACTATACATATTAAAAAATACACATCAAAATCTACGGATTCTGATAGCATGGTTAAGGAACAGTTCTCCTGCTGCACTGCACATCTTTCACTAGGGTTCACTGGGTTCACAGGAAACATTTGCCGTCCCATTCGACGGGAAAAGAAGCATTTCTGTAACTCTGTAGTCTAGCTGGGCACTTGGTCAGGGTTCAAATTTTCTCTGGATTGCGCATCAGGATCGTTGAGAACTTTTGTCAGTAAGCCATTTGTATATCTCGTGCTGATTATCCAGGCTCCTGGAGTCTCCAGCTATTTCACATTCCGCACTAACCCTCGATGTTTATCCGCCAGCTGGAGCAGTACAATAAACACCTAAAATCTTGTGCTATGAAGGTATTTTTTCTACTTTGTACAGTGAAGGTGGGCTCCAGGCCTCTAGATAGTCAATACTAAGTGCTTCACATCGCAAAATTAAAGCAAAACAGCTTAAAAACAAGGAAAACGTTGAGAAAAGCGCGAGTGCGAGCAACGAAATGACGTTTAATAGCTGTCAAATGATGCATACTTTTTTCATTCTTTCGTTCTGTTATAGATTTGCGTAAAGTGCACGTTCATCGACGCAAGCGTATAAAAGAGCTACGAAAGAATTATGCGAAAAGCAGCTATGAACGTACCCCAATCCAACATTGGGAAATTATTAGATTTTGTATTATTTCAAATTAATTGATTAGTTTACGGTATTTGGTCTGAGTCAGGTGCATAAAATTTATGGCATTCTACCTATTACAGCACCATGACGACTTTACGTGAACGCCAACTCAGTAAGTTCGTCTTTTCATGTTGTATTGGTTTCATGTTATATTTCAGGATATAACCGTAATTTTGTGTGTACAGATGCTCTGAAGCAGATGCTGAACCTGAACCAGGCCCTCACGAAGAGTGTAGCCACAGAGCCAACGTGGAAAGTGTTAATTTACGACAGAGTTGGTCAGGACATTATTTCACCTCTCATTTCTATCAAGGAACTTCGAGAGCTAGGCGTGACTCTTCATGTGTAAGTGCGATAACCTATTAACACATAATAGTCAATGTATTTTAAATTCTATCGAGTCATATAACCAATTCTTCTGTATACGTAACCCTGATTAAAATAATGTGGAATTTCATCATGTTTTCTTTTCTTCTATTCCAGCCAGTTACATTCAGACCGAGATCCAATACCAGAGGTCCCAGCAGTGTACTTTTGTGCCCCCACAGAAGAGAACCTTGGCCGAATATGTCAGGACCTGGACAATGGCATCTATGACCAGTATCACCTGAACTTTATCTCACCAATATCAAGGCAAAAACTGGAAGACCTAGCTGCTTCAGCCATACAGTCCAACTCAGTTATGAATATACACAAAGTTTACGATCAGTATTTGAATTTCATATGCCTGGAGGATGACTTGTTTGTAATGAAACATCAGCAATCAGACTCACTTTCATATTATGGTGAGTTTTAAAACATTTACTGTGCCAGTTTACCATGCTTACCCTTTTTCTTATTGTGCTTGTGTCAGAACATGTTCAACTCCACAACAGATGTTCCAGAAAACTATCTATGTTCTATCTAAGTTCCAGAAAACATGTATAATAAGCCATTGGTGGAGGTGGACTTTCAGAAAGCTATTACTATTAGAATAGTCATTTGTACAATAGGAGAGCAAAGTTGATTTTTGCTACAAGTGCTATTTTGAATCCAGAGGTAGCAAAGGATATTAAAATATATTCAAAAGTAGTATCCTCAGCTCAGCGAGCGATTCAAAAGTATGAGTTTTAAATGAATTTTCTCTCAAGGGAAACAAAACAAATGCAAATCATACAATATTACAATAAAAAAAAAACAATCTGAATAATGTCAACAACTTTGCTTTAGTATACCTACTAACTTATGTTCAAATTTCAAATTACTTTGCTTCATGAAGTGAGCAAAAGTGATGTTTCTACATGGATTTTAGTGCTGTTCTTTTTAAGCTGGAGAGGGGAAATCTATGATTTTACTTATTGGTTTCTGTATTAACTTACCTACTTTTTGTCTGTTTTCAGCTATAAACAAAGGTGACACAAAAGATACAGAAATGGAAGCTATCATGGACACAATAGTTGAAAGCCTGTTCTCTGTATTTGTAACACTAGGTAAGTTCTTTTAATTATTATTAAAGCTTTATTAATCCAAGACATTATTAATTACATTTCAATACAATTTCAATTTATGATATATTATTATTCAATTTAAATTAAATTAAATTGCTAATTAATTTTGTATTTTTACTAGTAAGTTTCTAGTAAGTCTAAGTAGTAAATAGTAGTTTAAACTTAGTAACATACTAGATAAGTTGTAAGTCACTACAAAAGTGCAAAAGCAGAAATTATAATAGAGTATAATGTTTATGCTCAGCAGTGGACTGCTGTGGCTGTTGATGTTTTTAGTGTTGTAATATCAATTTAATCTAAGAGGTCCAACTATGAAATAAATTAAAAATCCTTGTTTATATGTTCCAGGCAATGTTCCTATCATTCGAAGTAGCAAAGGCAATGCAGCAGAGATGGTTGCCAAAAAGCTAGACAAGAAACTGCGAGAAAACCTATGGGATGCCAGGAACAACTTATTCCATGGCAACACTGGGCAGACGGGCTCGTTTAGTTTCACTCGGCCAATGTTGATTCTGCTGGATCGGAATTTGGACATGGCAACACCTCTACATCATACATGGACATACCAGGCTCTTGCTCATGATGTGTTGGACTTGTCATTAAATAGGTAAGTAGTCAAAAGATTTAAAAAAAGTTTCCTGGTATGGTTTTCCAAAGGTTACTCTTTGATGATGTTGATTTGTATAATACACCTGGCGTTTGCACCAATATTGTATGAAACAAAACAAGCTATTGATTCATACTTTACTGCATACTAGCATATTTTTATAGGAGTTTGCTAATTTAAAAAAAAAATAAAGAAATGCCATGGTTCCAGAATGAACATGTTCTAGAATTCGGAAATAAATGTTGCACTCTCATTTTTGTGCTTATTAAGCTGAGAGACAAAATCTAGAATTCTAGAGCTTCTTAGCTACCAATCCGGAATATAATTGTAAGTTTATATGATTTCAGGGCAGTAGTACCCGAAAATGTTGGAGCTGCCCCCATCCCTGGGCAGAAATCAAAAACTCGGGTGTGCGACCTGGACTCAAAGGACCCCCTGTGGTCAGAACACAAGGGCAGCCCCTTCCCGACTGTTGCTGAAGCTATTCAGGAAGATCTAGATAAATACAGGTAAGGGATTTTAGATAACTTGCAAGCAAACTACAGCATTTGAACCTGACTTTCGCTAGCGACGCCTCTACATCTTTAAATACGCCTTTGTGGTCTTTTCGACATCTACGGATAGTGGGGGATGCTATTCCAATCTGACACCATACTTGTGAAACTATGTATGTTAATAGGCGCGTCCACACTGCGCGAGGCAAATGCTCGTGAGGCATACGCTCGTGTGGCACGCGAGCCAATTCGGCCCAATTTGGACACGTACGTTTGAGTTGCCTGCGCGCGCTCGCCCGAGCATGACCTTGGGTGAGCCCGAGCGTATGTCTCGGCAGTTGCCTCGCGCAGTGTGGACGCGCCTATTGCTAAACAAAATTGCCTATCATCTTTGAGTTACTATGGGAGGTCCACATTTTTTTCATATTTCGACCTGTTTCTTAGGAAAAGTTGTTTCTAATCACCGGCTGGTTCTGATTTCTGGTTTTCGCTATCGGTCACTAGTAAAATTTCACCCTATAAACCGCGGGAAAATGTCTCGATCCCGTGGGTAAAATCATTCACCATTTCATGGGAAGAAACTTCGAGACGGCAAGGATTTATTTCGACGCGTTACACAAAATTACGCCTCTTAAGCAGTTTTTTTAAACGAAACTTTTCTCAAATTACAGGAGTTCAGAGGCAGAAGTGAAAAAGCTTAAAAGCTCGATGGGCTTAGACGCAGAAAGCGACCTAGCTTTGAGCATGGTGAGCGACAACACACAAAGGCTCACGAGCGCCGTCAACTCGCTGCCACAGCTTATGGAGAAGAAACGGCTGATTGACATGCATACCACCATTGCCACAGGTACTTAATTTTTACTGCCCCCGTAGTGGCCCGTAGTTTATCGGTGTCGACGGGTATCCCTTTCGCTAACAATATAATCTTTTTGCAGTAATATGTTTCAGCATAACATGTTTCGCCTATCTGGGGGCACGGCAGTGCCCCCACCAAGTCGAGCTGAAAGCGGCACGGCCGTACCATCCTTTTCTCGAACCAGTTCAGGCCATTTTTGACCCCCCCATAACTCCCTTGTTGATAAGTTTAGAACCCTCATTTTAAAATATCTTATCAAGCACTGCATAGACACGATACATTTCAAATTTCATTTAATTTGGACCAGTAGTTTAGAAGTTATAGTTAGTCAAAGTTTCTTAATTTTCTGCCTGACTGACTGACTGACCGATCATCAAAATTCTAAGGTACTTCTAGCAGACTAAGGAGCTTGAAACTTAGAATACACCTTGAATTTAGTGTATAAATAAAGGGAAAACTATAACATTCTGCAAATTCGGTTGCAACCGCATAACTAACTTTGTATTTCCATACAAATGTATAGGATTACAAAGTTAACTTTGCGGATGGGCTTTGAGGAAATCTGTAGCTGAGGCTCAAGAAGTAGTTCCAGATAAGAGAAAGAGGGAGACTATCTACAAAAAGAAATGAGATCCCACTAAAAACAGGAAACTTTCATCTTAAGCTATTGTGTAATTAGGTAACAGACATCATCTTACAGTAACTATATCGATATTTAAAAACTTTTATATTTACAATAACTAGAATGACTTGGCAATCGCACACTATTTGCTTGTGAGATACGATCGTCTGGTGCGATTGCCGGGTCATTCTAGTTATTGTAAATATAAAAGTTTTTAATTATCGATATAGTTACTGTAAGATGATGTCTGTTACCTAATTACACAATAGCTTAAGATGAAAGTTTCCTGAAGTAGTCCTTGAATAAATCAATAACCGACTTGGCATCACATGGATCTCACAACTTTTTACAGTAGATGAACTGAGAGGCGAGACTTGGTTCTTTTTACAAGTGAATGTTTTTAGTGGGTTTTTTTGTCTCCTTTATTATTTCTTTAGTATTTCTTTGTTTATCATTGCTCTCGACGTTGCTGTCTGATCCGGAGGTCAAAGGTTCAATTCCCGGGAGGCAGCCAAATTTTGATATTCAACATGATTATGTGATATAAAGTAGTGATGTTTTTTTGGTTAAGACATTGAAGGCGTTCACCTAAATGTCTAAAAAGAATTATGCTTCTGTCCTTTAGAGAGCATCTTCCTTCGGTTCCGGTTGCTGTCTATGAAAACTTAGAAGGCGGTTAAAAAACGTGGTCATTCAACACAGAAAAGTTCTAAGTTTTGCGAAGTACACCCTATATTGTCGTTTTGCGAAATTTTATTGACAACTTATTTCCCATCCACAGCAATCCTGAACGCCATCAAATCCCGGCGGCTCGACTCCTTCTTCGAGCTGGAAGAGAAGATAATGAGCAAAAGCACAGCGGTGGAAAGCAAGACCGTCCTGGACCTGATCTCGGATCCCACCGCGGGGACTCCTGAGGACAAGATGAGGCTGTTCATCATATACTACCTTTGCTCGGGGCAGATGGCGGAAGATGAATACAAGAAGTTCGAAGTGGCATTGACGACTGCCGAGTGTGATGTCAAGCCGATGGCGTATATGAAACGGTGGAAGTAAGTATAAATAGCTAGATTTTTCATCTCATCCTATTTTTTGCTAATATTCATTGGTTTCAGAAGGGCGGCACACTAACGTATTGCGAGCGAAGCGAGCCCGAGTTTTCGCGCTAAATCTGGTGTGGTGGTAGCAACACTAATAAACTAAGAGATGAGGCGTCAGCGTAACACATAACTAATTGCGAGCGAAGCGAGCCCGACTTTTCACGCTAAATCTGATGTGGTGGTAGCAGCACTAATGGACTGCGAAAGGGGGCGTCAGTCTTGCACATAACTAATTGCGAGCGAAGCGAGCCCGACTTTTCACGCTAAATCTGATGTGGTGGTAGCAGCACTAATGGACTGCGAAAGGGGGCGTCAGTCTTGCACATAACTAATTGCGAGCGAAGCGAGCCCGACTTTTCACGGTAAATCAGCACTAATGAACAGCGAGGGGCGTCACTGAGACTCAAAACGTATTGCGAGCGAAGCGAGCTCGACTTTTTCGCTGCGAGAGGGGGCGTCAGTCTGGCACAGAATTAATTGCGAGCGAAGCGAGCCTGGCTTTTCACGTTAAATCTGGTGTGATGGTGGCAGCACTAATGGACAGCGAGAGGGGGCGTCATTGAGACACAAAACTAGTTGCGAGCGAAGCGAGCCCGACTTCTCACGCTAAATCTGGTGTGATGGTAGCAGCACTAATGGACTGCGAGAGGGGGCGTCACTAAGACACAAAACGTATTGTGAGCGAAGCGAGCTCGACTTTTTACACTAAATCTGGTGTGGTAGTGGCAGCACTAAAGGACAGCGTGATCACACTGACACTAAACTTATTGCGATTGCGAACGCAGCGATCCGCCCCTGAACTCGTCAGTCCTCTTGCGACTACGGGCGGTGTTACGCGCTCGAAACATCGGCAAAAAAGATAAATTTCTGCATGTTTACCTACTAGATTTTTCAGCAGTGGAAAGTTAGACAGTTCTCGATCTCAATTCGGATCCCACCGCCGGGACCCCTGAGGACAAGATGCGGCTGTTCATCATCTACTACCTCTGCTCGGGGCAGATGGCGGAAGATGAGTACAAGAAGTTCGAAGTAGCGCGTACCTGAACTTGATTTATTCGTAGTATTAATTATAATTATGCTTAGTATTCACTGGTTAAGGCGGTATCCTACCAGCTGCGCCAGATTTACCACCATTTGACCACATCGTTTGAATAAAACCACTTTCTTACAGTTTTCTTTTCTATTTGATTACGAAAGATTATTGACATTGAGAAAACTAAAACCTAAAACAAATACATGGATAAAACGAAAATTTTAAGTAAAAATAGGCACTTACTTATTTTCATCTTTATTTTCAGGGGATTCACGAAAATGTCCAGCCAATACGAGGGTGGTGGCACCAAGACAGTGTCTATGTTCTCCAAACTGGTTTCGCAGGGGTCCTCGTTCGTTATGGAAGGTGTCAAGAATTTAGTCGTTAAAAAACATGTGAGTACTTGTTACATTTTAGTGCATCAGAAATTCATTACTTTAGATCATGATGCGTGCAGGTGTTAGGGCACGACAATAGGTGGTCTATCGGTTGCACTGCACCATACAAACAGTTCACATTCGAACCCTGCAGAGAGCCCCGCTTGGCCATGTTTTCGTTGTTCCGATTACTTTGATAGAATCTAAAATATACCTACGCATTTGCGCCTTGGCGAAAAACTAAAGTATTGAAGCCGATTGGCCATCACGATTTGAATTGTCGTAACAACTAAACTAACTCTTTCATTGAATATATTCATTGCATATGGTGTTTAGTTTCACAGGCTTAAATTGAACTTATGTAAAAGGCCGAAAGGATAGATTTTGGAGCTTAAAAGTATTGGATTTTATTACCTTACAACCTGCAATACAAATGTATCTCATTCCAGAAACTGCCCGTAAGTCGTGCAGTAGAATCAGCACTGGGCGGCGGGGGCGAAGGCCCGTCAGAGCTGACCTGGCTCGACCCGCGCATGGCGAGGACTGATGGAGCGGCCAGAGCCCGGGTAGCCAAAACTACACCACCGACTGATGCTGTAGTCTTCGTAGTTGGGGGAGGGAACTACATCGAGTACCACAATCTGATTGATTTTGCTAAGGTAAGATACATGCAGTACAACATTTATATTAGTTGTGATATGGAATTGTTATATGGGGTAATGCATGCCTGGGTAACCAAAACTACACCACCGACTGATGCAGTAGTCTTCGTATTTGGCGGCGGGAACTACATCGAGTACCACAATCTGATTGATTTTGCTAAGGTAAGTGATTTATTGCATACAACAATGTTTTGTTATGGCATTGTTGTATGGGGTAATGCGTGCCCGGGTAGCCAAAACTACACCACCGACTGATGCAGTAGTCTTCGTAGTTGGGGGAGGGAACTACATCGAGTACCACAATATGATTGATTTTGCTAAGGTAAGTGATTTATTGGGTACAACAATGTTTAGTTATGGCATTGTTATAGGGGTAAAGTGCCCGGGTAGCTAAAACTATACCACCGACTGACGCTGTAGTGTTCGTAGTTGGGGGTGGAAACTACATCGAGTACCACAATCTGATTGATTTCGCTAAGGTAAGAAACATTTAGTGAATAGAGCCTTGCTTTTTTGTTATGGAATAGTTAAAAGGCCCGTCAGAGTTAACCTGGCTCGACCCGCGCATGGCGAGGACTGATGGAGCTGCAAGAGCCAGGGTAGCCAAAACTACACCACCGACTGATGCAGTAGTCTTCGTAGTTGGGGGAGGAAACTACATCGAGTACCACAATCTAATTGATTTTGCTAAGGTAAGATACATGCAGTACAACATTTATATTAGTTGTGATATGGAATTGTTATATGGGGTAATGCATGCCTGGGTAGCCAAAACTACACCACCGACTGATGCAGTAGTCTTCGTATTTGGCGGCGGGAACTACATCGAGTACCTCAATCTGATTGATTTTGCTAAGGTAAGAAACATTTAGTGAATAGAGACTTGCCTTTTTGTTATGGAAATGTTAGAAGGTCCGTCAGAGTGGACCTGGCTCGACCCGCGCATGGCGAGGACTGATGGAGCTGCAAGAGCCCGGGTAGCCAAAACTACACCACCGACCGATGCTGTAGTCTTCGTAGTTGGGGGAGGGAACTACATCGAGTACCACAATCTGATTGATTTTGCTAAGGTAAGTCATTTATTGGGTACAACAATGTTTTGTTATGGCATTGTTATATGGGGTAATGCGTGCCCGGGTAATCAAAACTACACCATGCAGTAGTGTTCGTATCGTAGTTGGGGGAGGGAACTGCATCGAGTACCACAATCTGATTGATTTTGCTAAGGTAATAAACATTGAATGGCTAAAAGCAGTTTTATATCATATTATGACAATGTAACTTTCACACAAAAAGAAAACACATTGGTGTAGAATAATTTATATCTCTCCAGTAGGTAGCTTTGGGGATTATCGATTACAAAAAACAATATGTACCTACGCTCTATTTTCATTGCCCTCATGCGTCTAATAGTGTAAAACAAACAACCTAATATCGACTCAGTTCCCAAACAGAAACACGCACCATAATGGTTCGTGTCATTCAATATTTCGTAACAGGAAAGGAATTCTGACGATAGGTCAAAGGGCGACCCTCGATGTACCTATTATTACAACCCTTAGAGTATATAGAGTCTGGCCAGCGAGTCTTTGGACACGGAAATGGCGCCAATTTTAAAAATCTTTCACATGTTAACACTGAAAAACTACAATAAAACAATTTTGATACTTACTATTTTTTGTTTTCTGCTCTTTAGTTTGTGTTTACCTTGCCTACCGGTATGTATGTATGATGTATCTACCGGGAGTAACAGAAAGGGTATAACAAACCGAAAGGAGGTCAAGGTACTCATGAAACTAAACAACTTTCCCTATGAAAAAAAATATTTGGTCCTCCGATACAAAATCGCAGATCAGCTGATTGATTTACTCTGAGAGGTCCAAATTTTTTTTCATATTTCGTCCCATGTTCCATGGGGAAAGTTTTTCAGTTTCAAGAGTACCTTGACCTCCTTTCGGCTTGTTATACCCTTTCTGTTACTCCCGGTAGATACATCATACATACATACCGGTGGGCAAGGTAAACACAAACTAAAGAGCAGAAAACAAAAAAATAGTAAGTATCAAAATTGTTTTATTGTAGTTTTTCAGTGTTAACATGTTGCCATTTGAAATATTTGAATTACTTGACGTCCAAAGACTCGCTAGCCAGACTTTTTTTTTGCAGCTATAGATTGCGCATTAGGCCCTGCGGCGTACTGTCAAAGCGTAAGCAGTTGCACACGTCAAATGTATGAGAAGTTATAGAGGTTAAGTAGTGCTGTCACTGTCGTTTTGCTACTGACAGACAGAGAGGGTGCGCTCAGACTACTGCCACCAGTTCCTACTTTTTACGCGCACTCTATAGCTTGCTTATACAGGGTGGGCCAAAAGAAGTCATCCCATAGGATGTGCCTCCCATTTTTTTATTAGTCATTAAAATTTACTTCTGTTTTCGGAATTCAATCTTTTGAAGATTTAAAATTTATGTGATCATGTTTTTAAAAAAGACATTGGTCAAATTACCACCTCCTGAGTCAAATCAAAAATGGGCTCTGAAAACCTCCCTTCTCATGTTAGAACGGCCCCCATTTTTTTTTATTTAGTTAAAATAAGTTTTGTTATCACTGAATAATCCTTCGAAGATGTGAACTTAATGCTGTTAAATAAAAAATAAAGAAAGCTGTTAGATGCCAACTCCAGACTTGATGCAAGTTGATGAAAACCAATCCACAGAATTTGGTTTTTGAACCCATTGGTCAGATCTCCAGATCTGACAACGCCAGAATTCACCCAATGGTATTTTTGAAAGCTCAAGATTACAAATTACAGTTTATAAAACTTTCAAGTCCCTGAAGCCACCACAAACGAAAAAAAAACATGGTCAGGAATGTATGGAAATTAACGTGTTTAAAGTTAAAATGTACGGTAGAGATGGCAATTTCACTAATGTCTTTTTAGAAACATAATCACATAAATTTGGCATCTTCGAAAGATTGATTTCCGAAAACAGTAGTCGATTTTAATGTCTAATAAAAAAATGGGAGATGATTCACATAGGGTGATTACTTTTGGCCCACCTTGTATATACTCTAAGTTACAACCCGTTCGCACTCCATCGACCCAGCGCGGCCTCGACCCGCGGTCTGAAGGACGAACTCATTTCAGACCAATACTCGGAATTACAATGCCAGTCAATCTGACCACTTAGGCACGTTCTTTAGACGAGTATTTATAGGGAAAAAGTTGAGTTAGGTCAGTTTACCGTGCCTTCCGAAGTACCAAAAACATCTGATTACGTCTTTCTTCAGAATGTTAGGAAGGGGTGAACTACTTGGGTGAACTATCACTCAACTATCACCCCATATCTTTTCCGTGGGTTTCGTAAGAAGCGATAAAGGGATTTCAGAGTTGGTGGCTAAGAACCTGTCGCTATGGTGTTAAAGTCTTCTGAAGGAATCTCAAACTTTTGTCACATGTGGTGTAAATGGCCATTTTTACAGCCGTTTACGCTCTGCCTATCCGCAAGGAATATAGGCGTGATTTATGTATGCATGCAATATCAACTCAGTTTTTCATGCAGGTTTTGAGTGTGAGGTTCTCTCTTAAGGCCGCTATAGAGCTTTTCACGAAGCCCATACAATTTTCCCTGCCAGACCTCTCGGAGCGTCATTTTGCGAAAAACATGGGGATGTTTGAATATTTTTTACAGTGATATTATGAATAAAAATGAATATATTTTTCTGCAATTAGATTAAGTACATCTTCTTAAATAACATATATTTTTTTTAAATCTTTACTACTGTTATTTTTTCATACAGAAGCCGTTATAATGGCGCATTATTTTGCAAAAAATCGTATATAAAAACGTGGTATTATTCTATATTTCTGAATAAAATTGTAAAATGTTCACTGTAGACTTTGTTCTCAAATATATACTCTATTTTTTTGTATAATTGATATTTTTTTACAGTGAACCAAAACTCTAAAACTCACGCTTGATTTGAGGTCTTTTCCTGAATTTTGGTTTTGTCGCTTTAGATATCGCTGTTTGTAACAGGTTTAAAACTAAAATGTTAATATTTACATTGTACATTTTTTAGATGAAGATATGCTTGATTAAATGTTTAAGTAACATATTATTTTTACATAACGGTTTTCGAGAAACTCGCATGTTTATAAAGCCAATATTTGCAAATTTGCTAGAAAAAATTGAATGCGCTCTTAATCGTTATT
This sequence comes from Phthorimaea operculella, assembly GCA_024500475.1. Taxonomy (NCBI): domain Eukaryota; kingdom Metazoa; phylum Arthropoda; class Insecta; order Lepidoptera; family Gelechiidae; genus Phthorimaea; species Phthorimaea operculella. The sequence continues at coordinate 1,524,014 of JANFCV010000119.1, forward strand.
TCTCTTTGTCTCCAGCAACAAGCAGCAGGCGGTACCACCAGGAAGATCATCTACGGCGCGACCACACTGCCCAACGCTGGGCAGTTCCTCAAACAGCTTTCCCTGCTCGGCGAAGAGATACAGTGATAAAATAGATAACATTCCCCAACGGTGTACGTGTACGGTGTAATATACAATTATGTTAAATAAATAAATTATATATCTATCTGTAAGAACGCTGTTTATTCATTCTATTGATTTATCAAGAGGTGAAAAGTTTTAGAGTCCGGTTATTAAAAAGTTCACCATATTTCTGAAAGATGTAATTTAATTAATACGGATTGAAATTAATGTTAGCTATAATTATCCTTTATTATTGCCCTTTTTCACGCAATAGTTTAGTGAGAATTATTATTCACTGGAACTTTTTCTTTGTGTAGGTATGTATGGTGGTGGACTGGTGAACATGCATATCTAAAGAACCTTCTACTTTCAGTTACTCTTGAGGTCAGTTGATTTGAATCGTATTTTATAGTAGTTTCAATACTTGAATTACGTTATGGTAGATGTGATAAAGAAGGTCGTTAGTTCCTGTTCTTACCGGAAGACGGCTGTTAGGACCAAGTTCCTTGCTCTATTAGAATTTATAGCCCATTCTGAAACTGGTTACAACTATATGTGGGCGCGCACAGGGGAAATTATTGCCGGCGAATTATCGGAAGTCTCTGTCACTCTTGACAAAAAGGAAGAGAGGAAACAGAATAAAAGAAACAAATCAACAAGTTGGCATTTTATTTACAATGACATTGAAAATATAGCTAACATCTAACAATCTACTAATAATTTTTGATTGTTTTGAACAAGAAGTATAAAATCTAAATCACAAGATTAGTAATTCATAGTAATCAGATCTTTACCCACAGTTAAAATACCCAATCTCTACCGATTCTGTCATGTAAGATTGTCCAATGAACGCAAATAACTTCACAACCAAAGACCGTAACGACGTTACCGAGGGGAACCCCGGTAACAGAACTCAAACTTGTCGACATTTTTACCCAGCCCTTACACTATTGATTGTGCTTACGAGAACTAAATTGTGTATGTTAATTTAAATCAATTACACTTAAATAACCCTCGAAAAATAGCAATATTTTCTACACTTAGATTAAAAAGTGGATAAAGAAATAGATAGTTTGCCGCCGCCGATTTACAATGAAAGCACAGATGCGGGTAGCTATAGTCCGCGCGCGATCTGATGGCATTATATGGCATATGGTTGCCATTAGATCGCGTGCGGACAGTAGGTACATTGTTTGTCGTATTTAAAAATCCATTGATGAGACTCCTGACTCTAGTACGAACGAGTAAACTGTATGTACCTGAAGAGGATTGATATAGATACTGCTACTCCCGCTACCTCCCGCACTGTCATTGTAAACGGGACATTTGACAAGGAACTTGAACAACTTACATTTAGCACTGCGTATGACACTGTTTATGATGACAAGACGACGCGATGTGAAAAGATTAATCTCCATGTCCGGCTAAATAGAACTCTTATACAATACAACATCTATCACTGATCATGATATGGTTTTGGCACAATGAACAACTGAATTCAACGATTGGGTACAAGAGAGCAACATGAGAATATAAAAGATATGGCGTAAGTATGGCAAGATATCAATAATAGATACGTTTTTTCCTTGAATCAGTAATATTTTGTGCACATAACAATACGTGACATCTAAATAAATAGTTGTTACACAATAAGTGGGCTATTTGCCTAATGCATAGTAATATTATGGCATAACAACGATATGTCAGGCTAGCCCCAAGTTGGAAGTTGACGCGCCTTATTTCGTTATGCAATTATTTTACTAAAGAAACAAATAAAGGACTATTTAATTTAATTTTCACTCATATAACGATTTACCGTGTCACTATATATTTTGGTGATTAAATGTCGTTAACAAAAAAGGCAAGTCACCCGGTAAATATTTAAAATGAGTGAACATTATTAATGGGCCAATAAATAGCCCAGTCATAGCGTTATAATTATAAAATACATCGTTACATTTAAAATAATTAACTTAACATTGTGCGTAGCTATAGTTCTTCCGACACTCGCTTATAAACCGATCCACATTTATTTATAAAACGGGTACACCGTTATATTACAAGTAGATTAAACATTTAAAAAATAGCAATGAATATAAGATATAGTAAAACAATATTCTATTGTAATTAACGATAAGACATCGCAAAAATGGCACTACATCAAATAAATCTGCATTCGTTTAACGATACAGTATGAGAATTCTTGCAGCCTCATAAGTAAAATAAAAGTTACTAAAACACGGAAATTCTCAAGTCATGACTAAAGGTGATTCGAATATTATTATCATTACAATAATTAATTAATTTAATTACACACATATTAAGGCGCATTTACAGATACAGTCGTCATAACTAGATAAGTTTTTGAACATCAAAGTTTTATAAGATTTTTGATTAAGTAGGCAAGTAGGTATACATATTATAATATCCAAGCGGTGGCAACAACTTTTTATGTAGGTATAATAAATTATTGTTGTAAACTATAAAGACTGTGTGGATATGGATATTTAAAAAAAGTGTAGGTACAGCACATTTTAGTTTATGATAAGGAATGACAATAATTATTTTATAAGCATGATTGCATGCAGACTTGGGTTTGACGATTGTCAATAATAATTTGTTTATAAATATACATTATTATTACACGTTACATCCTACGACTAAGAACTTGGGTATACTGATAACAATATCTATTAAAATGATCTTACGGATAAAAAGGTAAATATTGCGAATAGGTTAGGTACATACAAAGCAACATTTAAAGGATAGAATTGGAATAAATAATCATAGAAATACCTACGTGAAATATTTAAGAAGGGAAGACTATAGGTAAGTAATATTGGTATGTTCGTGTTTTAAATAATCAATTCCATCATACATTTAAAAATGGCGTGCTGAGAATTGATAAGGTATAATATAACACTAATCAATCTCATACAAATACATATACTACATAAAATAGCTTGTCATATTCATTTGACAATAAAGAAATCAAAACTATGGTTTTGGCGTACTTTGAATGGCAAAGCTAATAAAATTAGCTAGGTAGGTACTATTACAGTGCATGGACGGAAAATTACTATACTTATAATAATGAAATCCGTTGACAAAAATGAAATAATCATAAGAAAATTTGCTAGCAATGTCTAGTTAGGTATTTATACAGTTTCAATTTAATTTGAACGAGTTACACTTGGGTGCAATTATGTTATATAACAATATGTGAGAACATAAAATAGTAAATGAGAAATTACTTAAATTGGTGCAGTATTCAAAAATAAATGCTCAATAAATACCAATTTATGGAATGTATATGATGACAAATTGAATATAAAACGTAATTAAACTATGCATTTTATTTCTCTTCTGAAGGCATAATGCTAGAAAATGGAATGTCGCTATAATACAAGTTTAAAAAAATAATATTTTTATCCAAACGGAATGTAAAATTTTGATATGATTTATCAATACATATTACAAAAATGTATATTAACGAAAAATAGTATTTTACTCTGTTATCTTACACAGATAAAAAGTCAATAAAATTTCTTACAGAAAAGTATCTTTACACGTTACTATACGAAATTATTGTTAAAATTTTACTTAATTTGTACATTGTTATCAAAACGAATGGTTAAAATATAACTACAATATGTAACTACATGTTCAAACTGAGAAGCGCTAATATTCCTGCGTTGGAATCGTAAACGTGAGGAGAAAAGCAAACATGTGCGATTTAATGTACCAGCTACCAATAGCGAAGTTTACAAGCAGGCAGCTGCATTTATCGCTGATGGATGTATTTGACTGTCCATAAATCAAACAGATGCAATCATTTAGCACAGTCGGGCTTTGATTCAACCCAATTGACGTTCATATTCATGTGCCTATTAAGAGTCTTTCACACTGTTGCTGATTGAATTAAAAGTCGTCATTCTATTACACAGAGACAAGACAGTTTGAATCTTTAGAATTTGTTTGTTGTAAAAACATGTAATGCATACGACTCACTATAAAGCTATCAAGCAAACATCTGAGCTAAAAATTCCAAGTGTTAGGCCCATACTACAACGTGAATATACCAAATTTTGATTAAATATGCACTATCATCTATTTTATTCAGAGTATTATTATAACATTGATTTCAACAGTGCAATAAAGGTTAACCGCTAATTAACTTTTAGGTATAATAGGGTAACAGACTGAAAGTTTTATAACTTCGGAATCATAAACTTACACTAGGTACAATAGCATATTATATTATATTTTTTGAAAACAACTACTTTGAAGGGTTAAATAGGATATAATATAGATTATAGGACTTAAATACATAACTTCGAGACAACATACCACGAAGGGCACCACTCTCAAGGATCTCTACTGACTGATATACCAGGGTCTACTTGGTCAGAATTACCTATGTTTTCAAAAAATATTTTCTAAATCTACAATTAATATTTGTGGAAATAAATAACAAATCGGAAAAATTTTGACTACAGCCGGGGCTACCGGAGGCACAACCTCTAATGCCACCTCTAAATCTTTAAATTCTTGATGAGTGTCTCGAAGTGACGACGTAAGCGACACCTAGTAGAGGCTATGCGAAAGTACTTAACAGCCTGGCCACAGTCAACATCTTTCAATTCCTTAGCTTTACTTTTGAAAATAAAAAAGCACTGTTAGTGCATAGGATCCTAATTGTGGGTCGAAATAAATATAAAAATATGAGGATTTTACAAAAGTGCTCATTATAGAATGGTTCTTAGTCTGTATGTTGGTATTGTTGGTTTATACATTCCTGTAATCTCTTTAATAAATATAACAAATAAATAAATTCGTTATTTTCACCTGTGACCCATTTTATATAAATAATTAAAATTTTATAGTTAGGTAATCTGTTTTCTGAAGCTCAGTTTTTCTTTTGAACATGTCCCTCCCTCTTTTCTTTCTTTAACTGTGCCTTATACTATACAAGACTATAATTATTTTTATTATTTGTAATATTATCACTTTATACTAATTAATTTTGCAACAGATCTTATTATAAATTTAATAAGTGATTATCACCATACCTTAGTAATATTAATTTTACTATTAGTCAGTTTAAGGAGAACTTTATTTGTTACCTACCTACTAATTACTCAAAAGTAAGTGAAGATTCAAGGAGAGGTAATTTAAAGATCATTTTAAAACAAGCATGTCATGTGTAAGTAAGATCTATTTTGACCTGAGATTTTGATGAATTCGACATCAAATTATAATTTCTGGAAATGGCAGCATTTTTAGATTACAATACTTAAGCAAATAGATACATAAAGAAAGTTATGAAATATTAACTTGTAACATTTTTAACCTACTATAAATGTTGTTACTTCAATTTATCATAATATTTCTGTAACACTTTAAAATTTTATAAATATGCAGAAATGATAATGACTAGCGATAATGTCTTATTTAACAGTTCGTTGATTCTCAATCATTACCTAAACATGCTTTTTATATTATTTAAATCTCTGCCCAGCTAAAATTTCAGGCAGAATTTAGTATAAATAACAGCTGGCTTCAGATCTACAAATGACACAAACAGTGTCCAGTAACAACTATTCATTCAGCAATAAGTTTCAATTAGCCAATTTGATGGTTCTACAAGTATATACCTAACAAAAGTGTCTCATCGAGCAATCAGTGAGCTGAGACTTATCAGATCCTATTATGTCATGAACAAGAAAGACTTAAGTACCTTATTTCTCTTGCGGTAGCAGTCAGAAGTGGGATGTGCAGAAGGTTGATTGAGCCAGCTATTGCTTGGGCTGAGCGTTGGCCGATGTGCTGCGACTTGAGCTGCTGCTGCTCAGTGCCATCTTCTGCATCTGCCGGATGACCGTGGTGGCGTGGTATGCCTGTTTCCAGCGGGACTTGGCAAAGTTCTTCTTGAGCTGCTCAGAAACAGTTCCATGAATGTTCTTGTTGCTGGCAGCATTTCCAGAAATCCATGGGTGAGCCAAGGCTTGCCTGAAAGATTATTCATAAATTATATTTACAATACAACATTTAATTAGACATTGGCAGCAAGCTACCACAAATGATGAATCAACTTGTTATTTTCCAAATAATGATGCAAAACAAATGACCACATTATTATTCATTATGATTAATTATTATCATAATTTTAAAATCTGGAGAGGGGTGTGTAAGTTGCAATATCTTGGAATAATTTTTGATATAATACAAATTTTAAATTAATAATCAATGACTCCTCAACTCTCTAGTACCTACTGATCTGGTATAAAATATTGCAAGACTTCTAAAATATCTAGTTTTAGGAAATATACATATGAATATGACAAATACTGTAGCCTGTAGCTAAATATTATTTTATCCAATAGCTACAAAATAAGTAGATATAAAAAAGCAAAATTGTCATATTTATTTTATGTCAAAGTAAACCCAATTAATATTATACATTTGAGAAGCATGTAAATGAATATAACACACTTACTTGCAAGTGTATCTCTTGTCCACATCAACACACATCAAATGCCGAATGAAGTCCTTGGCTGAATCACTAATATCATCCCAGTACGGAGAGTCAAACTCAAAATCACCCTTCAATATCTGAGCAAACAAGTTGGCATCATTCTCATCATAGAACGGAGGGTATCCACAAAGAAGAATGTATGATATCACTCCTATACTCCAAACATCCACCGCTTTACCATAAGGCTTCTGAGCTAACACCTCTGGGGCCACATAACCTGGTGTACCACAAGCTGTAGCCATGATTCCTGAGTCCTCTATCTTAGACAAACCAAAATCACTGATCATGATTTTACTGTCCTCATCAGCACTGTAATACAATAGGTTTTCTGGCTTCAGGTCTCTGTGCACGACCCCCTGTGTATGCATGTAGTCCACAGCCTCTAGCACTTGTCTGATCAAGTTGGACGCGTCTTTCTCAGTGTAAGAACCCTTCTCTACAATGCGGTCGAACAACTCGCCACCCGTGACTAGTTCCATCACCAGATACACTTTACTCTTATCCTCGTAAGTTTCTAACAACTGAACAATGTTGGGATGCGAAAACATCTTGTTCTTTTCACCACCTTCCTGTTTCGCCTGCTCACTGAACCTCTTCAGAACTCTAATTTCGTTCTCGAGCGAATCCTCTTTGCCTTTGAGGGCTTTCTTGTCGATAATCTTGACTGCATACAACTGTCCATCCTCCTTCCTTTCGATCAGGCGTACCTCGGAGAAGGCTCCAGTGCCCAGCAGGTCTTTCACTACGTATTTGTCCTCGATCGACGGCTGTTTCTCTGAATCTCGACTCTCCTTCTTAGATTTTCTCCCGAAATCTTTCTTACCAAATAGAGGCATCTTGGAGCCCCACGTTTACAGATTTGTACCACTACTTATCTAAATTATCTACGTGTCTACGTAGCTATATCGAATCGAGACTGGCTGGCCCACACAGAACAATAAACTCGGGCTTCACGGATACGGAATGCGCAGGGCACCCAAGGTCAGCCCCATTTGTCAAAAATCCATCACGTTTCGTTATACCTACAGTCACGCACTTACAAAAAGTCAAAACTGGTAATCATTTGCTTTTCCAGCTTCAAATAAATTTGTTTATTGTTTTTGATTTGTTGTGTTTAATATTCTGATTTCTTTGTTATTCAACACCAAAAGTACAGTTTCAGCTTTGTTTTCGGAATAGAACTTTTCGTGAAATGAAACGCAGAAAATTAACTCGCATAAATTACGCACAACGCCATCTAGCGAAAAGTTAGAATAGAAACTATTTAACTTCTTGCCTTTGAACTTGCCTTGCTCTACATTTTTAAATTAATCGATCGCACCCTAAATAAAATAAATACTGTTAAACTTAAACTTAATATTATTAAAAGTCGTGTAAAGTTCATAACTTTTATTTATCTTATTCATACAGAAAAGAAGTAGGTACTTATTTAGTTAAATTTTAAAAACAAATCTCACTCTTGGGTATTTGCTACTCTTTATTTCGTACTCTAATTCTACTTAGAAAAATTGGCAAATGAGATTACATAATGAATTTTGCTAATTTTAACGAGTATAAGGTTTATTTTTCTCTACTTACAAAAAAAACGGAAATCGGTCAAGACAGACTGAAATGTAGAGACGAGTTTTAAAAGACTCTACCCTCAGCGTGCCTCAGCCCTATTGTAGCGCGGGGTGCATCGGGGCAAGCTCTATCGCTCACCCCCTACGTGTGGCATCCCCTTGTCTATGCCATCCGCCACCCCCCGTGACGTCACATAGGAAATCGACCAATCCCATAGGGCGCAGTAGTCGATGGCCCTCGCAGCGGATTCACCACCGCACACACTTCGTACTCTCTCCAAATGTTTTCGTGAAAATGTGGCGATCCAAAGTGCTCATGTCTGTGATCAAAATCGTCTAAGATGAACCCTCTCGTGTCCACGTCGCTGTGAAATAGTTTTTCTGTTTTGTTTTGTGGAAAAGTGTAATTTATAGTTTTCTAAAATTACGTTAGGGGGTGGTGCCGTGATGCCAGTTCGTAAGCAAGGTGATTTAAGATTTTATTGGAGCAGTAGCCTATTTGCTTAAATAATGTTCGAGAGTTTTGTTGTAAGGGAGCGGATATAGTTGGAGTTATCGATGATATAACAAGCTGCGCGCAGGGGGTTGGTGGCCCCGGTCCCTTCACCCTTCAGTTTAGTGCGATACGTATCGAGTCAGCAGGCGCACCGATTGCATACTCTACTTTCCTATATTGTTTTAAATATTCCCCAAATATTTTATTACTATATAAAAGCATGCATGCACTGAACGTAGCTGTACTGCTGTAGTAATTTGTATTATTATTTACGTTATTCTGAGCACGTTTCAATACGCCCACATTACGATAACAGTAAGTTATGTTTTGGGTCAACGAAATCACGTATTTATAATAACAAATCTCACTTTATCCTTATTTACGAATAGATGTTTATCTAATATTTGAAATGTAATGTTATTTATTATATTATTGATATACTTATTATTAGCTACTTATGTAAAATTACTGCACATACCTACCTACTACTTATTTACGTTTAAAAACCTGATTAGTTTAGTTAATCCTTAAGTGATATACATAGATCATACAACTCATAATATAAATTGTGACGTTATCAATGTAAAGGGTCCTTGTAGTCGATTTTTTAGGGTACAAGATATAGGTTCAAGGTAGTGATATACCATTCGATAAGAAATTTTTAATATCTAGATAATGGGAATATCAATAACTCCATATCGACAATAAGGTCCCTCTACGCTAATAACGTCACAATTTTATAAACAATTCACGTTGAATATGTAGAGCTGCACTTATAACAGATGCCTGTCAGTTTACCTAGTTAGTTGCTAGTTGATCTAAATTTATCTAAACCACACATAGCGTATTGTATTTACGCCACAAATGTTTAGTAACATACGAACATGCCGACGAGTGGTAATCTTTTGAAACCGATATTTGGCGGTAATACTATTCTAACTTCCTGTGTTTTCGATGTTGTGTGTGTGGAGTGAAAGTGTTGTTTTTTTTTTGTCAGAGGCCCACCGAGCATTAGAATTGCTGGAAGACTACCACAGCAAGTTAGTGAAGCCGCAGGACCGTCAGCTGCGTCTGGCGATAGAGAGGGTCATCAGAATTTTCAAATCAAGACTCTTCCAGGCTCTACTAGGTAAGTTTACCAAACCAATAAATGTTTATTTTTAGTTATATAGGCCCGCATTTGTCTGCTATCTCACCTGTTGGTAAGTGATGATGCAGGCGATGTTGGAGCATGCTTGCCTACTTAGTAGCAGGTACTTATGCTTAGGTAGGTACAACACTAATAAATAAGTGATGTAAAAAAATTAACTGCAACTATTTTAAGGGGCAAACTTAAACCTAGACCAGCCCATGAAACTGAACAAATCTCGTCTAGGAACATAGGTCGAAATATATAACAAAATTTTGGATGTCTCATACAATAAGTACCAGCCAGCCGTGTCAATTTGTAATTTTCTAATTTGGTCCAAAATTTGTTTGCCTGATATATTTTCTGTGGGGATCCACTTGGCTATACTTTCTTTTATAAAACACTCTTTAAAAAAACCGGCCAAGAGCGTGTCAGACACGCCCACAAATAGGGTTTCGTAGTCATCGTTTAAATATTAGGTTTTTCAGCATTACAAACTTAATTTTGTTGCTGGTTTGTTAGCAGCAGTATGATGACCAACCGCAAATAGAAAAACTAAATTTTTTCTGAAACCTTTAAGGGTACAATATCCGTTATAGTTTTCATTGTAACTTCAGATTATAAGCTATATTCCATATTTATTTTAAACTAGCTGCCCGTCAGCGGTTTCACCCGCTGCAACCTATTATTCCGCGGGAAAAAAGCATTATTCGCCGAGAGATGTCGCTGTTAGTTTTCGGCGAAAACGTTTAAAACGCGAATCGGCTCAGTCACGCCACCTATTTCAAAAATATTGGAAAATGCGTGATCCCGTGGGAATGAAACATTTTTCCGTGGTAAAAAGTATCCTATGTGTTATTCCAGATGCCCTTTTATATTTCTGCAAAGTTTCATGTCAATCTAATCAGCCGTTTTTGCGTGATGTCGTAACAAACACACACACAAACATCCGCCTTTATAATATTAGTAGGATTTTTAGCGTTTGTACTTTAGAAGTTACAGCTGGAACAAATTATGGGTCAAAAACGCCCTTTTTGAAAGCAAATATCTCGTGACAGAAACATTTTAGTGACTTTGTTTCAAAGAAACCTCACCTTAGTTTTGAAAGACCTATTCAACGATACCCTACTCAATATTGCAGAAGAAAAAAAAATTTTTTGCCCCCCTTTCACTTGTATGGGAGGGGGTCCAAAAAACATTTAATATAATTTTTTCTTAACATTTCTATATTTGGGTCAACACGATCTATCTTCTCACCAAATTTCATGTCGATAGCTCTAAAACTGACGAAGATATGAGGGCGCGGCATACAGACAGACAGACAGACAGACAGACTTGACGAAACTATAAGGGTTTCTAGTAGACTACGAAACCCTAAAAAGGTAGAGTCGACTTAACAAAACGTGAGATCTACGTGTCCCTATTTACTAGACGGTTGATAATGATATACACAATAATATGTTCTTGCTCTATTATATTCTATACGAATTCAAGAACAAGCTCATATTATGACTGAATTCTAATGATAATCTCTGGGGTCAAAGATCTTGATGTTCTAGTTTTGCAATTTTTTAATACCATAAGTTCAGTCTGCATTTGACTGTAAAAGGGGAAGATTCCAACTTTTTCATCAGAGTGAAATCAACAGCGCTGTGTAACTATTTGCTTGTGTGTTTCATTCACAATACCTCGCCACTTTTATTAAACACATGAATCATGTGATACGCGAACTAGTGCACTAAATGACTAACACAAACAATAAGTAGGTACTGTAGGCATTTGTTCGATAGGTACTCGGTGAAAAAATGTAGAGTCGTAATAATAGTAACAACTGTCTGCAATACTTAGGTGTAAAAGCATAGGTAGGTAATATGGCTGTATAGTGTTGTTTCTTTGCATTTCCGGAAACCTTTCAATATCATGAAGCAAACGCAGTTTGCAGGTTTTAAACCTGAAGTCTAAGGATATTTAATATAACGTCTATGGACTGTTGTTTTACAGCAAAATCTGCAAAAATACAAAGCAGTTTAACACCATTTAGGAGAGCGATATATTGGGTGAAATTTTACTAGTGACCGATAGCAAAAACTTAGAAACAGCTGGTGAAATTATAAGGAACAACTTTTCCCAAGTTTTCCGGATTAACAAGCTTTCAGATACCTACGAAAGCCTTTTCTTTCAATATTTAGCTGCGGTGCTATCCAGACCATGGGTCATTTACTAAGCTGTCCCAATTTCCCAAACTTATGCACGCTTCAGGACCTGCAGGAAGCAAACCCTAGAGGCATTTCCGTGGTCAAGCAATGGACAAAAATTATTTAAATTGTTACCGTTGACTCGATGAATAAGAAGAATATTTAATGACAAAGGTATTTATTTCTAAATTACGTATTTACTTATTTTATTATTCCTTAATTACGTATTTACGAGCATTTAATAAAATTTCAATCTTAATACAAACACTAACTAGGGAGATGGCGGCGGCGCAATGATAGAGACTTTAGGAAAGGACTGTCTGTATTTTATTTAACTGTGACGATTAGTTTACGATATTGACAAGTGAAGTACCTACATATCGGAAATCTAATTTCGTCGCAATTCTGACAGTTCAATGTTTGAAGGGACTCGATTCAATCAAAGTTGCTATAAATAAGCTGCGCGTGACCACTAGCGTCATAAGATGTGCGCGGGCGCACTGGCGGCGCTAACGCTCTTGAATCTCGACGTGTTGCGGCCGCGACACTGCCATTGTGATCCGCATTATATTTAGCCGGTTGCAATGTACGATAAACCACGTATTATTTAAGTATCAACCTTTCTGTGCCTGAATTCGTAGCTAAAACTCTGCGGTCGACTGTAAATGACGTTCTTGCTGTATCAGATAAAGCGCCAGTGCAGGTGCGTCAATTGATTCGTATTCGAGAGTGCGTATGAAAGGTTTTACGCTTGAGAGCTCTGTTGACGTATTTGATAATAGATTGTGATATTAACAAGTACTATATATATAGATCCAGAACTGTCACATACCATACTAGACAAAAGCAAACTCAATTCTATATAAATGAGACATTTGACAGACACTCCTCTACGTTCAAGAAATTGGATACACACGTTCGTTCCGTCTCCTATTAGTATCTATGACAAACAAATCGATAAACCTACTTACTTCAGTCTCATAGGATTACTATTACTATAATGCGATAAGTTGAACGTTGTAAAGAATGGAATCACATGGAACTGGGTACAAATAATGGCAAGGTAATGATCACAAATGCGTACCATGACCTATGTTCCGTCGCGTCGTCTCTATGTGACCTAGATAAATCAGCCAGCTTCATATTGTAACGTTTGGTATCGACTTGTAGTCTGTTGGTAACTATGCATCAATCAATTAAAATTTCATATTGTACCTACCTAGCTTTAATATTTGTTGCAATACTTACTTAGTTATACGAAAAGTTCTACTGTAGGTACCTATTAATATTATGTTAAAACAAATGAAACAAGTGGAAAAAAATACGAAATTCAAGGGATTCGAACCCACGTCTTCTGGCAAACTGGGTCAGAGTCTGACTGCGAAGTAAGACGTGCGTTTGTATTAACAATAATACCAATATCTAATGTTTGATTAAAACACCAAGTATTCGAAATTACTATCTTGTGGGAAATTTCTACAAAAATATGAAATATTCTACCTATTGAATCAAACAAGGCGAACTGCTTTCTTTAGAGAAAACTCTTATATCGGCAGCAAATACACCTACCCATTTAAGGAAACAACTTACACTGGGTTTTCATACGAATACTAAGACACCCAGTACAAGTTGATCCCTTAAATAGGAAGGTGGATTTGCTGGCGATGACTTAAAAGCGACATATAATAGCAAACCATACTTACCATATTTTATTATAGGCAAAAAAAAACTGTTCGTGCAGACCGTGCTGAAAATTTTCAAAAACTTTGTGCAGTTCTTTGCAGCTAGGCAAAAACAAATATGGCGGAATGTAAACAAGTTCTATAACAAAACAAATTCCAACTTGCAAACATAAACTCCGCTGAACAATGCACCTAAAAGTAGGAACACACGTTACCAGCATTCGTATGTAGCTCGGCAAAAGTTATTCTGTTTTGCGAGCGCATTTGTGTAATTTGAATTCACTTCTCCCATTCTTTCTACCCGACTGCCGGAGGGTTATGTTTTTCGAGAGTATATGTGTATGTACGTAGGTATGTAGCTCGTATGTAGACAAGAAATTCGTTTTCACGGGCTACAGCCCAAACGGCTCGGCCGATCTTGACATGGTGCAATGTTATTAGATTCGTCTCAGCAGCGCGAGTGACACTGGCTATATTAAAAACTAGCTGGTGCCCGCGAACTTCGTTTCGCCAAAGAAGTTTTTGAGCCAACAGAAGCTGCACATCATGCTAAACAACTTTTTCAATACAGACATTTTTGTATCTCATAAGGGCGCCACACAACGGGCGCGTATGCGTGACGTGCACGTCATCACGCGCGTAGAGATGACGTTGTATCGTATGGGATTGTATAAGAGGCCTGCCTGCGTATGCGTGCACGTAATCACGCGAGTAGTGCGATGTGCGGTGCCTCATACAATCCCAGACGATACAACGTCATCTCTATGCCGACTTCCTGGTGTTCCGTGACGGAACTTCCGTCACGTAGGTACAGATAGTACCTCCAGTGCTGATAATGGTTCTCACTAATCATCAAATATGATCAGCACGTTTATCTTCCACCATACCAAACATCTAAAAACATCGCTTAATTTTGAGTATCCATGCACAATTATACCACACAGACAGTTTGATCTCTTCTTCCTTGCCACCTTCCCACTTTGGGTGGTGCTGGCTCTCTTATTTTTTTGGTGCCATAACATTCTTTCTGGGGCTCTCGAGTCAGTTAGGTCGTCTTTTTTTGTGAGCCTGGTCATACACACTAACTGACAACATTTTCAAAAATAGGTAGTGCGATATTGATATTAATTGTTTACTCATTTCATTACCCGCCCATTATTATTAGGGTTCCGCACCGAAAGTGTACTCTATTACTGAGACTTCGCATCACTGTCTGTCTATTACCAGGTTTATATCTCATAAACCGTGATAGTAAGACAGTTAAACTTTTAAATTTAAATTACAGATGTTGTATTTCTGTTGCAATTGCGGCACCCATACAACTAACATGATTTTTATGCTATTTTTACACATAATGGTACGTTCTCATTTTCGATGTTTGTCTCATAGTTAGTATTTTATGCGTGATTAGTACGATTGGGGCAGGCAGATGATGATGGTGATGACGATGATGATGAAATAACCTGAAGAAACCCCAGACTACCGCCGATGTGTGTTGGTTACTTGTCTTTGAAGGGGAAAGCCGATCGATCGATCCCTCCTGTTTCAAACTCTGAGCGCAAGAGTCACACCTTGATATAGGTAGTTGGCTACAGTAGGTACCAACGCAACGCCGGTGTTTCTTTATAATTTTATGTGAAGGAGCAAACCCAGCTTACCTAACCCATGTCGATGGATGCTTGTTTCTTTCTGTTTCTTCTAATTAGTGAAATAATCACTTCTGTTTTTGTTTTCTTATTAAAAAGTTGTGTAGGTACTATACTTTTTAAAATTTAGGTACCTGCAAAAAGTGATAGGCCTGCAGAAGCGGCCCATCAAGTTGTTCAGTTTTTTTTTTTTGCTGTTTCTGCACTTAGTTCCTACTATAGATGTCGCTGCAGGTTTCTAAGACACGCTATCGAAATGTTCTTTTGAAAACTATTGCAGGGGTACTTGACACCGACTTGATACAGATTTCATCCAGAGCGAAGTAAGGGATTCTAGAGTAGAATCCTGAACGCAGCGAAGGATTCAAAGTACGTCGCCCGAGCCAAAATTTATTTTGCGCCCGAGTACTTTCACTCTACTTTTCATCACCCTCTATGAGAAGATAAAAGGCGCCTCATATTTTATTGCAATTTTATACTTTCACTGTCACATGATCTAATTTTCAAAAAGATTAATCAAAAAGATAAATAAAATTCTATCAAGTGAAAATAAGAAATAGAAAAGATGACGTACATCGACCGGGGATCGAACCCGGGCCGCATGGGTAAACGCCCCACCGCTCTGCCACTGAGCTATCGATGTCTCCAAGCGACGATCCAGCGACATCTATAGTAAGTATTTAGAACTTACTACATGGTTAGTCCACATTATCAGTGGAATTCAAACCATATGATGAAGCTTGCTTTATCAATCTATTGGGATTGTAATGCACTCACAGTGCTATATTATTCTCACAAGTGAAAATAAGAAATAGAAAAGATGACGTACATCGACCGGGGATCGAACCCGGGCCGCATGGGTAAACGCCCCACCGCTCTGCCACTGAGCTATCGATGCACGGCCGATGGACGCTAAATTTTCTATCTCTTGATGCTCGTCTCCAAGCGACGATCCAGCGACATCTATAGTAAGTATTTAGAACTTATGGGCCGTCGTCCCATACATCCTTTATTCGAACAATATTTGCGTTCCATTTCTTTGGCGCTGACTGAACATCAAGATGTTCAAGAGATTCAAAGTAGATTTATTCGAACTTGTTGAGTTCTTTATTTAAAAAGTGCGAATAAAAGAACTTTGCGGCGCGTTCTTTTCGAATAGATAGATAGGATGAAAACAACTTTCCCCAAGGAACATAGTTCAAAATATAAGGAGTAAAAAAATTAACTGCAAATATTTTAAGAAGTGAACCAGCCCATGAAACTGAACAACTTTCCCCAGGGATCATAAATAGAAATATGAAAAAAATTTGGACCTTCTATACAAAATGTTCTGGCCGCCCGGTCAGTTTGTATGGGAGAGCCAAATTTTTTTTTTCGTATTTTGACCTATATTTCTTAGGAAAAGTTCTTCAGTTATATGGACTGGTTTACTCGTTAAAATATTTGCAGTTATTTTTTTTACATACTGTAGGAAAAAATAATTGTACCTCCCATACAAAATGCTCCAGCCCATAGCCGACCGTGTTAAATTTGTAGAGAAGGTCAATTATTTTTTCATTATTCGACCTATGCTCCTTGGGGAAAGTTGTTCAGTTTCATGGACTGGTTTACTCGTTAAAATATTTGCAGTTATTTTTTTACATACTGTAGGAAAAAATAATTGTACCTCCCATACAAAATGCTCCAGCCCATAGCCGACCGTGTTAAATTTGTAGAGAAGGTCAATTATTTTTTCATTATTCGACCTATGCTCCTTGGGGAAAGTTGTTCAGTTTCATGGACTGGTTCACCCCTTAAAATAATTTGAGTAGGTTTTTTACATCTAATACTTATTTCTCTACCGCACGCGACGCGATATCGATTTACGTGCAAACTTATTTCAAGTATAGTGGCAACCCCCCCTTTTAGGGGTTGATTTTTTTTAGCCTATAACCTGGTCGGTAACTTTCCCAACATTTTGGTATAATTTGCATCAAAATCGGTTCAGTCGTTTTTGCGTGATGCTTCCTCATATAAACAGATAAACAGAGAAACAGACAAACAGACAAACAGATAAACAGACAAACAGAAAAACAGAAAAAAAAATTAAAAATTGCTGAAACGTGTTCTGTTATCATTTTTAAGTATCACCAAACACTTTTTTTTAGAAAATCTTCTATGTACAGACTTTCGACCCTCTACAACTTTATTATATGTATAGATTCATGAATTCAATATGGCGGATTTTTATCGCAAAATACATAACTTTGAAATTACCACTGTCGGCATTTTGTTTTTAAAAACCTGCGTGTTCATAAAAATCTTTGTTTTGTAGTAATAGACCTAGACCGATTCCGTGCTGTGTGATGCCGGCTTAGACTAGCATCGCTCCAGTTCTACCCATGGGTGTCGTAAAAAGCAACTAACGGGTAATTAAGTATCTAGGGAATGGGTAGTAGTGTTCCCTGTGAATTAAACATCTTGCACTGCACTCGTCTATCCGCCTGCCAAGCGTGGTGTGGTGAGTCCCCCGAATAAGGAGAGGCCCATGACAATGTCAGTTAAGGTTAAAACCTAGACTCAGTCATTAGATAATCGAGATCGCAGGATAAAATAAGACCCTAACCGAAAATTGGAACAATGGGTAGGGTTTAGCTATAAATTGATCGAAATTATTATTGGAAAGTTTATTTTTATACCACTCCATTCGATATGGAAGACGGAAATAGCTCAGGTAATTGACAAGTAACGGTGGAAAGACGTGAATGAATTCGTAACGATAACAAAACTTTACTTTACCCAACTCGTAGATATTTTAAGACATTGTGTCATCGTTTTTCTAGCTAATGCCCATCTTTTAGGTACCTCTTTTCCTTTCGATTCTCATCATCATTATCAGCCCACATCCACTCCATAAAATATAAGGACTACTTATAATTAGGTAATTTGTGTTCCATGAAGAGTAGCTAATCAAATAAAAAATTTCATTTGCCAATCCACCCATTGCAGGGTATAGAGGCCTCCTCTATTCTTTCGATTATAACTTTTGACTAGGTACCTATCTCTGCCGTGCAATCCCGGCTTAGAATAGCATCACCCCAATGCACCGGTGGACGTCGCAAAAAGCGACTAAGGGATGGATAATTATCCAGGAAATGGGCAGCAGCGTTCCGTGTTAATGGGGATCCTTGCACTGCGCTCGCCAATCCGCATGCTGAGCGTGGTGAGTATGGCAATACCCTCCCCGATACAGGGGAGGCCCATGTCTTGCAGTAGAATGTAATTGTGGCTTTGAAATTATCTCTCTAGTTCCTACAACAAGTACAATTGTACTATCCACAATGCTTACTATACCTAGGTACTGTTATATATTTTTATTTTCCATGAAAAAGTATTCCTACACTTACCTATTTATAGTAAAATCCGTACATAGCTACTACGAAAGGGTTATGCGTGCGTGAGTGGATATGTAGGTAACTACATAAGGTTACCTTGCCTTGTACTTGATCGCAGCTGATAGGTCACGTCATCTGGGCTTCACTGCAGTATACTTACTCGTATGTAATCTTTGCTAGTAGGTACACGCACAGGTACTTTGTCTATTACTTTACTATATATAGAGATAACATGAGTTTGCTTGTAACAATGCATATCTACTAGCACGTTGCCCAGGATTTTTACATTCCTAAGAGTATTTTTAAAGTGTAAAAATATAAAACGAATTATAATCAAACGCAAAAGCAGGGCAGGGGCCGAAGTCTGGCCGTCGATGGCATTCTTGGATGGCATTGCATGTTGGTATTAGTAGTTTGGTATTCTGCTAAAAGTTTTTAGTATGGAAAACCACAAGAGGCAATAGAATGACAGTTGACTGTTGCTGGCATTACAATGGCTTAAAATTAGCAGACTGGGGACCAGCCTCAAGTGGCAAGGAAAACTGTTAGCAGAATACGAAACTTCCAAAACCATCCAACTGACATGCCATCGACATCCAACTGAAATGATTTTTATTTAGCAGACTTCGGGCCCAGTATGATCGACACAACATCTGCTACTTATTTGTATTGTAGATGTCGCAGTACGATGGCAGAATCAGGTTTTTGGCCAAAAAACTAGGTTTTTGGCCAAAAGCCGGCATATGGCGGAATCGTAGACTTCGTTCGGCCATCGTCCTAAGCTGATCCAGGTTTTTGGCCAAAATCCTAGGTATTTGACCAAAATCCTAGGTTTTTGGCCGAAATCCTAGATTTGTTTAGTATTATGACTTTTTTGCATTTCGGGGGAACTTCTTCGTCTTCGAGTGGTACACCAAGCCGCCCAACGACCCGCAGGACCCTGGTATCGGAGTTTTTCAACTGCCTACAGCAAGTAGCAGGCCTTTGACATGGTTGTGTAACGACCGCCATCTAAGTGATCATAGAGAGCAATCGGGACCGACGGCTTACCGTGCCCGTGTGGTTCGGGGTAACGAGGAGTGGAGAGGTACTTTATGCACCTCCCTCTGATTTTTTGAGGGTAGACTGGGACACCGTGAAGGCGTTGGGCACCCTGAAGGACGGGAGTAACATCAGACAGCCTGAACAGCAGGATTGCCTCGGATGCCCTGGAGGGCAGAGGGGAGCGTCAGACACCATAAGAGCAGGATGTACCACTGAATGCTCTGGAGGATTGGAGTAGCGTGGAGGACAGGGGATAGCGTCGGACCCCCAGAAAATCCAACGCCTGTCATCTTTCATCCTCCAGAGTGTCCGACACTACCCACGCCCTCCAGGGCGTCTGACGCTACCTCCCACCCTCCAGAACGTCCTGCCTTTCGAGGTGTATGCCCGAACTACATGTGCACGTTAAGCCGTCGGTCCCGATTGCTCTCTATGATCACTTAGATCGTTAAACAACCATGTCAGAGGACTGCTACTTGCAGTAGGCGGTTTAAAAACGGGTTCATCGGGTCGTTGGGCGACTTGGTGTACCACTCGAAGACGAAAAAGTTCCCCCGAAATGCAAAAAAAGTCATTATACTAAACAAATCTAGGATTTCGGCCAAAATCCTAGGTTTTTGGCCAAAATCCTAGTTTTTTGGCCAAAAACCTGGATCAACTTAGGACGATGGCCGAAGGAAGTCTACGATTTTGCCATATGCCGGCTTTTGGCCAAAAACCTAGGTTTTTGGCCAAAAACCTAATTCTGCCATCGTACTGCGACATAGATATTAATTGTTTTCTGTTAGTATAAATTATACACGTCAATAGTGCCGGTTATAACCGCATGGATTTGCCAGCTTTCGTCAATCGTATAATTGTTTTGTTCCGTCATCATATCGCACGTGATAACAGATATTGATACTATATATACGCTATTAACCTACCCAGTACACATATATTATCACTAACACGTAACTTACTAACTATAACCAGTGAAATAGGGCATAGGTAGGTCATCCAGAAGACCTATGAAGTTATGATTTGACCTTCTACCTACCTCTAATTTCTGTCCTAGAGTATCTGATATTTATGAAAAAAAATAAACGACGGAACTAGTAATGATAGACCGATAGACTATAGAGCCATTACGATAGACCAGAGAGAGAGCAAAACAAGTACTAAGTACAATTAGAGAAGATATCGTGAATATATCTCGTTATACGAAAAGGTCTGATTATTTGGAACAAAAGCATTTTTTCGTTTATACCATCTTAGTATTATTTTAAACTTGTGGCTTGTGGATAACTTTCAAAAAGAACTAGTAGCGCTATATTTACAGAAATGATTTTTCAAATTCTACTATAAAAAAGGGAAGCAGTAAAATCAACGAGATCCTATTTCAAATTAGGAAACATTAAGCTAGGAAGGTGCCTTTTAGCCACTCTCAAGATACCAAACTTAAAGTAACTTAGCTAGCTCTGATAAAACCGTTTTACAAGCGAAGCATTATCGGGTACGAGATCGTACAAGCAAACTTGACTACCCACTTAATCGGTGCTGATATCAGATTTTATACTCAAAGAGGTCAAGCGGCCTTCAACCTGCTTTGACAATCTGCACATTATCGACAAGGCGTGGTGGCGAAGCTACTACGCGTTGCCAACTGGAAATGAAAAATAAACAGGTTTTTTAAATGTAAATTGATATGATGATTATGGTCTAAGATCCCGCTATAGAACGACCTTCAACGAGCTGGTTAATAGATGAAAGATATTTTTTGACAAATACATATATTGCAAATGCCGGTAATTGTTGCCGGCTACAATAGCATCACTCCATATCTTTCCCGTGGATGTTGTAAGAAGCGTCTAAGGTATTTCAAAGTTGATGTGTATTGCAATTTTAGACGACAGGCTGGCATCCTGTCTCTATGGTGGTACACAATCTTATGTTCTGAATGACTTGCAAATTTTTGACAGACGTGGTGTAAGTGGCCGTTTTTACAGCCGTTTTCGTTCTACCTACCCCAGTATATAGCGCGATATATGTATTTATGTATGTAAAAGTTACCAATAAACAGGCGTACGTTTAAAAACAAACAAACAGAATAGCCCAGCACAATAGTTGTAGCAGAGTTGGCAATACTATAGTCGCCGCTGAACTGAAAGTAGGTGAGTGCGATAAAACTGAGAAGTTGGTCAACTTACGACGCAAACAGTTTGGTCCCAGACACGCGGTTTAAGAGCCGCCGCAGACAGAACGGCCGTCTTTCGCATGAAGTTTTACAAGATAGCTTTTGAAGCAGTCGCGATTGTTTTCACACATTTTAAGTATTGAGTCAACCCGCGACCACAGCACTTGAAACTGTGCTGAAACGTCGGGATCGGGACACTGGTGAATTATGAATCTTTACCTCTTTTACAAGATGTACGAAAATGAACTATATCATAATGAGAAACTTTATATTTACAGTTCTAAGTCAGCGCTTAAATGTCACACCAAAGGGCGTAGTGCTAAGGTAGAGAAAATTTCAATATGGCTGCCAGCAACCATGCGTTTGTTACGTTCCGTTTTCGTTGTTCCCTACTAAACAGAAAGTCAATAAGAGATTTGGAACAATTGATTAAACACGAAATAAAGAATAATTTATAAAGTAGTACAGAATTTCCCAAAAAGAAATGTTATTTCAACTTAGCTCAGCGCACCCTACATGACACTTGAGAATCCATAGAAAGTTTCCCATTGACATTGGCTAGAATGCCAAACGTCGCCGCTGGTCGCTGGGGGCTGCCAGGCGACCATGAGAGACGCTTTACATGTCAAATTTATTTCAATGACAATTGAGTTCATTTCCGGATTTCTGGTGAAAAGTTCGCGCGAAAAACGTCCGCTCTGTCTGCGGCCCCAATTCGAATCCAACTTTTATTTTACGCTCTTGCCAGTTTCGTGGTGAGGACAGTAAGCCGCAAAAGCTAATGGCGCTGATAAGAATTAGTACTAGTAAAGTTCATGATGCGGTGCGACTTTAAAGTTAGTTGCATAATATTATCTGATGGAAAGACATCTTAAAACAATCTTGCACTTCCTCAAAGTAACTTGCTAGAGTCGGAAGATAAGGGTTGAAAAGGGCGTCGCTATAGGTATTAGCTAGTAGCTTACTGAATATAATAAAGATCTGAATACTATTTGTGGTATAAAGAAATTTGCTAGTGTTTCCTATACCTATTAGTTAACTCGTTTGTACCTACCCTAGCTTACGAGTGGGTATGAAGCTTAAGTTACACATACTTCTCGTATTTAGGGTTAAATGCAGTAGAGTAGTTATGTCACAAAACATGACAACCCTCACGTAAATAACATACCAGGAATAACAAAAAGGGCACAACAAGCCGTAAGAAGGTCAAGGTAGTCATGAAACTGAACAACTTTCCCCACGGAACATGGGTCGAAATATGAATTGCCCCTCATACAAATTCGCTTGGTCGGTTGGTACATTTTGTATTGGAGGTCCAATTTTTGTTTTCATGTTTCGACCCATGTTCCATGGGAAAAGTTGTTCAGTTTTATTAGTTCCATAACCTCCTTACGGGTTTATTTGTTGTTTTGTAACACCCAGTACAAGAACCACATTGTCCCTAAACTCTGTCTGCCACTAGTGTATAACGTCAGTGCTAGAGCTACTTTATGACAACATGACATCTGTCAAACAAGCGTTTGCCAGCTTTTATCGATGTGACGCGCGTCTCACGTGTGTATCTTTGTTTCTTCTTTTTCATACATTTTATATGGAGACGGTTTCAAGCGTCGTCCCATGTCTCCGACGATTACTTGTTTGATAGATGCCATCTTACGTCTCACGTCTACCTACTCTGTGGAACTTGCCTCTCATACATCTAATTTCTGCAAGCTCACGATTAAGTATCTATGAGACCAATAAACAAGAACCATATTGTCTCCAAACTATGTATGTCACAAAAATACGCTTGTTCAAATAAGCCATATTTGACAGCTGTCAAAAACTATGCTAGAAGACATGTCAATAAAGAAAAATAGGCTTAATGTACATAGCATTTACATAATTTTGACAGCTGGCAAATATGGCCTATTCGAACAGTCATACTGTAGTGTATAAAGTCGGTGCTAGAGCTACTTTATTACTCGAAGCTACAGCGACAATGTGCAGCGATCCGGCTGATCCACATCTGGGGATATGGAAACCTATGACAACCTATGTCACATAACATGACAACCATCACATAAAAATCAAAAGGGCAAGCTTTACAGAGTAGACGCGCGAAGCTACGCGTAACATGGCACCTGACAGACAAACGATCGTCAGCCTCGTCTCTTCTGTTCCATATAGTTTATATAGAAACGGTTTCAAGCGTCGCGATGTCGCACATCTCACCTCTCCAACGATCACTTGTTTGACAGATGCCATCTTACGCCTCACGCCTACTCTGTGGTGCTTGCGTCTCATACATCTAATTTCTGCAAGCTCTCGATAAAGTATCTATGTGACCAATAAACAAGAACCATATTGTCTCCAAACAATGTATGTCACAAAAATACGCTTGTTCAAATGAGCCATATTTGACAGCTGTCAAAACCAGTAGGCTTAATCTCATAGTATTAACATGATTTTGATAGCTAGCAAATATGGCCTATTTGAACAGTCATACTGTAGTGTATAACGTCGGTGCTAGAGCTACTTTATTACTGGAAGCTACAGCGACAATGTGCAGCGATCCGGCTGACCCACATCTGGGGATATGGGTCATTCTCACTGTAAAAAGGCATACGCTTAAAATTCTCGAGAGCTGGCTCTGCTGAAATTGGCGTAAATAGTGAGTCAACTTTAAAAAGCAGATGATTTTCTTGCATCAGGTCTTGTTGGTATCCTGTATCTTTTCACTTCATATAAACTAAAAAAAAGCACATTCATCACATCACTCAAACTTGATTTAAATATTTGCATATAGCTATATTGTGTAACACTATGAAATTATAATCCCTGTCGTAGCACTTTGCTACGGCGTAGAAGGACTCCAAATTGAATTATTTTGGCATGTTTTTGTCTGATAATATGAGATAAATTAAATTTTGGATTACGTTTGAATTGTCATATATATAGTATCAAAGCATAAAATAAATACAAATCAGAAAATTCTCTTCACTATACAATTATTTTTACACAGAACCACAGACAAAAAATATTATTTTTTGACTGGGATTTTTTTCAATATCTTTTACGGCATCCTTTATCGATGCTAAACCTACCCTGAAGCTATGGCACGCATTTAAATTAACATCCTGAATATAGATATAAGGGCCCTTTTCCTGTCATGCGTATTTTCGCACGCGCGCGGATCTGGTCCGCATGCGGGCCGCACGCATCTTATCTTTTGATACATGTTTTTCCTATCATGCGGCTAGCACGCGCGCGGAACGCGGATTGACGCAAGCGAAATCCCTGTCCTGCGTGTGACCAGGAGCGTGCTATCATCCGCATGCGGACCAGATCCGCGCGCGTGCGAAAATACGCATGACAGGAAAAGGGCCCTAAATGACCAAAGACAGGATCCTAAGAGCAATGCTGAAACCACTAGCCCAGAAGCGAAGTCTGCTAAATTAAAATCGTTTCAGTTGTGTGTGGATGGCATGTCAGTTGGATGGTCAGTAGTTTCGTATTCTGCTAACAGTATGAAAAATGAAGGGAAAATTACAATGGCGGCAATAGAATGAAAACACACTGGCATTAGAATAGCATACCCGTAGGAAGAATTGGGGTGAATTCTCTGGGTGCTTCAGGGAATGGGCAGCAGCGTTCCTTGCTCAGCGCTCGACAATCCACCTGCCAAGCGTGGTGAGTATGGAAATACCCCCCCGAGAAGGGGAGGCCCGTGTTCAACAGTGGACTGTTGCGGCTGTAAAGGAATAACAGTTCAGTGCCGCAGGCATTACAATGGATAAAAAATTGCAGACTTGGGGCTTAGGGCATTAGCCCAGTCCGTCTAGGTCTATAGGAGGAAGTACCTACGTAACCATGTGCGATGGTCCGGTTGACCCACATCTGCGCAACGGGTCACCGGCGACCCTCAATCACAAACAGACTAATGAGAAACCATCAATGGAACGAAGATTTACTAGCGGTTTTGAGACGGTTTGGTTTCGCGTGTAAAGAACAGCGTGTAAAAGTCTGCGTGAGTGTTGTGTCATTTCCTTGTAGCCATCTCTGTATTGGGCGTTGGCAAATACTTACTTTGTGGTCTAGGTCTACTGGGTGTTACAAAACAACCAATAAAGCTGAAAGGAGGTCAAGGTACTAGTAAAACTGAACAACTTTCTCTATGGAACATGGATCGAAAAATGAAAAAAAAATTACCTCCCATACAGAATGAACTCCATTTGTATGGGAGTTCTTATGGGTTGTTTTGTAACACGTAGTATAGGAGGAAGTACCTACGTAACCATGTGCGATGGTCCGATTGACCCACATCTACGCCACGGGTCACCGGCGACCCTCAATCACAAACAGACTAATGAGAAACGATCAATGGAATGAAGTCCAGTCTAAAAATAAACTCAATGAATTGAAAATAAAGCACATAAATATCTATTTTCAGGGCTTGGTTATCTAAATCCTAAAACGTAAATTTTTAGAAAACCAAATGTTAATCTTATTGAACTCAAATTGAGCTTGTGTTCCAACTACTGTTTTTTTTTTTCATTTTAAGCATGAATAAATATATGCCGTGCTCTTGTTAATGTTCGGGGTGATAACACTGATTATTAAAAAAATAAGGCAATAGTAAAATAATAAAAAAAAACATTATAAATATTTCACATCTGTAGTTTATTTTATTAGTTGTATCAGGCATAAAATAAGGTTTAATTTCATATATCATTGTCTTAAGAAAATATGAACACATAATCTGAAAATGAAGTAAATGTAAATTTTCCTTAGACTTTGTTCATGTGTGTAGTAGACTTGAGACTTAGGGCACTAGCCCAGTCCGTCTAGGTCTATAGGAGGAAGTACCTACGTAACCATGTGCGATGGTCCGTTTGACCCACATCTGCGGCACGGGTCACCGGCGACCCTCAATCACAAACAGACTAATGAGAAACCATCAATGGAATGAAGATTTACTAGCGGTTTTGAGACGGTTTAAAGAACTGCGTGTAGATGTCTGCGTGAGTGTTGTGTCATTTCCTTATAGTCATCTCTGTATTGGGCGTTCGCCAATACTTACTTTGTGTTCTAGGTCTACTGGGTGTTACAAAAAAAAACAATAAAGCTGAAAGGAAGTCAAGGTACTCGTAAAACTGTACAACTTTCTCTATGGAACATGGATCGAAATATGAAAAAAAAATTGTACCTCCCATACAGAATGAACTCCATTTGTATGGGAGTTCTTATGGGTTGTTTTGTAACACGTAGTATAGGAGGAAGTACCTACGTAACCATGTGCGATGGTCCGTTTGACCCACATCTGCGGCACGGGTCACCGGCGACCCTCAATCACAAACAGACTAATGAGAAACCATCAATGGAATGAAGATTTACTAGCGGTTTTGAGACGGTTTAAAGAACTGCGTGTAGATGTCTGCGTGAGTGTTGTGTCATTTCCTTGTAGTCATCTCTGTATTGGGCTACCAATACTTACTTTGTAGTCTAGGTCTACTGGGTGTTACAAAAAAAAAACAATAAAGCTGAAAGGAAGTCAAGGTACTCGTAAAACTGAACAACTTTCTCTATGGAACATGGATCGAAATATGAAAAAAAAAATTGTACCTATGGGTTCTTATGGGTTGTTTTGTAACATGTAGTATAGGAGGAAGTACCTAAGTAACCATGTGCGATGGTCCGGTTGACCCACATCTGCACCACGGGTCACCGGCGACCCTCAATCACAAACAGACTAATGAGAAACCATCAATGGAATGAAGTCCTGTCTAAATATAAACTGACAGATTTAAAAATGAAACACTTAGATATCTATTTTTAGGGCTTGACTATTTATAGTAACCCAAATATATTAATTTAATAGACCTAAATCGAATTGTGCTTGTGTTCCATCCAACTACTGTATTATTTTGTATGTAATAATAAGTAATATCATCAGTTATCATGGGACAGCAACTTGTTTGCATTACCGCGAATATACAGAAAAGACAGTAACCCATCGTAGTAAGTTTGTTGAACTCTTCCCAAAGTAATGTCTACGATTTGCTACGCCGTAGTCAAGGTTAATTTGGTGGAGTTTCCCGTGGCCGGAATTAATACCAAGTTTTTTTCTGTATCTAGAAAGGTATAGTAAAGTTAGTAATCCTGAGACTACATTTGATCGAAATTAATCGTTGTTCAAATGTTAATGAAGGCGTCATTTTGTATGTTTTATATTCTTCTGGGGAAAGATGTTGCTTATCGTTGTCATCAAGTTTTTGCGAAATTCTTAGTATTTAGTATCGGTCACTAGGCAATAGATGTAAAATATTTCCATTAGTACTAGTTTTTGAATTCGATTTGCATGAGCATTGTAGTGATTTGTCAACCGTGAAGATAACACGTATCGCACTATGCTCGTTTTACTAGGTATATGTGAGCATGTACCTATGTTAGTGAAAAAATGCAACGCTTTGCCGTGACGTGACTTGAGTGTGGGTGTGTGCATTATATTGTATTCAAATAATCATTTATACTAAAACTGAAACGATGTCGATGTATTTTTTGTATTGGTGGTTCAAGTACTTAAAAATCGCAATTTATTTAAGCGAATCGGAACTTAAGCGGAAATTATGACTTATATATCTACTTGTAAAACGTTATGCAGAAACGAAATTCAAAAGTTCATACAGAGACGCTTATAAACCAGTTATGACAATTTTGAAAATCAGTTCAATTTATTTATTAATATGCATCAATTCAATTCATTGACAATCTAAATCACGGCCCTTGAGTAGGTCATTTGCCGTGTGATGCTGGCTTAAAATGTCATCACCCCATATCTTTCCCGTGGGTGTCATAAGAGACGACGGATAAATTCATCGAGGGGTTCAATCCTTGGATGAGTTTCGCAATCGCATTGCAACATCTTGCATTGAGCTCACCAACTCGCCTGCCAAGCGTGGCAAATACCCCCCAGGGGGAGGCCCATGTTCAGCAGTGGACTTTATTGTGGCTGTTATAGTAGAGTAGGTCATTTAATTTAATTACTGCCGGTACAACTGACACGCAAGGGACTTTTACACTGGGCCCGATTCGGAGGACATTGTTGGTCATGTTAAGTGTGTTTATTGCAATGACTGATGCCCTTACATCATCATTGTCCTCATACGTCTGTGTCAGACGATTTATTCAGTGTCTGATGCAAAAATTTTCATGGCTGTATAAGCCGATACGGGAGCGGCATAGCTTTTTGCACGCTCTTCACAGACAATTCTAACAATATGCCAAATTGAGTCTGTTGGTAGTGTAGTATATGCCACTTTTGATATTGAGTGGTGCAGGCTGCATGGCGATGGCGATGCAATTTATGCACTCTATTAATCAATCGATCGATGGACAGGCTAGTCAGGTGGCTTCCATCCACTCTGAATATGTGTATCACATGTACCTATAGTCCGGTTACCTTTACAGCCACAACAGTCCACTAATGGAAATGGGCCTCTCCTTCTCGAGGGGTATTGTCATACTCACCACGCTTGGCAGGCGGATTGGCGATCGTAGTGCAAGATATTTTATTCACATGGAACGCTGCTGCCGATTCCCTGGATAATTATCTCTTAGTCGCTTTTAACGACACCCAGTAGTAGGGCGGAATTGGGGTTTGCTATTCTAAGCCGGCATCTCACTGCACACACATGGTATAGAGCATGTTATTATTTAAATAAATTGTCCAAAATCCCCACAGTATTAATAATTATACGTCTTGTAGCTATAAATATTTCCTTGATCTTGAAGTTTGCCAATTTTAGGTATCGTGGAACCAAACAAAGTCGAGCCAACAAACAAAACGAATGCAAAGGTGTCTAGACTCCAGACTCCAGGCAAGACAAATCTATACAAGGCAATTCACTTACAGTGTGCTTATATCATACCAAGGTCCGACATAGGATACTATTGTTATTTATTATCATTATTTCCTTCCTTTTTTATTAATAATGTTAATATCCTATCATCCATCCATAGCTTATCGTATATGTATTAGTTTATTGTATTTTACTTATTTATGTAATAGTATATAATTAATATTTATTTAGCTGCACTATCCCGCTCTTACTATCTCAATCTACTCCTTTGCCCATGGTTGCCTGGTGGAAATTGCTACCTTAGCAATAAGGCCGCCTATTGTACTATTTTCTGTTATGTGTTTCTGTTGCGGTGTATTTTTTTCCTCTTGTGTGTGCAATAAAGAATATTTGTATTGTATTGTATTGTATTTTCAAAAGTATAATATACCTAACTCTACTTTGCCGACCTGGATTGTAGAATCGCACACTGAAAAAAACAAATTCAACACGTTTTATGGGTGCATATTTTCTCTCTCGACTTTTTTCTCAGTTTGTGACTAAAAAGATGCTGACAGGTGGGGGCGTGACGTGTCGACAATCTAATGAAGGGTTGAAACATTTGTTAAAATGATGAGCTAGAAATCGTCTATGTTGTGCGGTTTAGTTAGTATACGTAGTTCCTTTGTAACTTCATGTAAATCTACAACCTATTCTATTTCCTAATATGTATTAATTTTCTATTGAATTTTAAACTGCACTCTCCAACCCGCCTGCCAAGCGACGTGATACCATGACAAACATCCATCTTACAGAGGGAGGATTATAACTAGCAGAAGGTAGCCTCACTGACGTGGTTGTTATTGTCCGATAAACTCTTATAAAATAACGAAATAACAGTCTCGACGTTTCAATATTAAAAGGACTTTGTTAAACATTTTTCTCCTATGTTGTAAGTGGAAGCTATTTGTTTCAAACTATCAAGTTTCACCTTTAGACGCGCTTGCTGCTAGCCCTAGCGTGCTCTAGCTATATGGCTGCCCTATAAAATAAGAAGGGGTAGAATAAAATATCGATTAGCTAAGCTAGCAAGACAATGAAGGTATCAACAGGTAGGTAGATAGGTAGGTACCTATTTCTAACAGCGGAATATTGACTGAGCTTGTGGCGGCAACAAGGTACCTACTACCTTGTGTGGATAATAGTTCGTCTTTATAGAAACTCTTGAAAAGACTGCGAGCTATTACACTTTTCACTGGAAATCTCTATAAGAAATTTTTTTAAACATATCTACTTATTTAACAGGTTTGTACCTCGCAACTTTAAAACCAAGTAACTTCTCCTTCTATCGATTCGATGGCATCCGAATCTTGAACGTCATTAGCCCTGTTTTCAGCTAATGTAGCCCAGTATTAAGCTTCTGTGTAAGATAGAGATAAATTTTTACGAATAACCAGAATTATGCCAAGAAAAGCTTGTGTCTGGAGATTCAAATAAAGTCAGCTTGGTGCGATCAGATGTTTAAAAAAATTTCATACTAAGTACCTAGCTGCACATAGTCGGCATACAGCGAATAAATCGCTACAGATGAATACTTCACGTATCCGTCAGTATCATAGGCATATGTTTGTGACAGGCGTGCGGGGTATGGCGGAACCCTTGTCTACTTAGTTAGCGGCCATTTACGTACACGCCATTAAAACCATAGTTTATATATATATTACCGGCCAAACCCGATTTTAGGATAAACTAGATTTTCCTAGGCCAAAGTAGTTTATCCTACATGCGGTTGGATAAACCGGTATAGACTAGGCTAAACCGGTCCGTCGCTACCCCGCACCCTCCAGGATGTTCGAGCTTTTAGGGTGTCCGACGCTACCCCGCACCCTCCAGGATGTTCGAGCCTTACAGGTGTTTGATGCATCCGTACAACCTGTACGTAGTGCCTCACTGTACGGCGCACCTCCAGGGCGTCCGAGCCTTCAGTTTGTCCAATGCTACACCCCACCCTCTAGGGTGTTCGAGTCTCCAGGGTGTCCGATGTCTCCAGGATATCCGACGTTACCCTATACCCTCTAGAGCTACGTCACTGTAGCCTTAACCATTTTTAACTAAGCCAAACCAGTTTGTCCTGAAGTGAACTTATTAATTGTAGGCTCAACTAGTTCAGCCTAGGATTTACTAGTTTCTCCTATCGGCCATCGGACGAACCGGTTAAGCCTAGTCTATACCGGTTTATCCAATCGCATGTACTTAGGATAAACTACTTTGGCCTAGGAAAAGCTAATTTATCCTAAAATCGGGTTTGGCCGGTAACATATATAAGTCTATGATTAAACGAACTTCTGTTGACGTATGCACAGTAAAGATAGGCTTAAAAACCAAGCGACGCGACAACGACGCGCGTCGTTGTCGCCGTCAAATTTTGACGGCGTCGTTGTCGCTGCGGTCTTGTAGAAAAACCCGACCGCATCCCATACAAACTCTAAGCTTCTCAGCGCGCTGTCAACGTGACGGCGTGGCGCGCCGCAACGACGCCGTCGCTCGGTTTTTCTGGTTCCCCATACAAACCCATACAAACCAGTCATTTGACAGCGACAACGACGCGCGTCGTTGTCGCTGTCGCTTGGTTTTTAAGCCCACCTTAACATAACAACTAACAACATACTTTGGCAGTGTGCTGTCAAATAAAAAAAACCGGCCAAGAGCGTGTCAGACACGCCCACAAATAGGGTTTCGTAGTCAACGTTTAAATATCAGGTTATTCAGCGTTACAAAGTTAATTTTGTTGCTGGTTTGTTTGCAGCTGTATGATTACCAACCGCAAATAGAAAAGCTTTTATTTTTCTGAAACTTCTCGTGGTAGAGTATCCGTTATAGTTTTCATGGTAACTTCAAATTGAGAAGCATATTCCATATTTTTTTCAAATTTTTATCGTTTATACTTTAGGAGTTACAGCTGGAACAAATTATGGCTCAAAAACGCCCCTTTTAGAAGCAAATATCTCGAGACAGAAACATTTTAGTGACATGATTTTTTTTTGCCCCCCTTTCACTTGTATGGGGGGGGGTCCAAAAAACTTTTTAAATATTTTTTTCTTAACATTTTTAAATTTCGGTCAACACGATCTATCTTTAAACCAAATTTGATGTCCATAGCTCTAAAACTGACGGAGGAGTTATAAGGGCGCGGCATACAGACAGACAGACAGACTTACCGAAACTATACGGGTTTCTAGTAGACTACGAAACCCTAAAAACTGACCGAGAGCGTGTCAGACACGACCACAAATAGGGTTTCGTAGTCAACGTTTAAATATCAAGTTTTTCATTTTGTACCTGGTTTGTTTGAGCTGCAGGCATGGTTACCACGCTGACACGCTCTTGGCCGCTTTTTACCAGTAAGTAACTACAAAGAGTAACAAAAAGGGTATAATCGTAGGAGGTCAAGGTAGTTACTCATTAAACTGAACAACTTTCCCGTGGAACATGGGTGGAATATGTCAAAGAATTTGGACCGCCGATCAGCCGATTAATTTTATATAGGACATATTTTTATTTCGATTCATGTTCCATGGCGAAAATTATTCACTTTCAGAGGTACCTTGACCTCTTATCGCTTGTTATACCTTATTTGTTATTGAACAGAAAAATAAAACTGTTTTCAAAATATGTAAGAATAATTTTATTCATGTCTATGAAAATTATATAGGAGTACTTACATATGCTCGTACGCTCGTGGTACGCTCGTACCTATGACATTGCTGGCGATTCTGGGTTCTTTTTAGCCAACTTCATTTACAAAAATGTCATACATATGTATTTTATTTTTAAAGTAAGTAAGTACAAAATTCCAAAAATAAGGGCGTTTGTTTGTCCACCGCGCCGAGAACGAGAACGAGATTTTTAGGGCCGAGTTTAGTATGAAGTGACATGATGGCGATCGGTGCCGGCGGCGGTGGACAAACGGCCTAAGTAAATGTATTATGGCAGAATTAGGTTTTTGTCAAAATCGTAGACTTCTTTCGGCCACGGAAAGTGGTAGCGTTGGACCTACTACTATGTGACAAAGTAGCGTCGGATGCCCTGGAGCGCGTGGGTGGTGTCGAGCACTTTGGAGGATAAAAGGTGGCAGGCGTTGGTTTTCCTGGTGGTCCGGTGTTCGAGCACAAGAACTCTTTGGACTGACAGCTGACCTGGCTGGTTTTCTATATCTATTATGTCGTTGTGACGTGACTTCAATTTCTGCATTCATTTTGTTAATTCTTGAGAAAATGGTATTATAATAATATATTTATAAATTATTACGCAATCCAGACTTTATGTGTAGTTAGACACACAAAAAACTACAACAT